>OU744319.1:49769320-50267845 GCA_916610145.1 Eristalis arbustorum | reverse complement strand
CATACTCTCACCTCCCCGTGGTGAAATCTGGGAGTCGAGCACCTTCGACTGAAGATGGGGTACCCAACCCCCATGGGACGTCATTGGTGGCTGCAAACGAGAGATGGGGAGAGTGGATGAGTCTGTATCAGGACTCATCTCAGCGACATCCAGAGCTACCCCCTTTTAGAGCTACTCTGACATATTCGAAGCTCAGATCTGAAAGGTTGTCTTCAAGGTCATGTTGGGATTTTGGAGTAGAGTTGGCGGGGGAGGAACTCTATCATATAGGGTCAACGGCGGCACTCACAACTTCAGCGAGATTACCGATACCGGCTATAAGGCAGATATCACAGCCATCCAGGAAATGCGATGGGGCGGGCAAGATGATGAAAAACTGCGACATCTACTACGGTGATTGCAGCAGAGAGAGGCGCTTATTTGGATGTTGATTTATTGTTCGAGGCAGACTCAGGCAAAAAGTCTTAATCTTTGTCTGAAAAAGCGAACTCCTTATAACAAGCCATAAACAATCCGCAAGGCTAAGTTCGGCAACATCAGCTTGATTTGACGACTCTACGATCTTCTAGAAAAAACATACGACCAATGCCCCAGCTTAGACACCAAGATCGTTCTAGGTTCATTTCAACGCTAAGCTGGATAAAGAAGAAGTCATGGGACGCAACCTCTCTGTTGCTAGCACGCGGTTCCCACATCTCAACATCCATAAAGGGACTTGGCGGTCCCCAGATCAATCAACCGTCAGATTGATCACTTTGCGATCGACGTCAGACACTCCTCCAGTATTCTAGATGTCCGAACGTTCCGAGGAGCCAATGTTGACTCGGACTATTTCCTTGTTGTAGCCAAGGTAAGGATGAAGATATTGATAGGAATACGGAGTCGAGAAAGAACACCACGGTTTGACGTCGCAAAGCTACAATCGCAAGGAACTTGCTAGGATCTTTGCCGACCAAGTCTCCCTGAAACTCTCTGAAACATCGACGCCGCCTGCAACCATCGAAGAAGAATGGAGTCGTTGTTAAGAAGCCATCAAAGAAGCTGCCACTGATGTGCTGGGTTTACGACACCACCTAGAAGGAACCCATGGTTTGACGACGAGTGCAGGCAGGTACATGCAGCCGAGCAGGAGGCAAGGCAACGTTGTATTGAACAACGAGGGCTGTTCGTGAGATCTACGAACAGAAGAGATGGGAAGAGAAACGGTTCCTCAGAAGAAAAAAGAAAGAGCATGAGAAGCCACGCGGTCGTGGAGATGGAGAGGTGTTATGGCAGGAATGACGTCCGAAAGTTTTATCAAGGGGTAAAATGTGGATATAAAACTCGGATAGAAGCCTGTCGGGATGGAAATGGACAAGAAGTAGAGTCGTAGTCGATACTGAGAATATGGAAAGATCATTTCTGTGAACTATCAAATGTCCATGAGGACCAAAATACCGCCGTCAGGCAGAATGTTCCACTCAATCTGGACGATGACAGACGCGAATTCCGTCCCCCAGACTTACCCCAGAACTGCTTCAGGTGGGTACACAAAACGGCAGAGAAGATCTTATACACGATGTTAAGAAGACTGATCCCTCGATAGTTGGCGCAGTCGAATTGGTCTCCTTTCTTGTAGACCGAACGTTCGGTGCCAACTATCGAGGGATCAGTCTTCTTAACATCGTGTATAAGATCTTCTCTGACGTTTTGTGTACCCACCTGAAGCAGTTCATTCATAATCTGATAGGTCCGTATCAGTGTAGCTTCAGGCCAGGGAAGTCTACAATAGACCAAATCTTCACACTACTGCAAATCCTGGAAAAGACCCAAGAAATGCAGATCGACACTCACCGCATATAACAGCGTGCATAGAGGCGAGCTATACAACGCCATGTTTAGTTTTGACATTCCTACCAAACTCGTCAGGATGTGCAGGATGATGCTGGCTACCACTCGCTGCTCCATCAAGGATCTTCCAGAAGTCCGTGCAATTGTTAATATACGCCGATAACATTGACGTGATTGGCAGAACTCAGCGAGCTGTCAATGAGGCATTTGCTAACTTTGAGACGGAATGAGGGCAAAACAAAGTATATGCTGTCCTCAAAAGGGACATACAATATCGTCGTCTTGGACAGAGCGGCACAATGGGCAGCTATAACTTTGAGGTAGTCGAGGACTTCACTTACCTCCGCTTCGGAGTAAATTGTACAAATAACATCAGTACCGAGATCAAGCGTAGGATAACTCTTGCCAACCGCTGTTTCTTCGGGCTCAAGAGACAATTGAGCAAAAGAGCCCTCTCTCGAAGAACCAAGTTGACTATATACAAGTCCTACTATACGGCGCGGAGGCATGGACAATATCGAAAGCGGATGAAGAAGTCCTTGTTCTCTTCGAGAGAAGAGTTCTACTTGCGATCCTTGGCCCTGTTTGTGATGACGCGTTCTGGAGGAGAAGATTCAACCACGAACTGTGCGGGCTATACAGCGTCATGAGCCTAGTTAGGCGTCTACGGATCCAATGCCTACGGTGGCTAGGTCATGTAGAGCGTATAGACACCACAGCTCCGGCCCGAAGAATCTTCGAATCCAAACCTGTCGGGCAACGCAACAGAGGACGCCCGCGTTTAAGGTGGAGCACCCAAGTGGAGAAGGACCTCAACGAACTTGGAGTGCGTGTGCGAAACTGGAGACAGCTAGCCAGAAATCGCGCTAGTTGGAGAGACATGTCGGTTGAGGACCAGGTCCACCCCGGACTGTAGCGCCACACAAAGAAGAAGAAATCCGTTGGACTCATCGGTTTCCGCGAAATCAAGACATCCTCTCCTTTGTATTTTCCTTTTACGATTATTGCCTCAATGACGTTATTCATCAGCTTTTTCACAACCAGTCTTGTTTCATTGCACAATCGAGGTTGATTAATGTTACGCAGCATGATGACAACTGACCCTGCTTTTAACTGCAAATTGTGAGGTGGTTATACAGACAATTTCAGTGAATTTAAAAACTGCGTGGAATAGTTGACTACGTCATCCTGGTTCATAACGGTGTCAACTGATTTGAAAGAAACCAACTGTCCTGGATGAAAATTCTGAATGGTCGCATTGAGATCCTCGACATCTTTATTTTTCGCCGCCAAAATTGCTCGTTCACTCAATTAATTATAGTTATTGAATTTTGGCCTTATATCTGGGAAAACACGCTGAATAAGCTCCTCTTTTGAGTCTGTGATGCGACAGAAATCTGTGGGTAACTTGAAGAATTCGGTCGAGGTGTCCACTACAACTTTATTATATCCAATGTCTAACAACTGCTTGTTGCAAAAATACTCGCATGTTAGTTGTTAATTGGAGTGTCTTTATATACTGCCACAAATTCGATGATTTTAGGCATGCATTTAATTCATCAGCAACAGTTGATCGGGAAATAACTGGAAGACTCTGACAAAAATCACCTGACAACAGAATCATGGCCCCACCAAAAATATTTTGGCTGTCACGAAGATCGAACGTTCTGTCCAGTGCCTCTAGTGACCTCTTATGGGCCATTGTGCATTTATCCCAAACAATCAATTTGCATACCTGTAGGATCTTGGCCATTGCTCTATTTTTGGCGATGTTGCAAATTGTAGTTTCGGTGATTTGCATGTTTAATGGTAATTTCAAGGCAAAATGTGCCTTCTAGCAGAGTTGTGGCTATTCCAGATGAAGCCAACACTACAACAACATCATTTCAAGATCTGATCCTCACCAAAAGCAATAAATTTAAGAAAGTTTTTCCGGTTACTCCGGGAGCATCAAGGAAATAATTTCCACCAGATACATTTTTCACAGCTTCGATCATCCTTATTCCATCCATATTCACCTAATCGGTGAAGATATTGCGGAATCCGTGAGCGTATCATCCCAATGCGAATCGTTCTCAAGTAAATGCAATAGTTGACATGCCTCACGGTAAGTCGCACACAGCTGTCTATTAGCTGTTCTCAGTTGTTTAAACGATATCGGATCACGAGCATTCACCAACAACCACCGCAAATAATAACGTTCATCGTTATTTGGATGCACTGTGTAGATGCGACCCAGAGCGTCTGAAGAAAATACATTTGGATTTCTTTCAACTGGTGTTCCTTGTTTTCGACGCTGAAACGATTTCGATGATGCATTCCAGGTGTAATAGCGTGGCATGTTAGCATATAGCAACGTGCGAGCAAAAGCATCAGTTTGATAGACCGTGAAGAAACTTGTTAATGTTGTCGACGTTAGACGTGCCGCTCTGTCTGCCGCGTTCGATTCATTTAAATAAACTCGTTGACCGTTTTCTAAATGGATTATCAAATGGACTACAGTAGGGTATCTTTTATGAATCGGCTTTTTTGGATATTGAGCACCTCAATCCTGTATATCGAGCTATTCCAATTTAGCTTGCTATCGAGAGTGATACCCAGAAAATTCGCACTGGTGGTTAGCTGTAATATAGTGCCACAGAGCAGTGGGGGTTCAAACTGGAAGATTTTGTGTCTTCTGGTAAAGAGTACGATATCCGTTTTTTGTGGGTTACTTCGGTGCTAGCTTCGTCGCGTAGTAATTTGCTGTGTCCGACAGCACTATATTCCGTCTCCATACCAACTCTATCGGTAGGTACTGGACGTTCCTTCGCCTTAGGTTGTACAGGTTGGAAGTTTTCTGTATTACTACATCCATCTTCTTTCCTATATCCGCCCTCAGCTCTCGGAATCTCTCGCCCATTTCCGTCATCTCTGTCGCAAGTCGTCCGTGTCGCTACCTTCGCCCGATGTTAACTCGCCCGATCCGTTCGCGGTGTCTTCGTCACGATCGCCGTCTCCCACTACCGTCCTATTTTGCCCGTTTCCTTACACTCGTTCCCGACGTTCCCATCTAACGATCGAAGTTCGCGTAGTAGGGGGTAACACCCAACACGTTGTGTTGCGCGGTCCGGATGCAACACGTTACCTTCGCCAAATAACGAATGTAAGCATCATTCTTACGAAAAATCACTTCGTGACCCCTATTCGTGATTTTTGCAACCGATATTAAATTTGTTCGTATGTCAGGTACAAACAACGTGTCCTTAAATTCTATCAAACGATAGCCACTTTCATTTGTCACTGAAACATGAACTACTCCTTTTCATTTGACATCAGCCGATGCATCATTGGCGAGATTCAATTTGACCTTGGGAGATTCACTCATAGATTTGAATAGACCTTCATCACCGCACAGATGCGCTTTGCACCCACTATCAAGGATCCATGCTTTATTCGTCTGCCCCATGTCTGCACGATATGTCTCAGTAGCACCCGTGCTAACCGCGTGGCTAGCTGCATAGGACTCATCAACAGTATTTGCCGAATGTCTTAATTTTCTCTCGTCGTTCTCGAATGTTCTTGATGGACATACATTAGCCTTGTGTACTAACACTCCACACTTGAAACACTTTATATTTCCTAGTGTATGTGGTACATTCCTCTTAAACTTTGTTGATAGATTTGGATGCATATTGTTGGTACTCCCAGCAGCCATGGCTGTCACAATACTACCACGTGCTGCTTTCGTGCTTTGCTATCCTCAAATATTTTTATTTTTAACACCTCAGCAGTCGGCAGCGCATCACGCGACTCAATCGCACATTGACAGTTTTCGTAGGAAGAAGGAAGACTATACAGCAACATAATACTATAGGCAGCATATCCCCATTAATTTGCTCATCCATTCCCTCAAGTTTGTCCACCGCATCGAAAAATTTGGTCATGTGATCATTGACATCACCGCAATCATTCAATCTTTGGAGCATCAATTGCTTCAATAGCGTAGCCTTTCTTGTCGGTCGTTTCGATGCATAAATAGACTCAAGCTTTTGCCATACCTGTCACGACATATTACATCCACGATTCTGTCTAAGCTTTGACATTTGCATTGACAAAATTAAATCCGCCTTGGCCTTTTTGTCCTGATTCAACCACGCCTCTTTTGCAGCTCCATCGTTTTCTGGCATCACAGAAGTCCCATCAACAAACTCGCACTGGTCGTTTTTTGTAAGCAGAGCTTCCACATGCATGCTCCAAGTATCATAATGCTCCTTGGATAACAACTCCGTACGCGACGAACTAGATGAAGAACTTGCAGACATGATGCATATACTTTTTTGTTTTCACATTCGTTTATGGTAAATCAAAATCATCCATCAAGAAAAAAAGGCGTTGATGAATTTAATAATTTTATACTTTTTGGTGTTTTATTCTGTGCCCATAACCTGTTAAAATCTTTATTAAATTCAATATATATGTATTTATTAGAGAACAAAGAAAAACTCAGCCACGCTGTTCCATTTTTTTTTCATTTTTACTACATTTTTATTTCAAATTCATAACAAGCTTACATACTAGACAAAAATGCTTAAAACTAGTTGGACGTACATGTTTCTACACTCTAACTTACTGGCCCTCGGCGGGCACTCTAAGCTAAACTTATCTTATCCTTAATCTATTGTCTTTCGACTTAAACTTACATTTCATATGTTTATAGACTTCAATCATTATGTGTACTGCTTATTATTAAGAAAAATATGAAAGAAAAAACTTAATATATGAACGATTTTTTAGTTAAAACTTAAATGCTAACTTACGTACTACCTTAAAATAACTTAAAACTACCTTAACTAAATGTACACACATGTATACATGGGCGTATAACGCTATACGGCCTTATATACATGAGTGTACCTAACCTATGTACATTTGCATACACATGAGTACACTCAGTGTACAAATGTGTATACTTAGAGTGTTTTTTTTTTTTTTTTTTTTTTCATATACATTTGTACGTATAACTTACACCTATCTTACACTAAGTCTGTAAGTCGGCCATAGGTAGCTGGAATAAATCCCGCTGCAAGACACTGACCGACTACTCCTTTTGAGGAGATCTGCACTGCCCATTCTAACCTGGGTCTAAAGGGTTCAACGAGGGGGTTCCCTCTCTCAGCCACCAAAACTTTCGATGTTGTGACGCAACATCTCTCTTTGTCAAGATTGGAAAATAAACATTAACGCTTCTAAGACGCAAGCAATCTTTTTCACTCGAAAAAGAAAAGCTTGTTTACTTCCAAGCAACAGCCTTCAACTTAATGGTTTTCCGATCGAGTGGAAATCGAGTGGAAAGTATCTTGGGGTACATTTAGACGAAAGGTTAACTTTTAGGCTTCATATTCAAGAAGTTATCAAAAAGATAAACGTAACGATAAAAATCCTCTATCCATTCATTTGCAGGAACTCAAAACTAAGCAATGAAAACAAAATATTGATTTTCAAGTCTATTTTCCAACCGATCATGTTCTATGGGTCTCCTGTCTGGGGTAAGTGCGCCAAAAATCATCTGCGCGGACTCCAAGTAACGCAAAATAAGCTCCTTAAAATGATTCTAAATCTCCCCTGGTTTTTCTCGACAACGGAACTTCATAAGATATCCATGATCGAAATGGTCACAGCTAGAGTTGAAAAACTTTTTCTACGGTATAATCAATCGCTTTTATCATCCGGAAACGACTTGATTTCAAACTTAGCTGCAGAATGAGTGCAATTCTTATTTGTTTACTTGTCTATCTATTTATTTATTTGTTTAATATATTAACATATTTATTTATTCATTTATTTATTTATTTATATATATATTTATCTATCTATTTACTTACCTATTTATTAATGAATTTATTTATTTGTTTATTTATTTACTTCTTTACTTATTTATTTATTTATATATTTATTTACTTCTAGTTCCTATTTGTTATTATTTATAAATTTTCTATATATCTACTTATCTTATTTATCCACATTTTAATTGTATGTTTTGTTAATCATTTTTGTGTTTTCTAAAACATTCTAGTCAGGAATTTGAAATCAAGACTAACCACTTCTCTCTCCGTCCAAAGGAATTAGGAATTCCTGTTGCCATGAAGGTTTTTTAAGTGGCTTTTCCTTCAGACTTAAATCAAATTTTCTGTGATATGTTATATAAAGATTGTATGAATATTTTAGTAGTAAGGTGATGCAAACCAAATCTCTGCCCAACAAACTGTATGCAACATTGTAAAATTTGTGCCACTAAATAATAAATAAAAATCTCTCTTATCCCGACTCGACACCGCCATTCTGAAGCGGAGGAGATCTCCCTCAGCTCGTTGTGTGACGGAACGGTCGTGGTTGAGTCGCCCATCCACAGTTGAACGGGCGATGTGAAAGAGGAGCGGTACCGCATTTATGTCTTGTATGAGACCTTGCCTATCGAAATGGATAAATGCTTCTGGTGGGACGAAGCCACTGTGACGTACCCTTTCGTGGTACTGTGGATTGGGGTAGTAAGCCCCGGAGATCAAGTTATTGACCGAGTTCATCGCCCTCGCAGTGTGGCCTCGAATCAACTTCACTAGGAAATTGTCCACTCGTATCAGGTTCGCCCTGTTGTATAAAACCCTATTGGAATAGAATTTTCTGTACTGGGACTCTGGTGTTCTGAAAAGGCGAAGGCAAGCCCTAAGACAAGCCCTCTCAAACACCCGAATCTTTTCCATCAAGCTTGCACTCACGTTGAACCACACGGGACAGCCATATGTGAGCATTGGCCGTATGAGGGCCATGTAGCAGATTACCTTTACCCTTGCATCGAGTTGGCTGTTGTAAAACAGTCTCTTTGTAAGGGCGAAAGCGGCTCGGAACCTGTCCAGAGCAGCATCTACTGATACTGATACTGATCTAACCAGATCCCCAGGTATCTGACTACAATCCTTTGTGATAACCTCAATCTTTTTGCCTGATCTGTACACGATCAAGTCGACGGCATACGCGGAACGGCATACGCTTGCGGAAGAGAACTTATCAGATCGCTCAAGAAAATGTTGAACAGGATCGGCGAATTAACGGCACCCTGTTGGAGACCATTTCTAATTTCAAAAGTACCTGTAGAGGTAACGCTGCCTTTTTTGACTACGAACCGCCTACCGGTAAGCATATTATACAATAGGTACAGCAGTGGTTTACTAATGCCTAGCCGATTGAGCTTGTAGTAAAGACCTTCTAACCATACGGTGTCGAAGGCCTTCTCCAGGTCAATCAAGCAGGCCCCCGTACATTGTTTCTGGCTCTTATTCCATTGGATATCCGACACCAGTTTCGACGCGGCATGAATAGTGTCATGCCCCGCTCTGAAACCGAATTGGTTATCCGGAATTATATGTCTGTCCTCTGTCCAGTTGATCAGAGCTCTATTTATCACCTTCTCGAATACCTTGCTGATGTTCGGAAGGAGACTAATCGACCGGAGGTTGCACGGATTTGAAGAATCTTTCCCTCGCTTGGATATGGGTTGTACAATCGCAGTTTTCCAATGCTCCGGATAATGTGCATTATTCAGAGCATTGTTAAAAAGGAGCCACGCTGTTCAAAGGAAAGAGTATATGTCAAAAAGGATTACAACATGAATACGACATAAAGCGACATCTTTGTTACAAGTTGATTAAGATATTTGATGTTTGTATTGCCACATAGATGGAGATATGATGACAATCTTCAACATGTTTGATGACCGTCTTCGCGGTTACGTTTCTTAATACAAACAGTAGTGGAAACTTAGTTAAGTAATCCACTACTGTTAGAATGTAAGTGTACCCGTTGGTAGACCTCGGAAGCGATCCTACCAGCTTGACGCAGATCATCTGCCACGGATCTTCTACCCCTCTCCTGCAAACCATCCAACCAGCCGGTTTGGTGTTTAAATAAATAAAAATAAATAAATATACCGGGTAATATCGCCAGCATTTTCGGCTAATAATGCATGGTCAGTCATTCACAGACCTCCACCCAGTGCAGACGTGTTCAGCTTCAGTTCGGAGTAACACTTTTTCAAATGCGCCTAATATCGTGAACAACATCATAGTGTCGATACCTCGGTGTGTAGTGTTATCGCTCGAGATATCGCAGAGCCGGGTTCGATTCGCATGAAAACCCAAATAGGTTACGTTTTTTTCAGTAAACAATTAAGTTATAGGCACGTAGTGTGAGTGGCATGATGAACGCAGAGGAGCAACCCGTACTCCCAACAACAGGTAATGCCTGAAACACAATAGTGCGGTGGTGCGGCGGTGCGTTCGACTTCAGTCTTACGGAGGGATGCGATGACGCACTACGTTAATCAGCTGTTCCCTCTCTCTCTCAAATACCAGATGAAAAAAGTTGTGTCAGCTGTTTTCGATTGTGAAATGTCAAATCAAAAAATATTCTGCTCAAACAATAGTACTTTAATGACATAATTGTGGAAAATGAATAATAATAAAGCTATAAAATAAGAAATTGTTTTTTGTTGCTGCAGCCGCAGCCAAGTACGGTAAAACGCCGAACCACTGTCACCTCAGGTGACATGAACTTTGCGGGAAAGCCCACAACAAAACCACCAGCAGCAACAACAATAGCAGCAGCAATCACCGAAGTAGCAGCAATGACAACAACAGCCGCTCCAACAACAACAACTGTAGTTACAGAACAAAAACAACATCCCATCGACGACGTGCAATACGAGTCGGCAGAGGGCGAGAGGAGATTCTCCTACGTCGGTACAGGGAACTCATACAATGTCCTAATCCCATCCGAGTCGGAAGACGAAGAGGAGGAGGACAGGGATCTCCTCGCTAGGATCCAGGGGAAGAGAGAAGAGCTGGATGCCCACATCAAGCTCATCCAAAAGAAGCTACAGGCCAGGAGAATGACTAAAGAAGCTGCGCAAGAACAAGAGCAGCAAAAGCAACAACAACAGACGCAGCAACAACAACAAGCGCAGCAACAACAACAGCAGCCAAAGCAGCAACAACAACCTCAACAGCGGCAAACATCAATGTCGAAGACAGAGAGATCCCTAAATAAACGTCTTCGGAATGGAGACTAAGGACGTCGATAAACTATGTAAATTAGCCACAGAAATCTCTTTCTTCATAAAATATAAAGGTCGCTTAAGGGTATCTGTCCATTGCTTATCATTGGCAGACTATCTAGATGTAAAAGAAGAGCTAGCAACTGCGGGGGCCGAGTTTTTTTCGTATACTCCCAAAGAGGAAAAAGTGCAGACAGCTCCCTAAGGGCGTGGATCCTGATACTGATCCTGAGGATATCCTCGCTGAACTGCGCCAGGCGCAGAGTGACGATTTCAAGTTCGTTGGGGTTAAGCCCTTCAACACTGCGGTAACGAGAAGGGAGAACAGGAAACTTCCGTTCTTCCTTGTCCAGGTCACCCCAGACAGCAAAAAAGACAGTACAAAGCGTATTAACCGTATAGGCCCCATTTCGATATAGTTAGTTTAGTTGACTTTTATTTTCAATTAATACAACCTAAGTCATTTATGGTTTGGCCTATGGCCGTCTACCTTCCTTCGATATATGGTCGCTACTTCTCAACAGCCCATAGTATGGCCAAGTACTCCTTCTCCGTAGTGGAATAGTTCCTTTCACGTCTATTTATCGACCTGCTCAAATAGCATATGACCTTCTCTCCGCATTCAACGTTCTGACTGAGTACTGCTCCTACACCATAATCCGAGGCGTCAGTTAGTACCACAAACGGCAGCTCAAAATCCGGACAGGGGAGGATCGGGGCAGTCACTAGGCAAAAATGCAATGCCCTGCAAAAAATTCCCCTCGCACTCGTCAATCCACACAAATTTAGAGCTCTTCTCGAGCAAACTGGTCAACGGTTTGACCAGAGTGGCAAAATCTAGTATAAATCTCCTATACCACGAAACTGTACATAAAAAGCTCCTAACTTCCCTAACATTCTTCGGTGCAGGAATCGTAACCATACTCTCAACTTTTTCTGGGTCCACGTGTAAACCTTGTCGGTCCACCACGTATCCTTAGTACCTTAACGAGGACATTCAGAAATAACATTTTTCTTCTCCCAGTTTGAGGCCGGCTTCACTAAGTCTTTAAAATACCTCCGCCAATATCGCGATGTGCCTATCGAAATCGTTCGCAAAGCTCTAGGTCGCCATCTATGTGTCGTTGAACCGCAGGAGATACCGGATAGTACCTCTGCTTTATTGGTTCAGACGACGTCCTAATCCTATGCTCTACCAAATGAGTGCACCCAATGCCTACCGGCATATCCCGAAACGCGCTCTCAACAAGAGTCTTTAGCTGTCTCTCTTGGTCACCACTCAAATCTTGCCATTTCCATGATCGCGGAAATAGATGCGCTTCTGGAGGGTGCTCTACTGCGAGACTCTTCGGACTTCAAGAAAGCGCAGACGACGATAGAGTGGGCAATGGCGGGACTGGGTAGGTCGCAGCCAGTATCAGAGGAGGAAGTTGAACAAAAGAAGCAGTTGAAGACCGAACTGGTTATATTGCTGGCTACCCTCGAAAGTGATAAGGCCCTCTGTGAAGAAGAGGAAAGGGCTGCCTTAGTGGGTGGCACGAGAGGGAAGGCCAAGCGGTGACGGCTATAATAGCGATGGCGGACGGTGCTGCCGACAAAATTCTGACAGTAGAAGTCGAGATGGTTGGAAACTGGGTGGTCCAAGCGACCGCGGAAAGGGTGGAGAATCTGTCTAAGTGATGACTAAATTCTCCGGGGAGCCATGTAGGTGTTCCGTTAACTCCTTCCTTGATCTAGTGGAAGAGTTGCGCGAAGCCCGAGGGGTTAGTGAGGCTTCACTTTTTAGGACGCCAGTGGACCTTTTTAGTGGGAAGGCGCTTCTCTGGTATAGGGCGATTAGACGTACGGTAGGGACGTACCGGGGTCGCCCGGTACCCGTTATCCTTCTGATGTGTGTGTGTTTGTGGTGTTGTCCATTTGTGTGTGGAGACTGGCCATCGAGCCCAAGCAGAGTGCTGGGTGAAAGTCGCTCGTAAGAGTCGACGTGTGGGTCGAGATTCATCGAACCAAGGCCAACTTCCTTCGGGAGGACTAGAGGTGTTTGAGTATAGCTGTGTCGGTCGGGCCGGGAGCGGGCGGTGGGCGGTGTATGTTTATCCGCTGGTGCTTGTGCCGACTCCGTTGACCGCTGATCCGTCGTTCGGTTACCAGGGCAAGGGGAATCACATCCAATGCACTGGCAACCTTCCTCGGTGTCTCAGTCACTTCATGCACATTCATTTGACACGCATTTTACAAACATAAATTGGTATTTGAAGTTTAACAGCTCGGATGAGTGAAGAGTTATTAGTAAACAAAGCAGAGACATTTAAATGAAGAATGACAAAAATGAAATATCTAGTGCAAGGTACAACTGAAAACAAGTACCAGAAACTCGAGTGCAGATAAATTATTCAGTGGATTGGCTAATAAATTGATTATTGTGCTCATCAACTGCATTATTGAAATTTGCTATATTTGTGGTGTAAAATTGAAAGAACTTTGCACTCTCTAAGTGACCTTTAATCGCTACAATTAAGCACCAGAGAAATTAAAAGCTGTGCTACTAGCCTAAAAGATCTTTGCCCTCGATAAACTTAGTGATAGTGATTCAGGTCATATGTATATAACTTCTAAACGCCTAGAAATATGCAACGAACTCCTACTAAATCATCAGAGACATCTAATACACAACAGATACGCAAAGCAAAGAGAAAGTTGGTAGAAATATCTCCAGAAATCATGTCGCAAGGTGTAAGGTGTCTCAGTCGGTAACATGAATGTCAACGACCTCGAGGACTTGAGACAAAACTTAATGTCTCTTCTCTTCAAATAACATCAATCGATATAGAATACGTCAAGAAAATGTTTGTTGCAACCATTCGCGTGAGTACTCTCAAGCAAGTCGGTTGTACTCGCTCTCTCATTTTCCTTAAAATTGTTTCCATCGTACTTAAAATCAAGGTAGCTAAGCTCAGCTTTAACACGTTCGAGGATTCGTTGTCCTCAACGAATAAATATAGGAGAACAAATACTCCTACAATGTCGCGTAGTGAAAATCGTTTCAACATTTTGAATTCCCATCCTGACACGGACAATGAAGACGAAATGTCTTCGAGAGTTAATCAGTTGCCATAAAAAAAAATTCCATTAAAATTCTACATAAAACTAGTGAATTTGTGCATCAATTGATGAAGGAATTAAAAGTTAACGATTACTCCATCCGGAAAATCTCACTAGGAATTAAACTATTCTGTGAATCAATCGACTAATTCCATACCGCGTGCAGTAGACTAAGATCTAAAAAGTGTCTATTCTCTCATGACCTTAAAAGGGAAAAGTCATTCAAAGTGGTTATTTCCGGTTTAGATGAGATTCCCGTAATCTCTCTTAAAAACGAACTGATTTCTCTTGGTTTGAAATGCAAAGACGTCAAAATGATAAAGAAAGATAACCAAACATTTGTGGACTATTTCTATGTTGTTTATTTCGAAAATGGATCTATTCGACTACATGATCTTAAAAAAAAATGTGAATGGAGTTGCCATTTTAGTTAAAAAAGGTATTGTGCACTCCTTACTCCCTACTCCCTACCCTGTAAATACAACAGTCATTGAGAAAATAGGCATTGATATTGCACTAGAAAACAACTTCAAATTAAACGTTTTCGCTGTGTACTTTCCTGTAGGTTCATCTGACGCTTACAAAACCATATGTTTGAAAAATGACTTAAGACGTTTGATCAGCAACGACAACTTCGTCATTGACGGTGATATAAACTGTAGACAACGCAATTGGGGCTGTCTAAGAGTTAACTCATGGAGCAATGTCTTAGAAAATCTACTAGCGTCACATAACCTTACAATTGAGTACCCATCTAGCCCCACGTATATTCCCTCTGCAGAAAGATTCACTCCTTCTACCCTTGATTTCTTTCTCACTAACATTCCTAGCATCCTCAGTCCACCTGCCGTCATTAATGCTTTAAGTTCCGACCATCTTTCAGTCACCAGTGATATTCTCTCTAGTCCCAAAACTCTTAATGTGCAATACCTAGATTTTAATAAAGCAAATTAGGATGCATTCCGACATCGCCTCTCTTTTGCTCTTAACAGGAGTCCTATAAACTCGGAATCGTCAATCAGTCGTAGTAATATCGACGACTCAATCAACATTTTTGAGGACAAAATCAAGGATTGCATTCTGGTTTCAGTTTCAATGAAATCTCAGTGTCGAAGATCTGTCATTCTTCCGCGATCTATTTTAAGTTTAATAAAAAACAGAAATCATTATAGAAGGAAATGGCAGATACATCGATTGGCTGATTATTTCCGACAAATGAAGGTTCTAACACGATTAATTACATCAAAAATTACAGAGTTCAGAAACAGCAGCTGGAATAGAAAACAGTCTACTCGATACCAGTTCCAAACCCTTCGGGAATATCAATAAAATAATCAGGAAAAAACACAACCCAATCTCTAGTTTAGTAGAAAATGGTTCTCTGATTATTGACAATTCGGGCAAATCCGAACTTCTTGCTGAAATATTTCTAAAGAATCACTTATTAACTCAAGATATTGTTTCTCGAAGGGAATCTGTGGTTGAAAGTGAGATCGCTTCTTTTAACGGACTCCGTTTATCAACCTCTCCCGACGAGCTTGTTAGCGTGGATGACATTGAGTTTATCATCTCCAATTTGAAGCTCAAAAAATCTCCTGGTTTTGATGGCATTAATAACTTAACCATTAAAAATCTTCCTTTCCGAACTAACCTTTGGTATGTGCAATAGAATATCTCCAATCCATATATAATGCTTGTTTTAAATTAAGTTACTTTCCCATAAATTCGAAGAAAGCTAAAGTAATTCCTTTGCTCAAGACCGGAAAGAACCCCCGGAATCCAAACAGCTACAGGCCAATTAGCCTGCTCAACGGATGCAGCAAAATATTCGAAAAACTTATAAAACTTAAGCTAGGCGTTTTTCTGGAAAATAGTAGCATTCTGCCTCAAATGAAATATGGTTTCCGTGAAAGTCTTAGTACTTCTCATCAGGTATTAAGAATTTGCAGGCAAATAATACAAAGCTTAAGTGAAAAAAAAAAATTGACTGTTCTTGTATTACTAGACTTAAAAAAAGCTTTTGACTCTGCTTGGCATGACGGTCTAATCTATAAACTCTTTAACTTTGGTTGTCAAAAATTATACAAAATTTTGTGATAGAACGTTTTCAGTTTCCTTAGTCGGTTCAGTTTCTTCCTCTAAAGTTGTACCTGCTGGTGTTCCTCTGTCCTGGCACCAACACTATTTAATATATTCACAACTGACTTCCCTTCTATACCAAACTGCCACATAGCTCTGTATGCCGATGACTCGGCTTTGTATGCATCCCATACAAATGGAACAGTCATTGCAAATAATTTGCAAAATGGCCTTACTTACTTACTTAAGGTGGCGCTACAGTGTTGGTTGAGGTCCCTTTCCACTTGCGTGCGCCACCTGAGTCGCGGTCTTCCTCTACTGATCTTCACTCTTCTGGCTCCTCAACTCACCATCTATGCAGACGGGACCGAAAATCACCCGAAGAATTTTCCTCTCGAAGAGCTGCTTCATCTGCTTTTGACAGAGTCCATGCCTCCGCGCCATAAAGCAGGACCTGGACGATTAAGGTCTTGTAAAGCGTTACCTTGGTCGTTCGAGAGAGGGCTTTGTTTACCAATTGCTTTCTTAGCCCAAAGAAGCACCGATTGGCAAGAGTTATTCTTCGTTTGATTTCAGCGCTGGTGTCTGAGTTGATAGCGATTCCTAGGTAGACAAAGTTTTTAACTACCTCAAAGTTATATCTGTCTGCTGTGACGTTCTGACCGAGACGTCGGTGTTGGGTGTCCTTTCTCGTTGACAGCATATATTTGGTCTTACCCTCGTTTACCGCTAAGCCCATCTTCGCGGCCTCCGTTGCAATACTCACAAAAGTGCCATTGACATCACGCTGCGTTCTTCCGATAATATCAATATCGTCGGCATAAGCGAATAGTTGGACGCACTTTTGAAAGATTGTTTCTCTGGTGTTGGCGTTCGAGTTTGAACAATTCTTTCAAGAACGATGTTGAAACAGTCGCATGACAGCGCGTCGCCTTATGTGACTCCTTTTTCGATATCAAAGCTCTGGGTTAGGTCTTTACCGACCTTGATGGAGCAGCGTGCATTCTCCATCGTCATCCTACACAAACGGACGAGTTTGGTAGGGATGCCAAAACTAAACATTGCTCTGTATAGCTAGTCTCTATAAATGCTATCATACGCGGCCTTAAGATCGATTAACAGGTGGTGGGTATCGATTTGTTGCTCCTGGGTTTTCTCCAAAATCTGACGAAATGTGAATATTTGGTCGATGGTGGATTTTCCGGGCCTAAAGCCACACTGGTATGGACTGACCAAGTTGTTGCAATGTGCATGCTCCTTACCAAATCATCGCCTGCGGCCTTAAAAAGCTCGGCGGGTAGGCCGTCAGCTCCAGCAGCCTTGTTGGATTTCAGTTTAGATATAGCAATCCTCACTTTATCCGGGTTGGGTGGACGGAATTGTTGATCTTCATCGTCCCTTTCATTGGGGTTGAATGTTTCGTTCTGCCTGACTGCGGAATTTGGTTCTTCGTCGCCCTTATACAGTCTGCAGAAATGGGTTCTCCATATTCTCAGCATCGACTGTGACTCTACTACGATGTTCCCTTGATCATCCTTACAGGCTTCGGTTCGGAGTTTATAACCTTGATTGGTTGACTTTACCCTCTGGTAAAACCTCCATACCTCATTCCTGCAGTGATATCCCTCTTCTTCTTTTTTCTCCTGAGAAGCCGGTGTTCGTCTCTCCTCTTCTGCTCGTAGAGCTCCCGAGCAGCTCTTGTCCTTCTTTGCAGTGCCGCTTTGTATGCTTCATGCTTGGCTGCATTCGCCTGCCGATACTCAACGTCAAACCAGGGGTTTCGTTGTGGTGGCGGATTGAAACCCAGCGCATCGGAGGCGGCATCTCTGATGACTTTTTGGCAATGCTGCCACTGGTCTTCAATACTTGATGTTGGCGGCGTAGGATTTCTTAAGAGGTTGAGGGAGACACGATTGGAAAAGGATTTGGCAATCTCTTGCGATTGTAGCCGGCCGACGTTGAACTTCTCCACAGTATTTCTGTGTCTTGGCGGTGTTCGGGATATCCGCAACCTTACCTTGGCTACTACAAGGTGGTGGTCCGAGTCAATGTTGGCACCCCGGAACGTTCGGATATCTATAATACTGGAGGAGTGCCTTGCGTCGATCGCAATGTGATCAATCTGATTGATGGTTGATTGATCAGGAGATCGCCATGTCCCTTTGTGAATGTCGAGATGTGGGAATTTTGTACTGGCTACTACAACATTTCGCCCCGCAGCAAAGTCGATCAGCCAAAATCCGTTATCGAATGTGTTGTCGTGTAGGCTGTGCCTCCCGACCGTTCTACCAAAGATGTTCTCTCTTCCTAGCTTTGCGTCAAAATCGTCAAGAACAATTTTAATGTCGTAGCTAGGGCATTGCTCATACGTTTTGTCCAGGAGCTCATAGAACCTGACTTTGGTGTCGTCATCTTTCTCCTCTGTGGGGGCATGTGTGCATATAAGGCTTATGTTGGCAAATTTAGCCTGGATGCGAATTGTCGTGAGGCGCTCGTTCACTGACCTGAACGATAAGACTTCTTGCCTAAGTCTGCCTCTAACGACAAATCCACATCCAAAAAGGCGCTGTTTTTGTTGCTTGTAGCAATCGCCGTAATATATATCACAGTTTTTCATCCTTCTTTTGCCCGGTCCATCCCATCGCACTTCTTGGATGGCGGTTATGTCTGCTTTGCAGCAGTTGTTGTCCGTTTATCGTTTGCAGGGTTCGTCATCAGTACAATCATCCGTTTCCGAGGCTTGTTGTTGCTTCGTAACTATAGTTTTTTGTGTGGCAGGGCAGTTACCCCGACGGCACAACCCCCAACCCGGAGGGCCAGTTCCTTTTTTGTAACCCCTAGGACAAGATGTCGCACTTATAAGTTTGGCAGGTTGAGCTCAGGTGAACTACAACCAGTACTCGATGGCTACCACTTGGAGTTAAAATAAGCACAATTGGTGTGTAGGAAAAGTTGCAACACTGGGCACCGCCAGGTTGACGCCAGTCAGTGCCTACCCGATTCCCACAGCACCCAGCAAAATGGCCTCAACATAATATTTGAATATTTTAAACACTGGAAGGTAAAAATTAATGCGGACAAATGTTAATCGATCTTTTTTACAAGAAAAAGATCACTTTGCCATTTTCCTCAAAATACTTTAAAAATGAGTCCTTTGGTATACATATTAAAAATACCCACAGTAAGTTAAATATCGCCACTAAAATACTTTATCCATTGATCATCCGGAAGTCGATGTTGAGCCATAAAAACAAAATGATTATGTTTAAAATGATTTTTCAATCATTGATTACTTATGGTTCTCCTGTATGGGGTAATTGACACACACATCAAAAAACTACAAACAGCACAGAACAAAATTCTCAAAATGCTGTTGAATTTACCCTAGAAACCCTTTTCAACGGCGATTTTGCACGAAAAAAGCGGGAGTTATTCAAGTCGTGAGAAGTTTTTCTCGAAATGTCTATTAGCCGAAAATACACTAGTTACTGAGCTATTATTTTTTTTATATTGATTTTTTTAGCTTTATTTCGTTATCAATTTACAATGGCTTTGTTATTGCATAATATACTAATGATTACAGAGATTTGATATTTTCATTACATATCTTTCTTCTGAGAAGTTATTACAAACATTTTAAAAAGGAAACTAGACAAGAATTTTAATTTTGAAGGAAACACGACAAAACCTTCAAAATAAGTTAAAAAAAATAATAAATAAAAAATAAATAAAGAGATAAATAAATAAATCAATAAATAAATAACTACAAATAAATTAATACAATCAAATAAATAAAGTAATATATTAATAAGCACATAAATTAATAAATAAACAATTAAATTAAATTAATGATTAATAATTAAAATGAAAATACAAAAATAAATAAATAAACAGGCAAACAAGTTAATAAGTAAATAAATAAATCATACCTTTTGACTAGTAGTTGCACACAGGTTATTAACTAGGGGATTGTCAGCAAACGCGCAAGAATTCATAAACTTTTTAGTGATTTTGGTTATTCTCTCTGACACAAATTCAACACCAGCTCTTTTATGTAGGTGTAAAGTAGGATAATCCCATGGTAGGTTTAATATTAACTTTAGAACTTTATTCTGAGCTACTTGTAACTTTTTTATGTGGCAATGGGCGGAGTTTCCCCAAACTGAACAACCATTAAGAAGAATAGCTTGAAATATAACTTTAAATATAAATATTTTATTTGGTAGAGAAAGCGATAATCTTCTATTTATAAATGGGTAAAGGACTCTCGTTGCAATATAAATCTTATTAACAGTCTATGAGATGTGTTCCTGGAATGTTAATTTGGAATCAAGATAGATACCTAAATATTTAACAGAATTCGGAAACTTTACAGTTATTCCATTAATATGTTCATTAGAGGAGGGCAAACAACAAGCTTTTCTTTTTCTAGTGAAAAAGATAGCTTGCAGCTTGTCCTTGTTTAATTGGATCTTCCATTTATTAAAATACCTTTCTAGTATTTCCAACGCATATTTTAGATTGATCTCAATATTGAGAGCAAAATCATGGGATGAAAACACAGCTGTGTCATCAGCAAATACAGCTAATCCACATTCAGGCAGAACTGGAAGGTCTGAGGTATATAAAATATAGAGAATGGGACCCAGTACAGAACCCTGAGGTACTCCGGACTTCAAGTAGACTACAGTAGATACGCCACTATTCACATGCACTTGAAAACGACGATCAGACAGAAAATTTAGCATTGTTTTGCACAGATAAGAAGAAAGCTTAGATTCATCATTTTATGTATCAATCCATTATGCCAAACACAGTCAAAAGCCTTTTCAATATCAAGTAAAATTATGCAGGTCGATTTTAATATCGACCGGTTACTTTTAACATGACTATAAATTCTTTATACTTGATAGGCAGTGTTGTGGTTGCGTCTAAAACCAAACTGTTCATTCGGGAAGATATGGTTATCATCAATGATTTTCATAATTTTCACTTTTAGAATTTTTTCATAAACCTTACTCAGGTTACTTTATAGGCTTATCGGTCGATAACTACCCGGATTAACCGCTAACTTACCTGCTTTTAATATTGGTGAAACTTTAGCAAGCTTCCAATTCATCGGAAAGTACTGCATTTTAAGGCAGGAGTTGATAATATACACCATCATTTTGATCCCTTTTTTTGTTAGTTCCTTAAGATAAATGTTTCTGACATGATCTAATCCTCCAGACTTTCTAGTAACCAGATTATTTAAAAAAAACAACATGTCTTCTTCGTTTACGTAAGCATCTACAGGTGTACTTATGTTCAGTGTTTTAAGTCTCTCGACTGAACTATCAACCACAGAGTTAGTATGCGCATCACCCAAATGTTGAGATATGCAATGATTACGCTCAAAAGTAACGGCTAGAGCATTGGCTTTATCACTGTCCGTGAAATAGATATTTGAATGTTCTTTGAGCAATGGGATATGCCTATTCTTGTTTCTGACTATTTTTACCATGTTCCAAAATGGCTTCGAATTCTTGTCTAAATCCTGGATCTTCTTACTCCAGGACTCATTTCGAAACTGAAATATATGCTTTTTGATGATTTTGTTCAGGTATTTCATCTGGTTTCTAAAAAAAGGTTTCCTATATCTCTGCCAGTTTCTCCTACACATATTTCTTATCTTTATAAGATTTAAAATATGCAATGTGAGTTTGAAAGAATGATTTTTCTTTGCTACCTTTGGTATACTTTCGTCAGCAGAATCCAAGATGTGTTTTGTAAAAGTGTTAGCAAGAGAATCTACATCTTGCTTACATGTTATTTCATCTATGTTAATATTGACATTTTGAAGCTGTGAAGTTGTGTGAAGTTAGACTACACGGAAACAATATGCTAATGGGTAGGGAAACAGACAGATTACAAAGCAAATTACCCCAAGCATTAGCTTGCATACAGCCCCTTTCCCTATGTCTGCAGTTTAAATCGCCTCCGATTAGAAAATCGTCATGCAAGGAAAACAGTTTACGCAAATCATTTCTTAAACTATTCTTTTTCATATCTGATAAACTGCCACCAGGAAAGTAAACACAGAAAACTTGTACAGTTCTTTGTTTATTTAATTTCACTTTGATACCTATGTTTTCTACCAATTGTGTTCTAGGGATTGGTAAGAGTGTGTGTTGATCTTCTCACGAGCATAGCTGCGCCACCACCACGTCTAGTAGTTCTATCAACTCGATAGCATTTAAAGTCTGGTGTGGATAGATTATGATCTTGGTTTAACCATGTTTCGGTCACTAAAGCTATGTCAACGTTTTTTTAATTCAAAAAGTTTGTGAATTCCACGTTTTTATTGCGAATCCTCCTTGCGTTCCATGTTACTATATTAAAATAACTATCTATCATATTATTACTTATTATCATTAGAATACAAACAATTTGTTGCTAATTGTGCAATAACTTGAAATTGGTCGCTTTTAGTTTTACATCATTTCCATTATTGAAGCATTCAGTTCCTCCATAGAAAAAAGATTGCTGTTTGATCCGATCAATACTGTTGTTTGGTGAGTATTAGTCCCCCGTGTGTTTGGTGGTTGCAAACAGCTGATGGCGTCCGATTGATGCTAACGACCCCCCCGTCGGTTGTCTTCGTTGCGGAAGAGGAGGAATAGCTGTCATTGATGACAGATCAACATGCACATTGCGAACCGGTTCTGTATTGAATGCTTGCGTTGAAGATAAAGCTTTCCGAGTATGATGCCGAGACTGATTTTGTCGGTTTGCCAAGTAGCTCTTAAGCTCTAAATATTTTCCTCTGTTTAAACAAGCGACACCGTTAGCTTTGTGTTCGCCGTTGCAATTTGCACATTTTTGTATATTGAGATTTTTGCAATCGGCAGTCTTGTGTGAGCCGGCACAGACACCACAGTATGTTCTTACATGACAATTACGTTCGCCATGCCCGAACATTTGGCAATTGTGACATTGTGTCAGTTTGCCTTTAATTTTCTTTTGAAAGCTCCAGCGCACATGTGTGTGGAAAACGGATCGGACATTTTTCTTAAGATCAATTAATTTAATTGATCCATTTTTAAAGGAAACTAAGTACAAAGTGTCACTATATTTCTCGTAGTTCTTTGTGATGTTTCTGTTTCTTAACTTCAATACACTTCAAACCGCGCTCAGTTAATTCAAGCTTTAAGTCGTTTGCATCAATGTTATCAAGTCCATGTAAAATGACTTTGAATGCCTTTTCACTCTTCATATCATGAGTGAAAAATTGACAATTGTTCTCTTTTAAAAACGCGATCACAGTGTTATATGTTTCAATAGTTTCACATACGATTTTTATTCCGATGGCTAATTTTTTAATGGAATAGGTGGAGATATTAAATGTTTTCATGATATTATGCACATAGTCACTAGCTTTCTGGAGTAATTTTATAGGAAGTATAAACACTTTTTTAGTTTGCGTTTCACTCGGCGAGATAACTTCGTCCATTTCATCCGCGTCAAGCAAATGCCGCAATGGGTCAAAATAATTACCCCTTGGGTCATTTTTACCCGCGCTGGTACTGCTCATGCTGCAAGGTTTTTATCCAAGGGATTGGATATACCCTCGGAATTCGGAGATCTGCCGCGTTTCGGAATTTTGCCAATTAACCTTTGTTTAAAAAGGAGTCTTTATTTCAAATAAATAATTAATTCAGGGAATTACACGCGTGAGACATAACCAAAAAATTTATAACCCAAAAAAAAAGGAAAAGTACAATTCAAGGTTATTACAAAAAAAAACCATCTGTCCTTAACAGATCAAAAAATGTCAAGCACTTGATCTGCTGTCAAGCCTTCGTTGAGCGACAGGGTGATGCTGAATCCGAAACATCCTGCCCGGTCGAATCGGTGGATTCGAAACGTATGTCCTTATCGTCCTCTGACTCCAATATCCGGCACAGCTTCTGCACTGCCCGGGTGCACAGACCATTAGCGGTACGGAGGGTAACATTCCGAATCAACCCATCGGTGCCCGGATGAATCTCGATCACTCGGCCCAGCCGCCAATACGTTGGAGGTAGATTTTCGTTGCGAACCAGCACAATATCTCCAACCGTAACATTTTCCTCACGTCGCTGCCATTTGTTGCGAATTTGTAAAGTGGAAAGGTACTCCTCACTCCAACGTTGCCAGAAGTGTTGATGTACGCGTCGCAACCACTGCCACTGCTTGAGCCGATTGATGGGGACATCCAGGAGGGTAGGTTCTGGAACAGCAATTAGTGGAGCTCCAATCAGGAAATCGCCTGGAGTTAGAGCATACTTTTCTTCGGGGTCGTCATGTAAGGGTATGAGCGGGCGCGAATTGAGGCATGCTTCTATGCGGACTGCCAACGTTTGCAGCTGGTTGTACCATAGGCTCTGGCTTCCAACAAGGCGAACCAAATGCCTCTTCGCAGATTTAATAGCCGCCTCCCACAACCCACCTTGATGAGGAGCACGAGGAGTAATAAAATGCCATTGAGTTCCCAAATGCGCCAACGATTGCTGAGTGTGTTCGCTTCGCCAAGCCGCCAGATCTTCCTGCAGAATTCTGTTAGCTCCAATAAATGCCGTTCCATTGTCACTATATAAATCTTGGCAGGGTCCACGTCTGCCAGTGAATCTTGAAAATGCCTCCAAGAAAGCCTGTGACGACAAGTCTTCAACCACTTCAATATGGACGGCCTTTGTAGCCATACAAATAAAGAGAGCCAGGTAGGTTTTAACTGTTGAGCGAGATCTCTTTGATCCAATGCGCAGCGAGAAGGGACCACAATAATCGACGCCGGAAGCGATGAAAGGTCTAGCAACGTTGACACGATGTTTTGGTAATGATGCCATTTGTTGTTTAAGAGCAGCACTGCGATAGCGACGACAAATGACACAACTATGCACATACGTTCGTATTGATTGTCTTGCGTTAAGGATCCAGTAACGAGCACGAAGCGTTTGCAACATCAACTGCAATCCACCATGTAGGGTATTGTCGTGAGCCTGTTTAATCAGCAACCAAACAAATTCGCTCTTCCTTGGCAATATTATCGGGAAACGATGGTCATGAGGAAGAAGTGCTTTATGAAGGCGTCCACCAACTCGCAAAATTCCGTCTTCATCCAGGTAAGGGTTGAGTGGAAGCAAGGCACTGCCAGTATGAAGTCTGGCATCAGCACGAAGTTGATGGATTTCCGATGAGAACGTTCTGGCTTGTTCCATCCTGATGAGAATCATTAAAGCGGTTTCCAATTCTTCAGCACTAACTATCCGAGTTCGGAACCGTTGCCTTGCCGGAGGCCACCGCAAAATAAAGGCCACAGTCCGCAAAAGACGGGAAAGTACGCTAAAACGTTCAGTGAGTGGGATAACCTCTCCGTCCCGCCTTCGTGTGACCAACTCGTACCTAGGGGAAGTAAGCATTACTCTTACCGATATTTTTTCCTCTGCCTGGATAAGGTCCTGCTCCCTTTGGCTCAGCTGCATGGTCGGTTCTACGTCCAAATTCTCATCCATTAACCAATCCGGTCCACGCAACCACAACTTGTAATCTACCAGCTCATCAGCCCCGATGCCTCGACTAGCGCAATCCGCCGGATTCTGGACCGATCGTATATGATGCCAAAGATCGGGAGACGTCATTTCCTGGATTTGTCGAACGCGGTTCGCAACATATGGTTTAAGTGTAGACCATTCTTTACGAATCCAACAGAGTGCGATGCTCGAATTCGACCATAGGTGGTAAGGCATATCAGTCAAACCCAACGCACTCCGAACATTTTGAAGCGTTAATGCCAAAAGATGAGCTGCACAAAGCTCAAGACGTGGTATAGTAGCACCTTTGATTGGAGCAACCTTTGTGCGAGCCGTTAGCAAAGACACCCGGACCTGCTTGTCCAACCCAATGGTTTTGGTGTAAATTACAGCAGCATAAGCACGTAAGCTCGCATCACAAAAGCCATGAAGAGTTGTTGTTTCTCCATCCACCATTCCCACCCATCGGGGCACTCGAAACCGGTTCAACGCATCAAGTCCATTGCGAAATGTACGCCATTTTGCACAGAGATCGTTCGGGAGGGGAGCATCCCATGTGACACCCTTTGACCAAAGTGTTTGAAGAAAGAGCTTTCCTGTTACCACCACAGGAGCCAGCCACCCAGTGGGGTCAAATAGTTTGGCTACTTCACTGAGAACACGTCGCTTTGTTGGGGCTTTCGGTTCGGGAGTGAGTCTAACTTCAAACAAAAACTCATCTGCAACTGGGTCCCAGCGCAACCCAAGAACGGACGTTGTAGGTGTATTGATGATACGGTTTGACGTCGACATATCTTCATTGGTCAGATGTGTTATGACTCGTTGATCGCTGCAGTGCCATTTCCTCAATTGAAAGTGACCAGCTCGGAGGATTTTGTCCACGTTTGTAGCTAGCAATATTGCATCGATCACCGTGTTGCAGCTTGTCAAAAAATCGTCCACATAAAACGAGTTCAATATACTCTCTCGCGCCGAGACGGCCTGCTCTTTAAGAACCACTTCTCCATAGTTATCAGCTGCACATTGATTGAGCGACCGTATCGCATTGTATGGACTGCAGGACATGCCATATGTCACTGTTGTTAACCTGTAGATGCCAATAGGATCAGTGGGCCGCTCTCTCCAAATGATTCGCTGGTAGTCCCTGTGTTGTGGTGCCACCAGTACCTGGCGGAACATTTTTTCAACATCGGCTGTGAGCGCAATACGAAAGCGACGGAAACGGAGTATGATGTTGAGCAAGGAATCTTGAATCGTAGGGCCTGCTATCTGAATGTCGTTCAATGAAACGCCTGTAGTAGTCTTCGCAGATGCGTTAAAAACAACTCTAAACTTTTCGGTAACGGCGTGATGGGGAATGTAGTAACACTGAGTGTGATCATTTGCTTGATCAATCTTCTCCATGTGGCCAAGCGCAGCATATTCACGTAGGAAAGTTACATACTTCTCACATAGTTCCGGATTGTCTGCGAAACGTCGCTCTAGATGTTGAAATTGACGTAATGCCGATTGATACGAATCCCCAAGGAGTGGGGCATCTCGCCGAAACGGTATGTGCACTACATAACGGCCATCCGCAGTCCGGGAGTGCGTGGAAGAAAATATACGCTCACACTCATTGTCGACAACTTGCTCAACTTGAGTAGGTACCTCTTCTAAGCTCCAAAAGCTCTGTACAAGCTCTTCCAACCGAGTATCATCACCACTCATCTGCGCGTGGAAGCACTGTTGTTGCATTGGTGTCGTAGGTGTTACTGATGCGGGTCCGAATATAACCCAACCCAGCTCTGTTCGTTGCGCATGAGGCTCATCCTGGTTGCCACCGATTACACCATCTCTGAGAATTTGACCCCACACATCTGAACCAAGAAGCACATCAATCCGACCGGGGGTGCCAAAATGCGGATCGGCTAACTGAAGACCAAGCAAATGATGCCACTGGTTCACGTCAACATGCACCGTTGGTAGAGTTGAGGTTATTGGCGGAATGACCAGGGCATTGACCAGTAATACGAATGATGAGTACGCTGATTGAAGTTTTAGATTTACGATCCCCCGGGTATGAGTGTTCGCGAAGGCCCCAATCCCTTCCACTGCGACTGCGTATGGGGTCCTGCGGAGATTCAACAGATGAGCAAAATTATCTGACACCAAACTTACCTGCGATCCAGGATCGCAGAGGATGCGAGCGAGGCGCTGTTCCGAGTTATCACCATATGCATAAGCTCTTGCGGTTGCAAGCAAAACAATATTCGGCATTTGAGTACGGCTATTCGAAGATGATAGTCATAAAGATGACGAATTCCCTCTTGACGACAAATCAGTTTGAACGACATGGTGGTCTTCTGGTAATCCAATTGTAGATGCTGGTGTGGAGGGGAGGTGCAACTGCGACGCTCGACAAAATAATGTGTTGTGCTTGCGGCCACATTGTCTGCAGCCACCAGATGGGCACTGTTTCGACGAATGTCCCGGTTTTAAGCAATTGAAACATAGCCGACTATTCTTCAGTGTCTCGAACCGCTTCTCTGGTGTCATTGCCAATAACAATTGACATCGGGATATTCGATGAGGTCCTTGACAGTGAACACACTTTCCGTCCTCAATCGTGACGGCATAGGATCTTAATGAAATCTTCTGCTGCTGACGTGATGACTGCGATTCATTGCGATTCGAAACCTTTACGAGCTCAGTAGCGAGACTGTGAGCCCGTTTTTCCAAGAATTTGAGAAGCCCTGCTAAGCGTGGGATTTTATTGGAAGAACAGGTGAGGCACCATTCACGCTGGGTAGAAACTGGAAGTTTGGCAATAACAATCGGTACAGCTAGCGCGTCCCAACTATCCACCGGTAACGTTATGACACGTAATGCCCTTAGTGATTCGTGCACTGTATCAACAATGGTGAGAAGATTTTTTGATGTTTCCTCTGGCACTGGCTTGATGTTTAGGAAACGTGCGACATGTATTTCGGCTAGCAGTTTCGGGTTATCAAATCGCTCCTTCAATGCTTCCCATACTTCCTTGTACCCGCCTGAATACAATCCGCCCATGAGGGGCACCTTAGTTGCGCTCACCGCCTGGCGAAGCTTATTTAGCTTATATGCCTCCGGGTACTGTTGGTCATGGACCAGCGTTTGGAAGGCGTCTTTGAATCCCAACCAGTTGTGTATGGCCCCTTCAAATGACGGAATAACCAAGGGATCCAGTTTGAGGTCGAAGTTCTGTGGGGTTGATGTACTGGGTTCTACGGTTCCACGGTCCGCGGTTACCTTGGTTTGCTGCTCTAAATGTCGCAATCTTCCCCTCAGAATCGCACAAGTCTCGTTGTAATCCTTTTCTACCTCAGCCCAAAGTTGGTCGTGGGCGTCGAGTTCACTTGCTTCCGCACGGCCAACCAATATCTCGTGGTTCTTCACGAAGCGGGAATAATGTGATGTCACTGAGCTTAATTCCTGCTCAAGCTGTGAGTCGTTGGACTGCTCCAAGGTTGCCCCACGCACGCGCTCGGTAATACGTTTGACGGCGGTTACCGCCGACTGTCGGAGATTTAATTCTGCCATTTCGCCAAATTTGTCAAATTTCCTCACAGGAGGCACCAAAAAATGTTTAAAAAGGAGTCTTTATTTCAAATAAATAATTAATTCAGGGAATTACACGCGTGAGACATAACCAAAAAATTTAGAACCCAAAAAAAAAGGAAAAGTACAATTCAAGGTTATTACAAAAAAAAACCATCTGTCCTTGACAGATCAAAAAATGTCAAGCACTTGATCTGCTGTCAAGCCTTCGTTGAGCGACAGGGTGATGCTGAATCCGAAACAACCTTTATGAAAAAGCCGGATTGGAATGTCATTCGCGAACGAAAGCTTCTCGACGACGAATGCAACGCATATCTCTAAATTATATATTTGTTTATCTATCTACTTATTTATTTATTTATTTACTCATATATATACTAACCTATTTATTTATTTATTTATGCACTGACTTATTTGTTTATTAATTTATTCATTTATTTATATATTTAATTGCATATATATTTATCTATTGATCTTTTTATTTATTACTTATTTTCTATTCATGTACTCATTTAGTCATTACTTGAATATCTGCATATGTTTTTATCATTTAACTTACAAAATGTAAATCTATATATATATATATAATTAAATGAAGGTTTTTTTTCATAGTTTTCCTTCAAATCCCATTTAGACAAACGAATGCAGTTATCTAAAATATACATATTTCAGTAGTAAGATAAAACTGTACTATCATATCTCTGTGCAAGCTGTGTAAAAAAAGCAATATGTATATTTATCTATGAAACAATAAATGTCTGTCTATCTATCTGTCAGTTTGTTGCAAATGGAAAGATGACAGTGCTAGCCAATATGAAAACAGAGAGTAGGCTACAACAGGTGATGAAAAGCACAGGAAAGTTACGGGGAACGGCTATCTCAATAGAACATGATATTAACTGCGAACAGCAAATACGTAAAAAGTTATGTTGACGCTTTAACATGATATCTTATTTATAAACAAAACTCAACCAATCGGCGTGCGGAAGGACGAATGAGAATGAACGGTTTCATTGGAACGGTACACAGGAGCTGGTTTGCGGCAAACAAAAAGGAGAAAAAGTACTTAAAAATTTATATGGTGAGGCAATATGTAATATTAACTTAGAATATAAAAGCATTTTATCTAGAATATATCCCAAAAACTTGTAAATTTATGTTGAAATAAGAAGTCTAATAGAAGTAAGAGTACCAATAAAACAAAAAAAAACCCAAATGCATTAAAAACAGCAAAACTTATAAAGTCGAAAATTTAAAAATAATTTCATACAATATACATGGCTTGGAAAATAAATATCTATACCTAAGCTTCTTTGAATATGTCAAATCTTTTGATATGTTTCTATTGTTAGAAACTCATGTCGTCGAAGAAATAGTGGACCGATTCCGAAAGTACTTTAATGGATTTGATTTGTTCTGGAAACCTGCAATTCGAAACAGTAGTTTCGGTAGAGCAATTGGAGGATGTAGAAAAAGAAATACAAAATCCGGTGGTTATTGGAGATGTCAATGCTCGAATAAGTGAACTGCAGCAGACTTTAGACTTAGTGATAGAAGGCGCTCAAAAGATTTAGTAATAAATTCCAACTGCTGACGATATGTAGAATTCTGTAACAATAATGGGCTCATAGTTCTCAATGGTTTTACAGCAGGCGATAAAGAAGGCCACCTGACTCTCATCAATAACATTGGAGAATCCGTTAATGACATGTGTACTATATCCCAAGACATGTTAGGTTATGTTCAGAATTTCCTGGGAGACAACAAAACATGGTCCAGCTAAATCTTAAGTTCGGAACATCTACCAGGCGAAACCCAAACTTGCTGCCGAAACTAGTTTGGAAAGAGGTATAAAAGCAACAGAATCAAACTAAATTAAATAGAAACCTGAACGAATTAAGAAACAAACAGGAGATGGTTAAACTGCCACACTTAAGTGATGTTATAAAGGCATTTACAACAAAGCAATCTAGCTTTAACACGATTTATACAGCTAAATGTATAAAAAATTCCTGGAAGTGCTAGTAATAGCCTATAATATAATTTTAGAAACTGGCAAAGGGGATAATGCTTTCATAACAAGTGTAATACTTCCTATATTCAAAAGAGGTAAAACAAACCAATCATGTAACTATCGTGAAATATCATTTTTGAATTGTATTGCTCAAGTGATGACGGGAATACTACTGAATGAGAGATTATACCTCTTGATCGAGAAGCATGGAATTAGGACAGAGTATCAAGCGGGTTTTAGAAGTAAATACTCCACTGTGGACAATATTTACAACTTAGCTTCAATAGTCCATTTGAAGTTTCTCGAAAAGAAAAGGTGTATGTATTCTTTGTGGATTTAAAGAAGCGTTCGATAAAGTTCCAAGAATATTTGATTTTTGAGCTACACAATATTGGAGTATCTACAAGAATGGTAAATCTTATTGACAGTATCTATAGTAATACAAGATCTGCGGTATGGACGGGTGGAGAACTTTCGGAGTACTTTGAAACAGTATCGGGTGTAATAATTTTTGCCTTTATTTGTACGACCTATTTGGTGGCATTGTATTCAATGAAGCTAATATAAGACTGCTTCTGTATGCGGATGACATCGTTAGCTTATCGGATGACGTGAATACATTGCAGACAATGGTAACACGCTTAGTCTTCTAAGCAATCTGTGGAATATGGAAATAAATTTGGAAAAATCGGCAATTATGGAATTCAGAAACGGTGGAAGGTTGTCATCCACACAAAAGTGGGTATTTAAAGGAGAACAGATAAAAATTGTATCAGAGTATTGCTATCTAAGAGTTATTCTTACGCCACAAATGTCATTTTCCAAGCACGTTGAAAATAGAAACAACACTGCAAAAAGTAGCATTAACGCCAAATGAAAATATTGTCTGGGCAAAAACGGAATATCTCTTAAATCGAAGTGTCAATTATTCCAAACTGTCTGTAGAGCAGTCCAGGCCTATGCAGCACAAATATGGGGATGTAAACACTTTGAGGATATTGATAAACTGCAGTGTTATTTCCTCAAGCGGTTGCTTAAGCTTCCAGTTAACACAACAAGTTATCATGGATAATCATGGACAAAACATTTTTTGGGCAAAAGAAATAAATAATCTTGGAGCGGAATTTGATTTACAATGGCGGGCTGGAAATCTGACGCGAACTGGTAGACTTGATTAGGAGAAGCGAAAGGTCAAACATACTTCACTGATAACCAGAGTCAGACCAAAATGTCATGGATTATCAAGGCACGCTGTGATCTGATCTGCCTCAATGGGAGCAGATTTAGCTCCTATGATTAGTAACCTATGCCCACCATGTAATATGAGGGAGGCAGAAACAATAAAACATTTCATTGGTACGTGTCCGATTTTGAGGGAATTTAGATATAGATATTTGGGCAAAATAACACTCACTGAAGAAGAAGTCATTAGTGTTTTAAATAGAGTAAATGATGAGTCTTGGAACAAGCTCAGCAAATTCGTTATCGGTACTCTTAAATATAGAAATGAATTAATTAATTATTTTAACTATTAAAACCAGAATTTAGAAATAATAACAATACATTGTATTATATATTAAATACAAATATGATATGAAAATAAATATAGTATGAATTATAAAATAATTAAAAGTCAAACTGCCGACAAACATGTCATAATCGTACATACTTTGTTTCTATAAAAATGTCTGTAAATCTTAAATTAAAATTAAGCAGAAAATTGTTCAAAAGATTTTTAAGAAATAAAGAGTTTAAAACATGCATACATATATTGGTATTATCGGCGGGTTATTCTTGGCGGTTTTTATTTTATTTTAAAGAGTGCTTTAAGGAGTTGGAGTTGGACGGCGACTCCAGAGAACTTTGAAGAGCCCTGAACCCTTTTGCAAATATATGTTTGCCTTCGCTAAACTATATTCTCTAAGGTTGTACCCCCGTATAAGTAACCATTTGGTCCGCGAGCCCTACCCTCAAATAAGCTCCCGCGCAGAACTCATAAGTAGGAGGAACGTAGCCGTTGGCAAATACGTCGAGGTTTCCTTTTACCTTGTATGGGAATTGGCTTGGGCAGACGAAACGGAATATTTTGTTGCGTGCATTTTGGCATATAATAAAACTATTCTATTTGTATTTTAGTTTAAACTTTATTATAAACTTTCGTTGTACAAACTTTCTTAATCCGAGGTTAAAGGAAAACTGATATGACTCCTCATGTCTGCCCTCCTTTCTATACACAAATACCGATCACGTGACATTATACAAAATAACGGCTGACGATCAGGTGCTGTGGTGGTGGCGACATTAGACAAAGGAGAAATCGGATGACATGTAAACAACAAAGGATCAGGTGATATGGTGGTGGCGACAGACAAAGGAGACATCGAATGATTATTAAACGGACACAGAATTAGGTGACTGGAGGGCAGATCTATGGGTAGGGTTGCCCTCATGTAGATAACTCCTCCCCCCAAGGGATCGATTTTAAAGGAATGTTTAAAATCGAAAACTTAAAACCATCTTATACAATGTGGTATACAGTCGTTGTATGTATATACGTTTGCATACATAAATATTTTAATACAGCAACAAAAATGAAATGATTTCGCAATTCTATAATTATTTTACAAATATAATTTTAAAAAAAGGAAGGTTAAATATTTATATAACATTATTGGTAATTGCAACTGTAATTAAATTTCCAGAAAAGAATATGTATATATATACATATACGTAAACAATAGCTTTTTTATGGAAAGGGAAGGAAATAGTTAGGAAAATCTTAAATCCTGCGTGTGCAGTATGAAATGAACGATATAGTTTGGCAAATTTATATGTATTTTTTTTTTGTTTGTATGTACATATCTACATCTAAGTTAATCTGCGTTTCTTTTTTTATTTTTTGCTTATGCACTTTGCGTTTGCTTGTAGTCACAGTTATTTCTTCGTTTGAAACTACGTCATATTTTATGAATTTGGGTGCTAACTTATTCCTCCTATCATCTAATTCATAAATAATGTCGTTTGTTTGAAAACTCGGTGGGTCTTTTCTTGATTTGTTGCGTTTATTTATAATGTGTGGTTTGTGAGATAAGCTTCTGTTATGGATTAATTTTGAAAGCATTTCGTAATTTTTCATGTGATCGATAAGATATGGTCGGGTAGTTATGGATTGTGAATTCGAAGGAAGTGGAGAACCTGTGTAGTAATGTCCTGTTAAGAGCTCGAAGGCGGTTAATTTTGTAGCTGTATGAATTGAATTATTCGAATTATTTGCGTTAGAGTTGAGTGGAACCTTTCTACAGGAGAATTTTCTGTCGAACTTTTTGCACAAGTTGTGTGCAGTACTATATTATAAAGGTCTACAAATGCCTTAAAGAGCTTTGAAACAATTTCACTGCCATTGTCAGATACCAGTTTTTTCGGTACACCGTGGTGTGAAAAGAAATGTTTAAAAGCTCTTATTAAATTGATGCTATTCCTCGCATCCAGCTGATATGCACAAGCAAATTTGCTAAATTTGTCGATAATACTGAGAAAATTTTCTTTATGAATTGAATATATGTCAATATGTACTATCTCCAATGGTTTACTTGGAGTTTCAGTTAATTGAAATTTAATAGGTTTTTGATCACGGCCGTATTTCAGTGTTTGACATATCTCACAATTATTTATGAAACGTGTAATTAAGTTTTTCACATGGGGAAAATAAAATTGTCTTTTCAGGTGGTTGGAAGTTCCATCTATTCCCCTGTGCTTCGATCTAATGTGATAGTCGTTTATCAATTAGTTTCGTGGTACAGCGAATAAGTTTTATTTTAGAGTTGCTAAAATATTTAGAATAGACGGCCTGTACTATTTTAAACGTAGTGTCATTTGCCAATACATGCAGTGAAAACTACTGGAGTTCTCTCTTGCAGGTGAGTCCCTCGGTTCATTTGAAAAAGTCCAAAGTGCTCTGAAATCTAGTGCTTGCCAATTTTTTTCTCACGACTTGAAATCTGACAGGCCGTTCAAAGTAATTCTGTTCGGTTTGGATGAAATAAACGTGGACTCACTAAAAAATGAAGTTATATCTCTCGGGCTCAAGTGCAAAGATGTGAAGATGTTTAAAAAGAAACATGACTCATTCACTGATGTCTTCTATATCGTTTATCTGGAACACGGCTCTGTAAGACTTGCCGATATTAGGAAATATATTAAATTGATTTTCCGGACTCAAGTCAGATGGGAGTTCCAACGTAGACTGCGGAATAAATTAACTCAATGCCGCAACTGTCAAATGTTTGGACACGGCGAACGTCACTGCAATGTTAAGACTCATTGCGCGAACTGTGCTGGAAGTCACAAAACCGATGCATGCACTTCTACCGGGCTTTTTCAATGCGCCAACTGCAAGGGCAATCATCATTCCACCGATGACGTATGCCTCAGTCGCATAAAATACAAGGAAATGAAAGAGAGCGCATTAGGCAATACAGTACGTGTCATTAGTGCAACACGCTCTCAGAACACAATTTCAAAAGCTCCAGTGCTTAATTACAAAAGCATCGAACATTTCCCATCTCTTCCAAAATCGTCCACACACTCCAATCGCCAGAAACCAGTGCAGCCGTGGGGCCCAAAACCTCTTCAAACAGGAACATTGAGCAGATCAGCTGAAGAAAACCAACTTTTCTCTCACGAAGAGCTTTTATCTCTCACCATGGACATGGTCTCCAAATTAAGTCAATGCTAAACAAGGGTTAGGTTTAATATATAAGCTCATCAAATCGGAGTGTCCAGATCATATCATTAAAATTATTCAAAGTTACATTACTGGAAGACGTTTTTTTGGTTTCTATTAAAACTGCGTTTCTGATGTTAAGCATATTCCCGCTGGTGTTCCTCAGGGATCTGTCCTCGCACCAACCATATTCAATGTTTATACCGCTGATTTCCCCTCCCTCTCAAGCTGCGAAATAGCTATGTATGCTGATGACTTAGCTTTATACACCTCTGATGATCAACCTTCTATTATAGAAAATAATCTTCAGGGAGCGTTGAATGTAATTTCCGAATATTACAAACACTGGAAAATAAAGGTAAATGTTGTTGTCAAGTTGTTCAGAATAAGATCCTGAAAATGATATTACGTCTTCCCTGGGACTTCCCTACAAACATTTTACACGAGCGAGCTAGAATTCTCCAGATTGCAATGAAAATTTAAAAAGTCAACAACTCATTTTTTGATAGATGTCGAAGAGCGACAAATCCTCTAATTAGGAATTTAATTAATGCCTCCAACTTAAACTTGTTAATACCATTTTGTATTTGGCATTTGTACATTATTGTTTTGTTGTTCGTTTAACTGTAAATTATCTATTGTTGCTTATTTATTTTCTACCTTATTTCTTAATACTTATATATACATATATTTTTTGTTTGTTTATTTATTTATTCTAATATTTATTTATTTATTTATTTTTAATTACTATATGTAAACAAATAAATGTAAATGTTGTATATATTTATTACATGTGACTATTAAACAACAAATTTAGAAACTCTCTTGAAAGAGATACACAACACATAGAATTAAATGATTTTTTATAGCCAAAGTCTGTCAAAGTTCAAGTTCAAGTTTCACATTGCGCGTTTGAATTTTAATTTTTATATATTATTTTAACGTATTAAAATACTCAAAAAGTTCGATCGCCCAAGTGTTTTCATATTAACAAACATATCAATTGGAAAAAAAGGTAACAATAGTGTTCCAACCCCATTAACATCAACCACTCCTATCACCTGTGTCACATGACAAGGGAAAAAAGCGAATCGTCACCCGAAGAAATAACAATTTCGCCAGTATCCAAGAACAGAACAACACAAATATTTAAGTCTTGTAAAAAAATGGCTATGACGCAAGTTGATTTACAAAAAATAAAAGGCATCATAGATAATTCACTTCAAGTCGCCATGGCCAATTTAGCAACGAAAGATGACCTGAACAAAATGAACAAAGAAATCGATCTTCTGCGCCAACAAAACTTATAACTTTCCAAGCAAATTCAGGAATTTGAATATCGTTGCCATACACTTGAAGAAGAGCTTGAACTGCAAAGTCAAGAAATACGTGGGAAAAATTTAACTTTCTCAATCCAAAAATAAACCACCAATACACAAGAGATAGAGTTCATAACCCAACTTTTGGTAAACAACGAAACACCCCAAATGTCAATAGCTGTGAAACTCGGCGAAAACAACAATATTATTACCGAAGTACACAATCGCAACAGAAACAAGAAAAAGTCTGTTGGAATCGACGGGATCTCCAACATTGTGCTAAGACATCTTCCTCTGGAAGTGGTCACTATGTACACAATCCTTTTTAACAATGCTCTGAATAATGCACATTATCCTAAGCATTGGAAAACTGCGATTGTACAACCCATATCCAAGCGAGGAAAAGATTCTTCGAATCCGTGCAACCTCCGGTCAATTAGTCTCCTTGCGAACATCAGCAAGGTATTCGAGAAGGTGGTAAATAGAGCTCTGATCAACTGGACAGAGGACAAACATATAATTCCGGCTAACCAATTCGGTTTCAGAGCGACACTATTCATGCCGCGTCGAAACTGGTGTCGGATATCCAATGGAATAAGAGCCAGAAACAATGTACGGGGCCTGCTTGATTGACCTGGAGAAGGCCTTCGACACCGTATGGTTAGAAGGTCTTTACTACAAGCTCAATCGGCTAGGCATTAGTAAACCACTACTGTACCTACCATATAATATGCTTACCGGGTTCGTAGTCAAGAATGGCAACGTTACCTCTACAGGTATTTTTGAAATTAAAAATGGTCTCCAACAGAGTGCCGTTAATTCGCCTATCCTGTTCAACATTTTCTTTAGCGATCTAATAAGTTCTTTTCCGCACGCAATTGCGTATGCCGACGACTTGATAGTGTACAGATCAGGCAAAAAGATCGAGGACATCACTACGCTCACGCAGGGTGACTTCGACTCATTCATGAGAGATTGCGATGACTGGAAGTTGAATATCAACTTTCAGAAGTCGGAAACCATTCTGTTCAGGACGCCGTTGTATAAAGCTTCTGCGGATACGAAAAAGAATTGGCGAAAGTTCTCTATTGTAGGACGGAGGGATGTTAGGGATGTTGCTAAGCAGCACCAAAAGTTCTGGTGGCTGGGGAGCGAGGGAACTCCGTCCTCGAATCCTTTAGACCCCGGATAGTTCAGACCCCGAATGGGGAGTTGTTGCACCCTGTCTTGCAGTGGATTGGATATTTATCTACAAGCTGTAACCTATGGCCGACACAAATAGATTAGGGTAGTATAGGGTAGTTTGTAAGATAAAAAAAAAAAAAAAAACATAGCAATATGCACTTGTATACTCATATGGGTACTTATGTGTATATTAATGTATATATTTGTATGCATTGATATATACATGCGTATATTAGTGTATATATATATGTGTATATGGGTGCATGTTTAGTTATTAAGTTTAGTTTAAGGTTATTTTAAGTTTGTGTGTAAGTTAGAATAAGCTTTTATTAAAATCATGTTCAGTCATTAAGTTTTTTTCCAATTTTTCTTAATTTGAAGTTGTTCAGTCACATTCAATTACGGAAACATTGAAATTTTAGTTTCAGTCGAAAGACATAGTTTAAGATTAAGTTTAGCTTAGAGTGTTTTAACCATTTTCGTCTAGTATGTAAGCAAATAATGAATTTATTAATAAAAATGAAGAAAAAAAAAAACTGCATTATTAGTGTTTTGACGAGGTAGAGGAGGAAAGTCCATCATAGAGTACAATGACATAGCGCTTTGCTGAGCCATATGTTGCGTTGAGGTGGAAGCTTTTGCATGCTGAAAGCTCTCCATGTGTTGAGTTGATGAAAAGCTTTTTGGTGGAAAAGTGGTGCGTTTGAGAGACTTTTCTCTTATTTCCAAATACCTAGTTCTGGAAGAGCATCTCTCATCGTTGGATTTATGATCGCCACTGCAATTAGCGCATTTTAAAGTATGTGAATTTACACATTCCTTTGTATTGTGAGAGCCGGCACAGATTCCACAATATGTTTTAACGTGGCAATTCTTTTCGCCGTGGCCAAACATTTGGCAATTATGAAATTGAGTGAGTTTACCTTACATTCTTCGTTGATAACTTCAGCTAACTTGCATATAGAATAATGATTTAAAGTTTTTTTCAAAAGAAATGATATAAATGGTATCATTATAGTGTTCGTATTTCTTTAAAAAAATTTTTACTTCGATGTATTTGAGGCCGCGGTCACAAAGCTCAGCTTTGAGTGTATCGGTTTCATTGTTCTCTAAACCAAACACAGCAACTTTAAACAATTTTACACTCTTTAGATCGTGGGAAAGAGAGAGTTTAACACTTGGGTGTATACTTCGAGTGTTTCACAGGCAATTTTTATTCCAATTGATAATTTTTTGATCGAGTATTTAGTGAAGTTCAAGGATTGCATTAAATTGTGCACAAATTCAGAATTTTTATGCAATAGTTTTATGGTGGGGACATGCACTTTTTTAATGGGGTTAGAATTTGGATCAATCACTTCATCACCACAATCATTGTTATCCATATCATTTGACGGGGACATTGTAATTGAGCATAGTAATTTCTTCGATTAACTATTTCAACGTTATCACTCCGAGATGTCGCCTTAGCGCGACGTTTTTTATTTGAGGACATATTGAAGTCCTCGAAATCGGGAGATCTATCGCGCTTATTAATTTTCACTGATTGAATTAACGACGGGGGTATAGTACTCGAGCTGTTGAAAGCTCGGGCGGGGAAGTTAACCCCACGCAAAACCCCCGAACCTGGAGGACCGGGGGTCGCTGCATACATTGGTTCACCTCTAAGCGGCTGCAGTAGAGGTTATCCAGAGGGCGCCGCGAAGAGGCTGTATGTCAACTTGACCTGTGCATTTACAGGGATCGTTGCTGGCATCTCGCCAAGTTAAGAGCAATCAACAACTTTGCGCTGGATGCACAGGTCCATGCCCTCCAACATTGTTCTTGCTGCTTCCACCAAAGTTCTGTTCCTTTCAGCCTTCCCGTTCTGTTCAGGGGTATGAGGTACTGTTGTTTGGTGTGTTATAGCACGTCTTGAAAACATTTCCTTCACTTGTTTGTTTACAAATTCCAAGCCATTGTCACTTCGAAAGATTTTCACTTTGTTTTCAGTGATGTTTTTGGCTTTATTTAAGAAATTTTCAATGCAATATTTGATCTCATCGTTGGTTTTGACAAAGTACACACTCCTGAAGTTAGAATAGTCGTCCTTCAGTTTGACAAAATATTTCGACCCGCCAACCCGCATCTGTTGGCGGGTCGAAATATTTTGTCAAACTGAAGGACGACTATTCTAACTTCAGGTGTCTTCGTAAAGGGATTGCTTTGGCGACATTACTATCTTTTTCTTGATATCGGATACGGTGTGACATAGTTGACATCATTTCAATAATTTTTACATGGAAGTCTTGTACCGTATCTCGGTCTTGCCAAAGTTGATGGAGGTCCCTAATTAGACTGGTTTCACTTCGTTTGTCCGAATAATGCATAATTAAATTATTTTTTATTTCTGACTAGTTTAAAGAAGTACCATACATATTAAGGATTTCGTTTGGCTGTCCAACAATTCTGCTTCTAATAGCACGAAGAATAACGTTGACATAGCCAGTGCCACTAGCCTCTTCAATTATTGACAAAATTTCTTCGACATTATTAATAAAATCATATAGTAATCGAGGGTTACCATCGAAGGTAGATAAATCTTTTACAACGTCAGGAATTCTAAGCGAATTCAACATGTGTGCTATATGTTCGGGAGTCATTTTAAATAAGGTAACAGGAAAGGGAAGTTTCAAAAAGATTATGCAATACAGGTATCTACAAAATAAGATTATTGCTCTATTACCAATATGGACTTGCCTCGATTATTTTTAATACAATTGATGTTAATCTTATGGATTGAATCTTGTGATCTTCGCGGATGATGAATGTATATGTGTACGTCTTCTTTCAGAAGGTGATGAAGTAGTATAGCCAATGGAAAAACTTTTTTGCATCGAAATTGCTTATTACCGTGTAGAAATTTGTTTAGTTTTCTTGTAGTTGTGGAAGTTTGATATATATGTGTCTCTTTTTTTTATTCGATTTTATTATTACAATTATTTATATCTATATATATATATGTATGTATATATGTATGTGTATGTATATATGTATTTATATATATATATTTATATAACTTTTTTTTTGCTTAATTTGTATGTTTCAGTTGACTCTTGTTTTAGCTTAGGTCACTTTTCCACACTTTGTCATATTTGACTTTAATTAGTGTTTACAAGTATGTGCATGGATTTATATATAAACATTATATCAATGTTCATTTATTATTTTTCACTTTATTCTATAGGTACTTTTATTAATTTTGTTTTGCTTGTTTTGTATTTTCACTACTTCACTATAACGCCTGCGCCAGTTATAGTAACACTATTTTATTTGTATTTTGGTTTAAACTTTATTATAGACTTTCGTTGTACAAACTTTCTTAATCAGAGGTTAAAGGAAAACTGATATGACTCCTCGTGTCTGCCCTCCTTTTTATACACAAATACTGATCACGTGACATTATACAAAGTAACGGCTGACGTTCAGGTGATGTGGTGGTGGCGACATTAGACAAAGGAGAAATCGGGTGACATGTAAACAACAAAGGATCAGGTGATATGGTGGTGGCGACAGACAAAGGATACATCGGGGTCAGGACACAGAATCAGGTGACTGGAAGGCAGATCTATGGGTAGGGTTGCCATCATGTAGATAACTCACGCTACAAGTGTGCATTGTAGTTTAAAAGTCCGCAAGGTCCATGTATCATGTGTTTGATAACTACTGCATGCAATTTTGGGTCAACTGTTTCACCTCGTATTTAAGCTGATTTTATGGAATCAATCTCATCAGGCCTTATTTTGTCCACTAACCAGACTAATATGTGCGCATGTTTCAATCCACGTTTTTGTCATTCTTCAGAATACATCCAACAACGGACTTGGCCATACATACAATGTTTTATTAAGAAATTCATGAGAGATTTTAATTTTATTTTTAAAAACTCTGGCAGTTATGTCATGTCTATCACCTGGTGTTTGGCTTTGTAGCCATTTTCTATGGATTCCCTCTTGATTTCGGACTATTTTGGGTTACAGTGAATGTAACAAATAAGTCTGGGCGGCCATAATTTCCAACATATGACATAGCATCCTGAGCATATTTATGCATATACTGACTTTATATTTTTAAATTCAAACTACCTAACAATAACAAAATGCTTGCGAACTATTGTGCTCGGTCATTGAGGAAGTGCTGATATTGGGATACGTGAAATATGAGTGCGTTGTGTGAGGTGAGTGTGCTGTATTGAGGTACTGGGAGAGTGTTGGATGTGTGGTATCGACTGTGTTGTGTGTGGGGGAAATGCTAGCTGTGCGAAAGGTAGTTGGAATTGGATTGGGTTAAGAAGTGCAATAACTTAAAAGTACAAACGTTGACACTAATGTCTTATAACTTGTATTCTCCTGATCATAGCTGTCGTTGGTTCAAACGGATGTATGTTCGTTTGAAGAGAGCATTTGAAACAGTTGACCATAACATCCTTCCAGACAATTTAAAAAGTTATGGGGTTAAAACAATGAACTAAGATGGTTCAGATCTTATTTCAAAAATAGGCTCCAAGTAACAAAAATCGATAGTGAAATCTCCAAACCGAATGGGATACAATTAGGTGTCTGAATTAAAAGAAAACATTTAAGAAGACCTAAGTAATTTAAATAATTGGTTAAATAGCAAGAAATTTAAATTAAATGTATCTAAATATAAATGTATGGTTATTAACAGTGACAACGATATTGAAATCAAAATTAACAATGAAAAAATTGAAAATGTAAAGCAAATAAAGTATCTTGGTGCAATAATAAATGATAAGTTAGACTTTAAGTGCCATGCAGATTATATTTGCTCAAAATTTAGTAAAAAAATCAGTTTCATGTGTAGAATAGAAAAAAACTAAATAAAGATTGTGCAATTACAATATAAAATACAAACATTTTACCACACTTTGACTATTTTGCATCTATTCTTCTTATGCTTAGCCAAACAGATAAAAATAGATTACAAAAATTACAAAACCGTGCAATGAGAGCTATCCTGCAAGTTGATATGTATACACCAATAAACTCTATGCTAAGATTATTAAATTTCTTAAGGTAAGACAAAGGGTAGTTTAAAGAAATCTTATATTAATACATAAAACTAAGCACAATATATTGCCGGAGTACTTCAGCAGAAGCTTATCATATGTATCGGACAGGCATAACTATACATTGCGAAAGTACAAACGACGAAACTTTGACATACCGAGAGTTAATCTTTCGAAATCAGAAAATCAACTCTTTATTAAAGGACTTCAAATATATAACGCACTACCAACTAATTTAAAGACGCAAACAATTATAAATATTTTTAAAAAAGACTTATCTTTGTATGTTAAACAATGTTTTTAAAAAAATTACCAGTATCAATGCAAATTGTTTATCATTTTATATTTATGTGATGTTATAAAGTTTTTTTATAAACTAATAAACCAAACTAAACTAAACTAAACTAATCGTTCAGTTTCAATTTTGACATACATGTCAACTGCAAACTGATGAAAAAGTCTTTGACACATCATAATATGATATACTTCGCCTTGATGGATCATGAGTCTGTATGAATACAAATTCATAGCGCTAACTTCTTTGTTGGTTTCAGCACCTGCAATCCAAGAAGATAAATGTTCAATTTGTTACTTAGATGAATTAAAAAATATTATTTTTATTTATTTATCTGTTAGTTCATTTACCATTTTGATATTAAAATGGTATTCATCTTCCCCCTGCCAAAAGATGAAAGGATATTGTAATGCATCGTAACTTCTATGTGTTTCAGATACACGTTTTAAATCACTATTCCGACGTTTAAGCACAATATCTCTGGATTGTAAATTTTCTCCCACAATGACAACAGCCACTTCATCAATGGTATGTGAAGTAAATCTCCTTGTGTGTTCACTGGCAGTTGTTTTGTCAGCTTGAATGATGATATTATGGTTATCAGATGGCATCCGATGCAATGCTATTTTAAACATGTTTACTAAATTGTTATTCTGATGAAGAAACATTTGTAATTTATGGACAAACTATTTATTTATTTATTTTTTTATTAAGTAGCGTAGACAATATTGTGTACAAGTAGTAAGAAAGTTTTTTTTTTAGAGATTCGGGACTATTGCCCTTTACAGCTATGACTTGAAATGACTTATGATGAACATAATATACAAATGAGATACGGATAACAATACGAGGGAAAGCTACAAGTAAGACCCTCATTCGACTCTTAAAAACTAATATTGCAACATTCCCTGGTGATACATTTGTTGTTTACATGTTATAAAATTATTTTATTTATTGCGACAAACTTTTAATAAGGTCATTATAAGAGTTAAAGAAATTATTATAAAATCTTTGTGTTAATTTATCAATAAGAGTTACTAAAAGTTGATATTGGTTTGTTCGTGCAATCTGCGAGTTGAATAATAAAGTAGTAAGTTCAGCATAATTTTTATAATATTATTTTGGCAAGTTTGAAGTATACGTTTCTGCGTCAAGGCACAATCGTACCAGACAGGAGCTCCTTACAATAGGATAAATTGAAAAACTGACTTAAACAGCAAAATTGTATTATCTGTACATAGCTTCGACTTCCTGTTTATTCAGGGATAAAGAATTTTGATGTATGTGTTCACCTTATCTACAGTAGAAGAAATGTGTTTTTGAAAGGTAAATTTTGTATCTATCATAATTCTTAGATATCTGCAGTGTTCGGACCAGTCTATATTAAAGGAGCCCATTTGATTATGAACATTATAGGGAAGGAAACAATTTTTGCGTCCACGAGTAAACCAAATTGCTTTCGGTTTCATAGGATGCACCTTAATCTTCCATTTCAATAAGTATTTGTATAATTTCGTTAGGTAATTTCGTTTGTAAAATGCTGTGCACATCCGCGTAGTAGACTCCTGACTCAAATACAGCGTGTATCATCAGCAAACATAGCAATACTAACATCACTTCCTAGTACTGTACCTTGTGGCAATCCGTAAGCAATATTATGTACAGATGATTTACAATTTTGTACTCTAACAACAAATGTTCTTTTATGTAAAAAGCTCTGAATAATTTGAATAGTTTCTACTGGAAAGCTGAGTTTGATTAATTTGTATATTAAGGCTTTATGCCAAACCGACCAAAAGCTTTTTTCAAGATCTAAAAGTACAAACCCAGTTGATCAGTTTCAAATTTACTCTTAACGCGCTTCTTTATTCTTGCGATTTGATGGTATGTATCATGAGAATGTCGAAATCAAAATTGATAACTAGGCAAAATATTATTTGCATGCATATTGTGTCGGTCAATTCTTTATTTCGCACACTGCTTAGTAAGCTTATAGGTCTGTAGCTGTTAATTTCATCTTTCGGTTTAGCAGGCTTAGCGATTGGAATTACCATTGCAATCTGGAAAGTAGCAGAACTTAAAGCATGCATTTAATATTGCAGTTAAAAGTTGTAAGCCTTTGAGAGGAAGGACTTTCAACATTAAGTTACTTATACCATCTAAGCCAGGACTTTTTTATTCTTAAGATTTTTAATCATTAGCTTTAGTTTTGATACGTCAATTGTAAACGCAAAAATCAACATTTGATTGAGAAAAGTGATCAACTGTGTTAGAGACTTCAGTGGAAGTAGATGGATCACTGAAATATTCTGTAATTTCATTGAAAATTTGTTTGCAAGCAGATTGGCTTTTTCTACATTAGAAATATAGAGCTTATTTTGATTTTTCAGAGGTTGAATACTTTAACCTCTCGCCAACCGCTGGAAAGGAGATTGTTCCAGCGATTATTATTAAAATTATTGATTTCTTCCGCAATGGCATTATTAAGGAATTTCGTACTAAGCCGAAAGCAATCATAACGATAGCGAATCCATTTCCCTCTTTCGGAGTTCCGCAGCCGTATTAATCGTAATATATTACTAGGCAGTGGAACGGAGTGGAGTGCAACGGAGTGATTATTTTAAGGAGGGTATTTGGGTATAGCAACATGTAAAGCCCTGCTTAACAAGGAATTGAAATTGGTGCACAACGTATCTATGTGATCTGTGCAAATTATTGGAGTGGAAATAGCATTGTTTAAAATGTGGCTGTTGTTAATATGCGCAGCAAGGCGATTCCAATTTGCAGCGGAATCTTTGTAATAAAATGATTGCTGTTTAATTTGAATTGAAAGGTTCATTTTTATATTAACCGGGATATGATCCGATCCTAAGTTATCGTAGGTAACCGGAGTATTGCAATGAGCCGGTATATTTGTAATAAAAATATCTTGAGTAGAAAGGCTTTTAAATTTAGAATGTTTAACATAAGTAGAGTTTGGAGGGTATAGTAATGAAAAATTAGGGTGTGTCTTATTGATATCATGTAATATGTTTCCCCAGCAGTTTGCCCTGAGACAGTTCCATAATTGGTGACGACAGTTCAAGTCGCCTCCAAAAGTAACACTATTCCTAAATCTAAATATTTTTTGTAAGTCGTGTTTAAAGTGAGTTATCTTCTCAGGCGATCTTTTTCTACCAGGAAAATAAATGGAGAAAATGCTCACTTTGGAGTTGTTTTTAAGAAATACGTCTATACCAACTAATTCAATACACCGCATCTGTAATACCGAGTGTACACTGTGAACAATATCCTTACTTACAACAACAGCAACGCCATCACCAGTAGTGTTACTCCTGTCTAGACGATAACAATTATAGTTCGGATGAGAAAAGGATTTGTTATCTTTTATGTGTGTTTCAGTGAGTAACGCAATATCAATTTTTTAGCATTCATGAGAATAAAAAATTCAGTTTTTTATTTGTTATGCTTCTAGCATTCCAAGTAACTATGTTAAGTGAATTAAATAACATGATTATTTGAATAGATATAATTAATAGCTAGGGAAGTAATAACATTGAATTGGTCACTTCTTGTGGAACAGGTTTGAAGCTTTGCTAAAACTTCACTTCAAAGAGAATTAATCTCCTCATGAGAGAATAAATTGTTGTCATGAGTGGTTGTAAAGGCCCAAGCCCATAGAATCTGGTGCGTGCGTTGCAGATGACATCCACAAAAATCGTATTTGCCGGACTGCAAAAAGGTGCCAAATAAAATACGTGCGTTGCGTCTGAAATATGTATACATACATACAATCCCATACGACGATGAGCGTAAAATGATACACATACATGCATAAATGTTACACACATGTAAGAATAAACTGTGAAACAGAAGAAAAGTTAAAAGTTCGCCAACTTCATTCATTCTGATGTATTCCACATATAGCCCACACTCGTTGTCTCGCTCCCTCGTATTAGCTCTTATGAGTTGTCAGTTTTCTGACAAGACGCAACGCACGCACCGGATTCTATGGGCTATGGCCCTAAGAGATGTTGACTTTTTCTCATGTAATGGTTGTTATCCATTATCAAATTGGATAGCAGCTAATGGTTGAGAGCGATCAGCTGGTCTCATTCGGTGAGTTGGTTTGATCGGGAGTGTGTTACAGCGAGATGGTAAGGGAGGAAAATGGGAGAGGGATTGAGTATCAGGTGATTTTGTGTGACAACAGTAGTCAGAGTGGGTTTGTTGCGGTGTGGAGAGGAGAGTTTTTGGCGAATATCAAAATACTGCGCGAGTTGTATAACTATGTATGTATACACAGCACTGTTAATATTAATACAGAAAACACAAGAGAAACACAAGATTACTTTTTAAAGCTTTTTATTCATTGACTTCTGAACTAAGAATGAAATATCGTACGGTGACTTAGATACAACGTACCTACAAGCCAAGCTAAGAAAGGCGCGAAGACATAGGGTACTTTTACACGATCTATTTTTCAAGAGAGGTGAGACATAGGAAAAGCTTCACCTCCCTTGCCCAGAAGATGGAAGAGCTCCCTGCTGGTTGTACTAATTCTTAGTACCTTGGTTATGTTTGTTTTGTAAACTTGTTTGTTTTACATAACTTCTCCCCCTTTTAGAATAAAGATCTCCTGAGCTTTATTGTTTTAAACATTTAATTTTAATTATTTTTTTTTTCTTCGATTTCAAGTTTCCAAATATATATATATATATTATTTAAAGTTTTTAAACATTGTTTATTCTAAAACGTATTATAGTAATTAGTTAAAATGGTATAATAAACTTAACATAAATTTAATATTGACTTCATTGAATAGGTAATAGGACAGTTTATATATATGTTATTTAAATAATTGTATTTGTTTTATTTGTTTAATTCATAGAGATATATAAAACTTGTTTCTATTTATTTCTTTTATTTCATATTGTTCGTCATTTACTATTGTGTTGTTAATTCATGTATGTAATTTAGGCAATACAAATTATATAATGATATTATTTCTATTCATTACATGTATTTTCAAATTTGAATTGATTCAAAAACTTCCCAGGACGTTTTAAATTATTTATGTGAATATTATCTAGTTTGAGCTTTCTCTATCTAGGCTGTTCTTTATGTCTAAGAGCTGCATAATTCTTAACAAACCCTTCCTCATTTATTTTTTTGAAATTTTCCCTATTCCTATTAGCTTTGTACAACATTCTTTTCTTATTCTCTTTCATCGCTTGAGCCAATTTTAGCCTGTCTACTTATCACTATGTCCTCTGGCCTATGTCTAGTCGTTGAATGAACTGATTTATTATATAATTCTACAGACTTAAACATTTTCTCTAAAATTGTAAGCTTCGAGTCTTCTATATATAGGATTTTAAGCTTCTCACTGATTGTGCTATGAAACCTTTTAATGTCACCATTTCATTTGTTCTCTCCTCAAAAAGTCCTTTATATTTATAGTATTAAATTCATTATCCATAACAAACTTGTCAGGTTTTCCTTTTGCAGATAAGTAAAGTCTAATTTTCTCTATGAGCGTTAGATTGTTACGATTTTCTAACTAAAAAGCAGCTGCATGCTTTGAAAACTTGTCGATGAAAGTTATGAAATTATGTTTTGAGTTGGTATAAACATCTACATGTGCTATCTGATTGATATTGTCTAGGGTTTCGGTCAAAAGAAATTTGGGTTTTGGTGGGTTTCTGTCATATTTTGTACGATTGCAAATGTCACAGTTATTAACGTACTTTTGTATTAGTTCCTTAAGATATTTTATGTAGACGTATTTTTTAAGGCCATGATAGTTCTAGTTAATTCCTGCATGCATTATTTCGTTACGATGATATTTATGTATCTGTTTATAGGCCTCATTTTCGTCTTTTAAATCCTTAGCATGGTAGACACATTTCACAAATTTAATGCAAGATCTAAAGAGTTCTATAAGCTTTAACTGAACAAGATTATACTCGTGCTCACTTAATTCTGAATATATTGCAGCTTTGCCTTTGCATAGATATTTTCTGAATATTTTAGCCATTGCATTAGACTCTGTATCTTAAGAATTTATATATACTTTTCTTTTCTTGTTGACTAGTTCCGTCTCTCTAGTCTTATTATTAGTCAAAATATGCAAATAGTATATTTAATCTATTTACAACTGTATCCAAAATTGGAAAGTGATCTAGTTGTTCCTCTTCTTGAGAATGAATCGTGTTATCTAAGGAATTTTGTTCTGAATCTTGTGGGTCCTGATTATGTGTTCCTCCCTTTTCCTTAGAGTAAAATGTCTCGGTCATATATATATGCCCTGTATCTAGGCTGACTCGGCTCAGAAAGTCAGCTACTACACTTTCCTTGCCCTTTATGTAGTCAATGTTGATATTATATTCGCCTAACTTTAACAGCCATCTTTGCAAACGCGGATTTATGTCCTTACCGTTATGTTTAGCTTGTAACCACTTTAAAGGTTGGTGATCGGTCATGAAATCAAATGGCCTAGCATATATATATGTTCGAAAATAGTTAACGGCCTATACTATCCCTAGTAATTCTTTTTCAGTCGTACAATCTTTCTTTTCGTGGTCATTAAGGGTTCTACTAGCATACCATATTGGATGTTCGTTCTGTGTTAGAACAGCACCTAAGGCATAATCGCTGGCGTCTGTTATGAGCTTAAATTTCTTATTGAAGTCCGGATACTTAAGAACTGGAGCTTCAGTAAGGAGGCGTTTAGGTTTCTCAAAAGCATTTATGAAACTCGAATCATTTCTATAAATTTTAGCATTCTTTTTTAAATATTTTGTTATAGGGTAAGCGATTTTGGGATAGTCCCTAATGAACTTGCGGTAATACCCCGTCAAGCCTAAAAGGGACTTAATATTCTTAGTTGTTTCAGGGATCTTAAGTTTTGAAATGTTGTCTATCTTAGTCATATTAGGTTTTACTCCATCCGTTGTCAGTGTATGTCCAAGATATTCTGTCTCTTTGGCAAAAAATTTGCATTTATTTATTTGAATTTTTAGATTATGTCGCCTAAACTGATCGAAAATTTTACTAACACTTTCGGCATGCTCTTCAATATTTGTGCTGAAAATTAGTATATCGTCTAAATATACTACACAGCTTTTATTAATGAACTCCCGTAGGACCGAATTAATTAAGCGCTGAAAAGTTGCCGGAGCGTTCTTTAGCCCGAACGGCATTCTTATAAAATCGTAGTGTCCTAAGGGCGCCAAAAATGCCGTTTTCTTTTGGTCTTCTTCTTCTATCAATACTTGGTGAAAACCCTTTGCTAAATCAAGGGTTGTGAAGTACTGTGCCCCACTGAGTTTTTTCCAATATATTCTCAATATTTGGCATCGGGAATTTGTCATCTACAGTCACTTCATTTAACTTACGATAATCTATGACTATCCTCCATTTCCTTTCCCCTGAACTATCTAGCCTTTTACGTACAACCCAAAGTATATTTTGCTGGACCATTTCTTGTATTTGTTTACTAACCTCTTGCTCGTGGATTTGGGAGTATCTATATATTTTTGAGTAAATAGCCTTATCGATTTGGGTTAAGATTGTGTGTTTGATTTCATGGGTATGGGAAAGTTGTTGACCCTCGTGGTAAAATAAATCACTGTTCTGCTTTAAAATATATTTCAGTTTCATTATTTCTTCATTATTCATATCTTTTCTTTGCAATATTTCTAAAATGTCTTTATCTTTTGATTCATCTTGTAACATATGTATTTCGTTTGGTTTAAAAGAACATGAATTCAAAAATCGTACTTTATTTCCTTTAACCTCCAGAAAATCCTTGTCTAAATTGATTACACCTTGAAGTGGCTTCAATAAATTTTGACCTATTAACCCATCAAATTCTTTGTTTTGAAATTTAGTTAACTTCCAACTCATCCATCTATTTATTTCATTGAATTCCGTAGGTAATTCTGTTATAATTTCTTTATCTATTGCTATCTTTCCGGTAAGTGTATTAAATGAAATATTTCTATCTAAGTTGATTCGCTTGTACTTCTGTAGTTTGTCAGTGTCTAATAATGTTGTCGTCGACCCTGTGTCTATCAAACATTTAATTTTTCACCATTTATTGACAGCTCAACTACCGGTATGTGTTGGAGGCGGTGACTGAACATTTGACTCCTCTCTCTCTTTTTCCTTCAAGTGGCTAACGTCCATTGGCTGAAAAATATTCCTATTACTTACTTGTTGTGAATTTCCATTGAAACTATCTCTAAGACGGTGTGTGTTTGTATAATTGCTTGGTCTAAGCTGACCTGTATTTTGATTTTCAAAATTCCTAGCTGGATTTGAGTTTGAGTTAAAATTCGGCTGTAGAGCTTTTAACTGTCCTGAGTTTGACTGTGTGGACCGATTAAAGTTCATGTTACTATTTCTATTATACCTGTTATGTCCATTTAATCTATTAAAATGCATTTTTCTATACATATTTACAGAATCTGCCTGTTTGCAAAGTTTTTTCCCGTTTTAACAATCCGCTATCAAGTAAAATATAATATGCTTCTCTTAGATTACAAATATTTCTACTTATTATTACACTACTTAAATGTGGATCGGTACCGTTTACAAATGTTTGAAGAATAATAGAGTTATTAGCAGAGGGAAAGAATTGAATTGGTTTGGTCTCATCGAATTCGTATCTTAAGTTTAACTTAATGTCTTTTAATTGATTTAAATAATCTGTCACATTACCTTGATTTTTAATGTTAAGTGCTTGATGGTACAGATTGTAATAAATCTTCCGGATCCCAAAGTTTCTTATCAGCTCGGCCTTTATTTGATTCCACGTGGGACTTGATCCCATTGATCGAATGGCTTGGGCTGCTTCTCCTTGTATCTTGCTCGGCCTTTATTTGATTCCAGGTGCGACTTGATCCCAATGATCGAATGGCTTGGGCTGCTTCTCCTTGTATCTTGTTTATAACGCTTCTTTGCAGAATGAAATTATACACTGCTGTATCAGACTGGAATAACGGAAGTATTATTTCCACTTCCCGGATGAATGATGTGACGTGGTATGTGTTACTTCCATCGAACTCTTTAATGTTTCTTGCTTCTCTAATCATGTCACTGATGGGCATTTCGTAAGCATTTGTTGTCGGTTGGGCCATTGTAACGGTTCAAGAATTAGTTTCAATCACAATTTGATATCTTCTTTTCCATATTTATATATACCTATTGTATTAAACTTTCTGTAAATATACAAACACTGTTCGTCACTTCCATCTTTTGATGAAATGTTGCACCGATTGCGTTAGTTATATAACTATGTATGTATACACAAACACAAGATTACTTTTTAAAGCTCTTTATTCATTGACTTCTGAACTAAGAATGACATATCATACGGGAACTTAGATACAACGTACCTACAAACCAAGCTAAGAAAGGCGCGAAGACTGTCACTGCTGGTTGTACTAATTCTTAGTACTTTGGTTATGTTTGTTATGTAAACTTGTTTGTTTTACATAACTCGCGCGGCTGATGCAACTCGGATCAGATAATTTGTGGGGTCCACTGCAATTGGCGAAACGATTGCCAGAACAATTTGCACAACATGTTCTTGCATGACAATGCATGGAGCTATGTCCGTACACTTGACAATTGTGACATTTTGTAACTTTCCCGGGATTTTGCTTTTTAAAGTTCCAGCGGACTATTGTGTTGAAAAGGTTATAATGTTTTCGCCGAAGTTCATTCAGTTTTATTGTAGCACGTTGGATATATACCACATAAAAAAACTTCTCAAACTGGAAGTTTGTTTTGTTATTTTTGGTGACAATTTTCACATCGATGCACTTAATTCCGGAAGATATTAGTTCATCCTTAATCAGTATCTCGTCCATTATGTCAAGACCAGGCAGCATTACCTCCAAGGAAAGAGTTTCTTTAAGAGAGTATGAGGTATTTCTATACTGTCTCATAGACTTCAAGTGATGGTGAAATGATTTTTTGACCGAGGGAAATGGTTTTAATGAGATATTTTTCAATCTTTAAATCCCTAAGTAACCGACGGACGCGTTCGCCTGTCGACTTTCAAACCACTATAGAGGAACACTATTTTTAATGACGTTCAAACGTTCATTATCAATTGTATTGTTATTCACATCGTCCGAGTCAGCAAGAATTTGGAAATAATTTTGATTATTGATCATTGTCGAATCAATAACCTTGCTACTTTTTAGATTAGAAATTTGGCTGGGAGGGCAATTAATGCCATCTCCAGAATCACTACGAATTCGTTTGTTAAAAATTTGTTGTTGATTTCGCGATTCACGATGAGAGTAAATACACGTGTACGCACTTCAGCTGCTAACTAGCGAATGCTCATAGACAAATGTTATCTTCACTGTTGGATTGTGAGCACAACGATTATCAACGTCCGTATCTGAATTGCCCACAAAAAAATTTGTAAAAATTGATAATTTGCATCAGTTACTGGTGACAGTGTCCTCAGTAAATGATACATTTGTCCTTGTATCTGTAATTTTTTAAAATTTGTCGATTAATTATTTCCGATATATACATTTTAGTACATATTGAATATTATAAAAAAATATTCTGGCATATAATACCTTGAAAGTGGGCATGAAACTGTCTTGTATAATATGTGTAGCGCCAAATGATGTCATCTGGAAACAGCTGTTGTATTTCTGAATGTTCGCCAAGAAGTGCTTGGAATCATTTCCAATCCCATCAGTGCGGTTAGCACGTGAGGTAGCTCTTCGCACATTTGATTGACCTAAGTCAGGTCGTCTTCTCTTTGGCATCGTAAATTGGAAATAAAAGTGAGAAAATTGAATTCGCTTACTTAGCAGCAAAATATGTCACAATCACAAAATATCAAATAAAAAGCACATTACTGTCACTTTCACAAAAGATCGCCAAAGTAAAGAAAGTTCTCTCGCACTCACATCGTAACACAATATCGCAATTGTGTAAATTCAGAGAAGATTTAAACGGTGAGAAACAAAAAGACTAAAAACGGAAATTCTATTTTAAAATACAAGATGTTCTGAGCTGTGAAACATTTGATTGTCAGTTTAGGCTCTCTATTTTGCCGTCTAGGGTGACATGAAATAGGAAGAACGGAAGTTTCATGTGCTCCCTTCGCGTCACCGCAGTGGTAAAGGGTTCATATGATCGAGACGTCGTAGCGCAGTGCAGTGAGAATCTCTTCAGGACCTGTATCGGGATTCATGCCTTTGAGGAGCATAGTCTGCAACTTTTCCCATATTGGGGTATAAGAAAGAACTCGCCCCCGCCGTCGCTAGCTCTTCTTTTATAGACGATAGTCTGCTACTGAAAAGCAGTTAATTGAAAGCCTTAAAGACCTTTTTTATTTTAAATAAAAAGCATTTGACTTGATGGTCAACTTACATAGGACATCCAGATCCTTAGTCGTCATTCCAAAGACGTTGATTGGTAGGCATTTCTCCCTCTTTGGTACTGCCTGCTGCTGCTTCTGCTGTTGTTGTTCTTGTCGCTGATTTTGTTGTTTCTGGTGCTGTTGTTGTTGTTTCTGCTAATTGACACCTGGCGGACGTTGTCCCCTAGGCGGCAGTGACTGTTGTTGTGTCTGTAGTTGTTAGTGTAGTTTCTGCTGTACTGCTGCTTCTTTGACCGCCTTTCGTACCTTCAGTTTGATTCGAAAGTATTTTACATGAGCATCCAGATCCTCTCTTTCACTCTGCTTCGTAAGTAGCTCGTCGCGTTCATCTTCCTCTTCGTCATCGGATTCTGATGACGTAAGATCACGATAGCGGTTACGGTTACGATTACGGCTCTCTCTGCTGCTGCAGTCGCTCTTGTTTGCTGCTTTTGCTATTGCAGTTGTTGTTGCTAGTTTTTCGTCGTAACCTTGATGTCACCTGAGGTGCCGGTGGACAGGCGCATTAGGTTGTGGGTAAAGTTTCTTTTTCCGTTTCTTCCCTCCCCCGAGTGCGATGGCTGGTGTATTGATGTTCCAGCCTGGTGGTCTGAAGCGTCCATCGCTTCATCACTTTTGCCCGCAGTTAGGAGAGTGGGCCACTCTCTCGAAAACATTGGGATGTACCGATTAATTTTGATATTATTTAAAGAAAAAAAATCAAGCGATTACTATTGTGGTATTGAACCCACGCCACGGAGTTCACTGTCATCGCGGTGTAGTATCACTTCCACTGAGCCACACTATTGGCTTGCAAATTAATAGGTTTTAACGTGCGTAAATTAATTCGAGACTCGCACTAAGTCGAAACACGTCCGATTCGTTTGGAGGTCTGTGAACGAGCAGCCCCTTCCCCTGGACTGGACTGTCTCACCAGTCAGCAGATCTCCAAATTGAGAGGACGAACCTCTGAAAAGTGTGAAAGTCATTATCTGCCCTCCTCAAAGAACTTCACCCGGGAAAGTGAGTTCAACGCTGGAGAGTTCAAAGACGATGATCATCACCAAGCCCCAACCGCTAGACCCACTGAAGGGACGTTCCAATAAGAAGGTTTAAAGGTCGCTACCCTAATTCCTTCCTGATATTGAACTAATGGCAGCTTTTCGGGCTCAGAACTATTGATGGTTTGAGTGATCCCGGGCAGCTGACAACCCTCAAGGGTTTTAAGCTCATGGAGAGAATAAGGACATCGTTGATTGTCTAGAAAGCTTAAAGCCAAAACGACCTACGTGTAGTAGTAAAGTAGTAGATAAGGGGGAAATCGTTTGCTACCTCAGGCTAAAAGGTCGCATTAACCTTCAGGTTCATACCTCCCGAAGGAGAGAATCGGGTTGAACTCAGATACCTTAACTCTGAACTTTTTGAAGCCAGGATTGCAAGGTCATCGCTATGGGTGAACACTCCGAGAATGGCATGGATGAAGACATCTTTTTAGACCACAAGTTGCTTAATTCGTTAAGCAAGAAGAAATTTTAAGTTCATGTAGAAATTTTCTTCAGTAAGCTCAGAATTCTGCCAGCGAAGAGGGACAAGAAACCAACTGAACCCGCTGCTCACCATGAATGTGATACACAATAAACAAACCTTTATCACAGTAAGGCGCCCAGTGCTAACCTTCTCTTAACGCTGAAAATGGACATTGCCCTACTACGGGTACCTTGGATTCTCCAATCAAAAGTGCTAGGGCCCAGAGAAAGATATGGGTAACCTGCATTTACTAAATTCTATTTTAGTAATTATATATTCTATTTTAGTAAATATATTAAATATTACTTGTCTCTTGTAAATGAGACTGCCAAATATGGTGATGATGCTCTTACCATGTAGCTCTCATTTTCGTGGACTATAGGAACATGTATCAAATTGAGAAGTTGGAACTCCTCAGCGCTAACAAGTGGAATCGATACTTCAAATACGAGTGAATTGTTGAGGCTGCGGCCTTTGACTGATGATATAAAGTGTTCGTTAAATATACACTGTACGTTGCTGTACGTTTTAGTATGTTTGTAGTCGAATTTGCAATAGAACTTTGTTGCTTAAGCAAATTCAGCATATGATGCTCGTTTTCATGTATGCTAGACATTTGCTCTTGTATGCGCTGAGCATCGTTTTGATCCAAAATACCAAACAAACTATGCGATAACGTACCAACTATATCTAATGGAGACCTCGCCACTCTTAATTTCTCATACGTCGACCCTCGAAAGGTATTTATGAGCTCGTTGTTATATTGATCATAACTTTGTTTTGGATTTGTTTAAGATTATCTACACTTGGTCTACAATGCATCTGTTGGGTTATATTAGTCGTGCAGATCTCTTCCATCTGATGGAGACAGTTCTTGCCTCACAAGAACTTCAGTAATGGGTTCTGGGAATGATACTGGTAGCATTAAGAGTAAAAAGAGAAATGTTGCCAGACCGCTTTAATGTCCATTATCATTTGTTTTGCATTTTTCCATTGTTTCCCTTCCTTCAACGTTTGGCGGCAAAGGACACAAATTTTGCACGAAATGAGGTGATTTAGGTGGAATATATTTCCAATCTATATTGTTCTCCAAACACATTGATTCTAGACCTAAGTGTGTGTTTTCCCATTCAAGATGCTTCCGCAATTCGTTGAGTTTATTTCTTGCCCCCACAAAATTGGTGGCATTGTCACAATATATGGAATATCACACTCCACGTCTGGCTATAAATCTTTTCAATGCATAAATGAATGACTCAGACGTTAAGTCTCCTACTACTTCAATATGAACTGCTTTGGTAGAAAAACACACGAACACAGCTAGGTACGACTTTTTTGGAGTCTCTCCTCTAATCTTGTAATTTGTTTTTATGGGGCCAAAAAAATCAACTCCAGTGCAGTAGAATGGGCGAGAAGGACTAACTAATAGCGTAATAGCATGTATGTGCATTTTATGCAAATGATCCAATAGTAAGTGAGTTATGAAACTATTACCTGGAAGCGAAATTTGGTGTTTGGCGTCACAATCTGCCCCCAACTCTTATAAGGTTTTTGTTGATATCATAAAAGTGTGATAACGACGCAATTCTTAACCTCTAGGAATACGCCTATCATATCTAAGACACTGTTAATCGTCCGGAAATGCAGAAATTTGCGGATGAATGCATATTAATCGTGAATTTCAGTTGCTGTAATATTACCGGTACTTCTTAATATCTAAAAATTTGTAAAACCTATAACAATATCCAACTATCCTCTGCAGGGTACTAACCGAATTTTTTTGATTAATGGTATCCATTATTTGCACATCAATAATGGAAATGTTGCCAGTACTGTTGTCGAATCTGTATAAAAATACACCTTGTCAATTGGCTTAGCCAATAACAGCAAAAGTCTTGCTACCATTAGAACAGCTGCCTGCAATTCCAGCCGCACTAAGGGTCCAACTCTAGATTTAGAGCAAAGCAGGTTAACCCGCATGTTTCCGCATCTTGTATGTGTTCTGATCCTGTAAAGCAATCATCTACATAAAAACTATCTTTTCAGATTTTTGCGTCTCGAGGGTGCTTTTGTTTATGCTTATCTGCCAATTCCACCAAACATCTGGTTGCGAGGTAAGAACCGGATGCTGTACCGTGTTGTTACAGTTAGCAGCTGATATATTTGCAACGGATGATCTGGTTGTGATCTCCATACAATTAATTGTAATCTTTTATCTTGAGCATGTACCAATATCTGCCGATACATATTTGATATGTCTCCTGTGAAGACATATCGGTGTAAACGGACATTAGTAATTACGGACAATAAAGAACTGTTGGCCCAACCATTAAACTATCATTAAGCGACCTTCCAGACGAGCAGAAGCATCAATCACTACCCTGAGCTTTGATGATGAGCTATCGAGCTTCATTACACAATGATGGGGTAATACGTAATGAACATGCTCAATGTCTCTTTCGCTGATCGGACGCATGTGGTCAAGTGTTTCGTATTCTTCCATGAACTTTACATACGCAGCCTTAAGATCTGGCTGTTTATTTAACGTCTGCTCATGAAACAAAAACCGTTTAGTAGCTATTTGTAACGATTCCCCTAAATGTGTACTAGGGTCCTGTTTTAACGGCAAACACACAATAAATTGCCCATTTAGGCTTCGACTGATAGTTTTATTAAAGTGAGCTTCACATTCATGCTCCTCCTTCGTCATTCGTCTCACTAGTTCTTTATGAGATTCTGACTCCAAGAAATTTCGTACGAGCGCCTCCAGTGAGGATGTTATTTCGCAGGCTACCACATGGCAACTTAAAGAAATCTCACTGGACAGAGCGCTACCAGAAATGATCCATCTTAACTTGCTTTCCCGCAAAACTGGGAGGTCAGATGATATTTTGATCTCTCTTGGGAGCAGAAGCTCGAAGAAGAGCTCGCTGTAAGCTGAGTCTGCCAATTGCACGTCGGAAGGTATCTCCCAGCAAGGATTGTTAATTTTGTGCGTCTGCTGATAGTCACTTATCCGTGACATGACACTTGCTTCGATTGTCGTTTTGCACTTTAAAGTGCGTGATTCAATGGTAACATTGACAGCAAATGCAGTCTAAGTTTCCGTGACCCCAACACCACTAATGGGAATCTCCATTCGGTGTTCCTTCAGGTTTAACTTATGTGCGTATGATTTTGTTATGAAATTATGCTGAGAACCAGAGCTTAACAAAACACAGCAAGGTATTCGCGTACCAAACGATGAAACAACATTTACAATTGCCGTTGCTAAATATATATGACGCTTAACCGACCCAACCGCAGCATTTGCAAAAGAATTAAGTTAATTACCAATCAAAGCATCTTTAGCGTTCCAGAATTAAATACTAATCTGTTCTCAGTCAATCGCGTCACAGATAAAGGTTACATCATGACAACAGATGATAGTTCATCCAAATTTTACAAATGTAACGAAGTTTGTGCAGTGGCAAATCGAATTGGTAATTCTTATTACTTGAATTTACGTTATAAACGGAAGTACGATATTGCAAGAACTGCAAAACTAGTGCAGAACTATTTAAATGAGTGGCACAAAAGACTAGCGCATCAAAACTTCGCGTATGTGAAAAATATTTTGCAGAAAATCAATATTGTTACGAAACAGACTTCTAAGCCTGAGTGTCATAGCTGTTTGGTTGGAAAAATACATCGATTACCATTCAGCAAGAGTGAATATGTGACTACAAAGACTTGTGAGCTAATTTCTTGCTGATACTTGTGGCCCAATGGAAGAAGCATCTGTTGGCAGGTCGAAATATTTTGTCATACTGAAGGACGACTATTCTAACTTCAGGAGTGTGTACTTTGTCAAAACCAACGATGAGATCAAATATTGCATTGAAAATTTCTTAAATAAAGCCAAAAACATCGCTGAAAACAAAGTGAAAATCTTTCGAAGTGACAATGGCTTGGAATTTGTAAACAAACAAGTGAAGGAAATGTTTTCAAGACGTGGTATAACACACCAAACAACAGTACCTTATACCCCAGAACAGAACGGGAAGGCTGGAAGGGAAAATAGAACTTTGGTGGAAGCAGCAAGAACAATGTTACACGGAGGGAACTTACCAACGAAACTGTGGGCAGAAGCAATTAATACAGCGGTATATGTCCTAAATAGAACTGGGAAGAGTCATGAAAATGGAAAGTCACCATTTGAAGTATGGACAAATAAAAATTTGACATTCAGCAATTAAGGACATTTGGTACGAAAGTGTTTGTCCACATTCCAAAAGACAAAAGAAAGAAATGGGACAAGAAAGGTGAACAGGGGTTAATGGTTGGCTACGATGAAAATGTTAAAGGATACAGAATTTATTTCGCGTAAACGAATACGGTGGAGACAAAGAGGTATGTTATTTTCTTAAATCAAGAATCTGAAGAAATACTTCAAATTAAGAAAGGCGAGGAAAAAGAACCGGTGACGCAAATCGATCTCGAAGAGAGGGTTCAACAAGGTGGAAGCCCGGAGACTGATGTGAGCAAGTTAGTAAATGGATTTGATGAAGCGGTGAAAGTGACTCATACAAGCAGTGTTGAAGAGGATGGATCAGTGTGCGATAGTGACAGTGAGTACTTACAATGCGGTGAAGAAAAATGTCTATTGGAAGAAAGCTGTCCACTCAGAGAAGAAAGAAGCAAACGTCTAAGAAAGCAGACGGATCAAAACTTCGCGTATGTGAAAAATATTTTGCAGAAAATCAATATTGTTGCGAAACAGACTTCTAAGCCTGAGTGTCATAGCTGTTTGGTTGAAAAAATACATCGATTGCCATTCAGCAAGAGTGAATATGTGACTACAAAGACTTGTGAGCTTATTCATGCTGATACTTGTGGCCCAATGGAAGAAGCATCTGTTGGCAGGTCGAAATATTTTGTCATACTGAAGGACAACTATTTTAACTTCAGGAGTGTGTACTTTGTCAAAACCAACGATGAGATCAAATATTGCATTGAAAATTTTTTAAATAAAGCCAAAAACATCACTGAAAACAAAGTGAAAATCTTTCGAAGTGACAATGGCTTGGAATTTGTAAACAAACAAGTGAAGGAAATGTTTTCAAGACGTGGTATAACACACCAAACAACAGTACCTTATACCCCAGAACAGAACGGGAAGGCTGGAAGGGAAAATAGAACTTTGGTGGAAGCAGCAAGAACAATGTTACACGGAGGGAACTTACCAAAGAAGCTGTGGGCAGAAGCAATTAATACAGCGGTATATGTCCTAAATAGAACTGGGAAGAGTCATGAAAATGGAAAGTCACCATTTGAAGTATGGACAAAAAAAAAAAAAATGTTTGACATTCAGCAATTAAGGACATTTGGTACGAAAGTGTTTGTCCACATTCAAAAAGACAAAAGAAAGAAATGGGACAAGAAAGGTGAACAGGGGTTAATGGTTGGCTACGATGAAAATGTTATATATAAAGGATACAGAATTTATTTCGCATAAACGAATACGGTGGAGACAAAGAGGTATGTTATTTTCTTAAATTAAGAATCTGAAGAAATACTTCAAATTAAGAAAGGCGAGGAAAAAGAACCGGTGGGTCCGGAGACTGATGTGAGCAAGTTAGTAAAAGGATTTGATGAAGCGGTGAAGATGACTCATACAAGCAGTGTTGAAGAGGATGGATCAGTGTGCGATAGTGACAGTGAGTACTTACAATGCGGTGAAGAAGAATGTCTATTGGAAGAAAGCTGTCCACTCAGAGAAGAAAGAAACAAACGTCTAAGAAAGCAGACGAATTTCTACCAATGTGCAAACGGACAAAAGTGATGCTAGTAAGTGGAGTGAAGCTATTGCAAGGGAATTACAGACATTAAAAGATAACAACACGTTATACTTTTGTTTTGCACCAGTAAATACCAAAACAATCAGAAGTAAGTGGGTATTTAAGATTAAAAATGTAAATAATACTAAAGAGTATAAAGCTAGGTTAGTTGCTAGAGGTTTCGAGCAACAGGATAAATTTGATTTTAATGATGTCTACGCTCCAGTTGCAAAGTTGTCCTCATTTAGATTATTTGTTGCAGTAGCGACAAAGCTGAATTTACCTATAACCCAAATGGATGTAACGGGCGCTTTCTTATATGGAGAAATAAAAGAAGATGTGTATGTTTCTTTACCAAAAGGTGCTTATTCAGGAAATAATAATATTGTTAAGTTGAACAAATCATTATAGGGGTTAAGAAGTTCACCTAAGTGTTGGAATACCAAAGTTAACTCTGTTATAACTAAAGAGGGTTTTGAAAGGTCAAAATTTGACCCATGTTTATATAAAAAGTATAAAGGTACTGATAAAATGTTTCTGTTAATATACGTTGACGATTTGTTAATCTTTGGTACAAATGAACATTGGATTGTAGAACTTAAAACAGTATTAAGTAAAGAATTTAAAATGAAGGACATAGGATTAATTTCAGATTTCTTAGGAATACATGTAAAACAAGATTTGCAAAAAGGTATAACTATATTGTCACAGAGGAATTACTTAGAGATTTGATATGGAAAATTGTAAAATATTGTTGACACCTATGGATCTAAATTTTAATGCTAAGATAATTCATTCTTATGTTAAATATGATAAAAACATTGAAGAAAATTGTAGGCAGATAATTGGATGTTTAATATATGCTGTTTCAGGCACTAGGCCAGACCTATGTTTTGCTGTTTCTATGTTGAGCAGATATCAGAAATGTGCAAATAGTGTGTTATTGAGTGCTCTTAAAAGAGTTTTACGTTATGTAAAGTATTCTATTGATTATAAATTGATTTATAAATGTAATGATCAAATGCTGGAAGATTTCTGCGACGCTGACTGGGGAGGAGATCAAAAAAATATAAAGTCAACTTCAGGTTATTTATTTACTTTTGCAAATTGTTTAATTGTATGGTGCTCAAAGAAACAATCATCTGTAAGTCTATCCTCGACAGAAGCCGAATATATTTCCATGAGTATGGCTGCTAGTGAAGCATGTTGGCTTGTAAATTTGCTATGTGATTTTGACTACCAAAAGCCATGTCCAGTAAATTTGTTTTGTGATAATCAGTCAGCAATTATAAATGCCAGCACAGAATCTGTAAAGCGTTTAAAACATGTAGATATCAAATACCATTTTGTTAAGGATTTAATTAAAAATAACAAAATTTGTGTTAATTATATCAGTACACGTAATCAACCAGCAGACATGTTAACGAAATCGTTATCTAAGGAGTTAATTACAAAGCTTCTTAATCAATGTGGTGTAGGAGATGCACTAGACTTAATACCTTTGGAATATATATGCCTGTTAGATATTAATTTAAGATATTATTTTTAAATGTATAACATTGAGAGGGGGTGTTGAATATAGCAATGGTTCTGTTTTTTATAAGTTTTTGATTCTTCTGTCATTCTCATTCATTCATTATTCCTGAATCGCTACGCGGCATCTTTCCTTAAAATCAAATACATATTTGTGCTCAATAAAAACGGTGTGCTTTTCTTTCTTCGAGAATCAACATCAACATCAGTTGTGTGATATAAACGCCAATACGACATGTGTGCAGGAACTACCATACGACCTTATGCAAGACATCCCCAGCAACTCCGATCGATCCAATTCATGTTGTTGAAGATGGACTTGTAAAGATAAATGACCAAATCGCAAAAGTTCAGGAAGGGAGCAACGAAGCAATTACTGTGAATGGAACTTACTAAAACAAGAACTCAGAGCACAAAAAATACAGTGGATTGTTATAGTTGCCCTTGCAATTGGCATTATTTTCATAGGATTGTTAACATCAAGGCTACGAAAGAAGTTCAAGGGAACAAATGAGACCAACAATAAAACTGTCGTTAATGCTGTTAATTTCATGGAAATTAATAAAAAGGCGTTGGTACACGACATCCTCAAAAACTCCTCAAGTCATTGCACTTCCTAAAGCCAATCCAATTCCAATTATCTTTCGCACAGCTAGCATTTCCTGTACGTTCACCCCACACACAACACAGTCGATACCACACATCCACCACTCTCCCAGTACCTCAATACAGCACACTCACCTCACACAACGCACTCATATTTCACGTATCCCAATATCAGCACTTCCTCAATGACCGAGCACAATAGTTCGCAAGCATTTTGTTATTGTTAGGTAGTTTGAATTTAAAAATATAAAGTCAGTCTTTCAAGATCACCATAGGTGATAGGACATATTTGTTTAATTTGCATTCATCTACCTCATGCATAAATATGCTCAGGATGCTATGTCATATGTTGGAAATTATGGCCGCCCAGACTTATTTGTTGCATTCACTGTAACCCAAAATAGTCCGAAATCAAGAGGGAATCCATAGAAAATGGCTACAAAGCCAAACACCAGGTGATAGACATGACATAACTGCCAGAGTTTTTAAAAATAAAATTAAAATCTCTCATGAATTTCTTAATAAAACATTGTGTGTATGGCCAAGTCCGTTGTTGGATGTATTCTGAAGAATGGCAAAAACGTGGATTGCAACATGCGCACATATTAGTCTGGTTAGTGGACAGAATAAGGCCTGATGAGATTGATTCCATAAAATCAGCTTAAATACGAGGTGAAACAGTTGACCCAAAATTGCATGCAGTAGTTATCAAACACAGTCCTTGCGGACTTTTCAACTACAATGCACACTTGTCGCGTGAGTTATCTACATGGCAACCCTACGCATAGATCTGCCCTCCAGTCACCTGATTCTGTGTCCTGACCCCGATGTATCCTTTGTCTGTCGCCACCACCATATCACCTGATCCTTTGTTGTTTACATGTCACCCGATTTCTCCTTTGTCTAATGTTGCCACCACCACATCACCTGATCGTCAGCCGTTATTTTGTATAATGTCACGTGATCGGTATTTGTGTGTAAAAAGGAGGGCAGACACGAGGAGTCATATCAGTTTTCCTTTAACCTCTGATTAAGAAAGTTTGTACAACGAAAGTCTATAATAAAGTTTAAACCAAAATACAAATAAAGTAGTTTTGTTATAACTAGCGCAGGCTTTTAAATTAAAAGTGAATAGAAGTTGTGTTAAAAAAATAAGTCGAAAGAAGAGTTCACAGTGATAAGTTTAACACATTAAAACAAAAAAAGCAAAATAAAATAAACACAATAATCTTACATTATTTCCATAAATCTACACTTCCAAAACTAAAACAAAAGTCAAACGTGCTACACTGTGGAAGAAAAAACAGTAATACAGAAATATATATATATATATATATATAAATAACTGTAATATTAAAATTGATACCACACATCCAACACTCTCCCTCAATACAGCACACTAACCTCACACAACGCATTCATATTTTACGTATCCCATTATTAGCACTTCCTTAATGACCGAGCACAATAGTTCGCAACCATTTTGTTATTGCTAAGGTAGGTTAAGTTCAGTTTGAATTTAAAAAATAAAGTCAGTCTTTCAAGATCACCATAGGTGATAGGACACATTTGTTTAATTTATATTTACAGATGTAACCGATTGGCTGCGTCATGGTGTCATACGACCAGTGCCGATTGTCAGCTTGGTTGGGGCCTACGTGAAAAAATAATTCAGGCCCGAACGGAGTATCTGGGAGACCTAGCAAACTCCCAGATTAATCCCGGCATAGCTGTCTAATACGGACCTCTTCACAGCCTGACCGTCCTTATCTCCGCTACTCGTGGAACTCATTATGAACGAAAGAAATTAAAAAATAAAATACAATAAAGAGACCGCGAGAGAGCGCCGGATGGAACTTCCGGTTTGAGCCACCCAGAAGGTAGAGTAGACAATACACGATATCTATCTGAGCCTGGTGCTACAAAACCAAGTCCTTGCACCTGTAGGACGTGACGGAGGATATCACTAGGGTCACATAAAGCTTGTGAATCACATGCCAAAGAACGGCTGACCTATTTTAGACAGCCATAAGCAGAATGGGGGAGGTGTGGAAGGGTGCGCGGCTCGAAGTCGTAACGAGTGATCAAAACCCCAGTAGGCCAAGGACGCGAAGCCCCTCGAATCACGCTACGATCCTGAAATTTGTCCAACTCTGCAGTTGGAGGAATTGAAGGGAAAAAACCTGGGCCGCAGTGATTGTTATTTACAGAGGGTCACTGGACCCTTTCGCCAAATCGAAGGGTGTCATGCACTATGACTTTGGGACGCTAAGAGTAGAGGTGGGGAGAAAACTGCGAGAGCGGAAGAGCCTTCCTCCACCTCGACTGCTGCATCTTTCGGTACTATAGTGACGGCGGCGGTCGAGGAGGAGAAACACCGGCTACAATCGAGCCTCAACCCTCGACTCTACTCTCTATCGAGGGAGAAACCCCCGAAACCCAAACGGTACCGATGGAGGTGGGGGAGAAGAGTTCTGGCATGCAGGCATTACTCCCCCTCAAAGGCAGCCTTGGTCAGAAAGCTGACTATATCGGCCTCTGTGACCTCCTGCTCACCAGCACACAAAGTGGTGGAGATAGTGTCTTAAATAGAGACGGACACGTTACCCGACATCCATGCTCCGGGTAAAACAGATTAATCTCCACCACTCTATAGCGGTTTTTGATTACCTTATAAGTATCAAGATGGATTTGTGTAATCAAGGTTATGTACCCACCTTCGTAAATAGGAATAGACAAGAACTCCTGTACATAACACTCGTGTCTAACCAGTGTTATGTACAGATAGCTGTCTCAGATAGCTACGCCACGTCGAGCGAATGGACACCAATGCTCCGGCCCGGAAAGTATTCGACTCCACCCCCAAGGGACAACGGTGTAAAGGAAGACCACGCCCACGGTGGCGCACGAATATATAAGGGACCCTGCATAAGTTAAACGTGAATGTCTGAAAGCAACTAGCACAAGACCGGGCTGGATGGAGAGGCATGTTGATTGAGGCCTAGGTCCACCCTGGACTGTAGCTCCAGGCAAAGAAGAAGAAGAAGATACCGACTCTCCCCACATCCTAAGGATTCTTTAGAAATCCTAAGAGAACCAACTGGGACAGATATAGAGAGATGGTTACGGCAGCAATATCGAGTACAAACATCTTCAACTCGAGCAATCCCCCTGACCTTGACCACTCAGTGGACAACCTCACAAGAACTCTCAACAAATCAATGGCAATGTCATGTCCCATTAGTAGGTACAGTTTAAAATCTGGAATCATGAAATAGACCAAGTGCGCCAGATGTGCAGGAAGCTTTCTCACAAGGCGAAGGGAACCCGTGATGGCAAGACTGGAACACTTATAAGGAAAACCTCAGTACACCTAATTCTTTTTTTTTAAAACGGTTTGAAAATAAAATATTTTGAATATTTTTACACGATTTTATTCCATTTAGCACGATTTAAAATTGTTTGTGCCTACATTTTTTTTGTCAGATTTAGTTTTTGCAAAGTGTTCATATAACAAATTTAAGAGAACTCCCTTTTTGCGGGTACAAGCAAATTTACTGGTAAAAGCAAATGTAAGGGGAATTCCCAATGTCTATTTTTACACGTTTTTTTTTTTCTGGAACAGATCTACCGTGTAAAAACAGAATTAGGTGTACTTTTAAAAATTAAATGAGAAAGTCTCAACGAATCTCTTAGAGGCCTTTTTGGGGTAAGATCGAAGAAAAGGCTTAAAGGCCTCAAAATTACTTAGCTTCCTAAAAAAACCTTACGGGACCTGGACCTCATCCAATAAGGAAACCATTAGACCTCTTTTTGATACGCACTTCCCTCCAAAACTCAGGTGTGGAGCTTCAAAGAACAGCGGACCCCATCACGCCTTAGCTTCTAAATATCTTCAAAGGCTTTATGAGTCTAGGTCAAAAAAAAATGTTCCCAAAGCAGGAAAATACTCCCATGCCGAACCGAAGGACCTCAGACCTATCAGTCTCTCCTCATTTCACCTGAAATCCATGGAGAAACTAACCAAGTAACTGCACAAAATACCCACAATAAGAGTAATTCTGTAGAGACAGCCGTCCATTCACTGATTGGCATCTCCCGAGTTTAAAGAATACAGATTTATGATATTTCTCCAGATCGAAGGTGCGTTCAAGAATATCAAACCAAAAGCAATTTCATTTGCGCTTAACAACCGGGATCGGAAAGTTCTTAGTGGCTTACATTCATCAGCTACTCACCAGCAGGGTAATACAATCTCAGATGGGAGACGCCAAGATCCATAGAGTAGTTAATAGGGGCACCCCACATCTCTCCCCATCTATGAAACATATTGGTAAACGAACTGTTATTAATACTGGAAGAGGTAGGATGGTAGGGGCATGGGCTCATGTACACAGGCAAAGTTGCTGACTGCACGTAACTTGGTAGGATGCCATCGCGATCCCTGCTTGTCCATAAGTCAAGTTGACATACAGCCTCCTCGTGGCGCCTCTGGATAGCCATCACAACAACCGTTGTGTGGTGAACTAATGTATGCAGCGATCCCCCTCTGCCCGAGGGTCAAATAATGGGCCTGGCCACCACCACATAAAAAACCAACGGTTACGAACCGACAACAGGCCTCGGATATGGACGGATTCAAAGTTGACGGCCCCAGCAGACGATCAAAGGACAATCATTTTCGGTTCTCCTCGTGGAATGTGAGGTCCCTGAACCGACCACGTGCAGCCGATGATGGATGGGCCGGGCAAAAAGAAGAGGAGAAACTGCGACATCTACTACGGTGATTGCTACAAAGAGGGAAGGCAGCGCTTATTTGGATGCGTATTCGTTGTTCGAGGCAGACTTAGGCAAAAAGTCTTAAGCTTTGATTATATCAGCGAGCGCCTCATAACAGTCCGCATAAAGGCTAAATTCGGGAACATCAGCCTGATTTGCGCACACGCCTCGACGGAGGAGAAGGATGACGATAGCAAGGATGATCTCCTAGAAAGAACATACGATCAATGCCCCAGATCTGACACCAAGATCGTTCTAGGAGATTTCAACGCACAGCTGGGCAAGAAAGAAATCTTTGCAAGAGTCATCGGAACTTCTTTAACATCATACTTGAAAAGAACGTGCGAAACTCAAACGTAAACACCAGAGGCACGATCTTCCAAAAGTCCGTTCAACTGCTTGGTTACGCGGACGACATTGACGTGATTGGATGAACACAGCGAGCCGTCAATGGGGCGTTTGCTGGCATTGAAGCGGAAGCGGCTAAAATGGGTCTAGCGATAAACCAGGGCAAAACAAAGCACATGCTGTCATCACGGAAGGACGCACAACATCGACGTCTCGGACAGAGCGTCATAGAGTAGAGCGGATGGACACCACAGCTCCGGCCCGAAAAATCTTCGACACCGAGCCATTGGGACAGAAACAGAGGACGTCGTCGCACTAGATGGCACACACAAGTGGGTAAGGAACTCAACCAACTTGGTGTGCGCAACTGGAGCTCGAAAGATCGTGCTGGCTGGAGAGGCATGTTGGTAGAGGCCCAGGTCCACCCGGACTGTAGCGCCAATCAAAGAAGAAGAAGGTAGGATGCAAAGTCATTGCCTATGCTGACGATATTGTCATAGCGGCATGTGCCAAACTCGTCTGTACTCAAGAGACATAATGCAGAATGCCTTCGACAAGCTGGAAGTATGGACACAAACATGCTGCTCGGCGTTAACCCACAAAAAAAGGATATTGTACTCTTCACCAGAAGACACAAAATCATTCAGTTTGACCCGCCACTGCTGTGTAGCACTACATTATAGCTAACTAATAATAATATGGGTGACGCTACAGCCCGTAGGGAGCCAGGGCCTAGCTTCTCAGCAACCACTTGTGTTGTACGTGCTATTGTTCTCACACGAGGGGAAGGGACCTACAGTTTTATGCCGACTCGAACGGCCAAGTTTGAGAAGCTTTTTCTAGACAGGAAATACTCTTTGAGCATTGTCAGTAACTCGAAAGAGGTGGGGCCGTAAAGTTATTTTTGTCGCTCAGAGCTGGAATCGAACCTACGACGTCGAGGTTGGTGTCGACGCACATACCCACAACGCCACAGGACACCACTTACAGCTAACTGCAAGTGCGAAGTTTCTGGGTCTCACGATTTATAGTGAACTCAACTGGGAACTCAACATCCAGGATAGAGTCAAGAAAGCCTATTCTGCCCTTTTTAGCTGCAAAAGACAGATCAAACAACAGATCGCTCACTTTATTCCACATCCCATAATTGCTTTCTATCTCTTAACGAGATGGCTTAGCATTTTAAGAGTCACCTCCTTTGGGTGCCGGGACATTGGGATTCCACCTTCCATGCCGATCGCTATAGCCTACCATCTCTTAGAGATTCACACATTAAGAACCACTTATGAAAAATAGCTTGAAGGCACCACCTGCCTTAAAACAAAAGAAATTATAGCCATCACTTACCTAAAACGGTCACTCAGTCTACTTAGACTCAGCAAGCACTCATTAAGGACTCTCATAGGAGTCATAACCGGGCACCGTGCAATTGGCACTCATGCTCGCAGGATGGGTGCTCCACATAATGATTTCGTAGGTTCCTATACCTAGGGGCCTACTACATGCTCACGCATGTTTCGTTATTGGTGTCATCTTTGTTGTGATGGGTGGGACAGAAGATTCCAGGGCGGATGGTTGTAAGTAGATTTTTTTCCAATATGAGTGCAAAAAGCTCCAATACATACTCTTTGCAGATATGTAAACGTTCGCATTTTGAGATGGATTTGAGGAAGATTTTTATATTTTGACTTGGATGACATTTGGCTCAATCCTATAGAAGGCTTCGTCAAAATTGCCAATATTGACGCGTGCTTTTTTTTCGGAGAGGGCTGAAGATATGAAAAATTCAAGTGAAGATGCAATAGATAATTCAGAAAATTCGCTTGGAATTAATTTATTTTCTAATATCTGTTATGGAGGAGCGATCTTTATCTGCAACCACCCATACTTGGAGGATAATGCTTTTGTCAAAGGTTTTGTTGCATAGGAAAAGTAGTTTATGCATGAGACAATATCATTATGTCTGGGCTAAATGGCCCCAATCTGTTTGAAGTGCCCAGCTTCTACCAAATAAAGACAATCTAGATTGGAACAGTGCTTAGGAATGAATAGCACTTCGTTAGTATGTCTTCGAACGGTGAACTCCGAATACCTTTGGCAATGCAACTTTAATTAAGAGTCCTGCATTGTATACTGGGGTTAAGTACAGTGCGAGTTGCCTTTATTCCATACCCGTGGTTAAAAAACCCTAAAAACAAAAAAAAAAAAAACATCGGGCTGGAAAGACCATTTACAGTCCACCCAATGGACAATGTTTTGTAATCTGCGTACCAAAGGAACGAGCATCGTGACAGCAACCTATTATGCAGATGTTCTCTCTTATTGATCTATCATCTACTATGTTTTCTTATTCTTACACTCATGTTAAATTGCTATGCACATAATGTTATCTCATTCTATGTTTTCTCATTATGTTAAGTTCTCATCATATTCAATGCTCATGTTAATCGCTTATCTCAATATTCATGTAAAATGATCATATTATGTTCTCTATTTCTCATTTTTTGTAATTTTCAACTATCTCATGTTCATATGATACGTACTCAATTTCAAGGTCAGAAATTAAGCTCTTCGATTATCAAAGCGTGGCTCGGTCTATTTGCCGCCGACACTCAGAATACACACATCGTTGTTCCAATTTAAATAAATTCAATTTTGTGCAATTTTGAATGATTTGTTTTTTCATCGATAATAGTGCAATCCTAAACAATTTTCTGGTCCTTCTAAGCCGAATTAATTAAACTGAACTATTTTGACAAATAAGTGTGATTGAAATTTGTGGACACATACATGTGATATATATTGGACATTTGTATGGTATGGTTTTTTATGAACATATATATATTTTTTTTGTGATAAGCTGTTGCATGTGATGAAAGATTTCCTATAACCCGAGATATTTCTTATAAATTTATATCGTAATTATTTCGGACTGCAATTACATATCAGAATACTTGTAATATTCATACTTGAAATTATTCATAAAAAGCGTGATGAATATCATAAAGTCAAAACGTGGTCTCGTGAAGGGGAGTCTGACTCGCGCAGTATCGTTTGCGGAAAACATAGACGATAAGGTCTTACTAGAATTGCTCGAAATACGTTTCCAAAAACTGCAAGATGATTGGAAGGAATTCCGTGCGTTACAAAATCAGCTTTTAGAATGCGCGGGTGAATCTGACAGCGAGAACGCAGAATTAGAATTTCCCCAATACGAATCCAAATACCTTTTGGCGCTATCCACTATCAAAAAAGTGATTCACGATAGGAGAAAATCGGAGCCACATTCCTGTAGCCAATGCAGCGACGATAATTTGACTAATCAGGAAGCAGAAAGTAATAACTTGAAATCAATGCAGTCGGTATCAATTTCTCTGCCTAAAATTGATATCGCACCCTTTTCTGGTGACTACAAAGAGTGGCCAAGTTTCAGAGATATATTTCAAGGTACCATCGATAAGAAATTTAGTTGGTCCACTACGCAGAAATTCCGTTACCTTAAATCGCACTTACGAGGTGAAGCAGCCAATCTCATTCGGCACATAGCGGTTACGGACGCTAATTATTTAGACGCTTGGGATCGTTTAGAGAAGCGATACGATCGGTCGAACTTAATTATACATTCGCATATACAAACGTTTCTTTCTATGCCCAATATGGGTTCCGGTAGTGTTTTGAACGAAAAATAACAGATTGCGCTGATGAGACTATTCGGGGTTTAAACGCTTTAGGATCCACTACACGCGATCCTTGGGTCAATTATCTTCTGCTTCATAAACTTGACAGCATGGTCAAGCATACACAACAAGCATGGTCAAAAGAGATAGGATCTAGGAGTGATTCCACCGTGGGTGAACCAGTGTCATTTTTGCAAAAACGTTGTCTCGCTTAAGTTCATCTCGAAAAAACTCTAAAATAATACAATCACACTTTGCAGAATCTAATTTTATTTGTCCGAAATGCAAATTAGATCATACATTATCCAAATGTTCTCAGTTTCTTTCGTTGGATATAAACACTCGTCGTAAATTTGTGAAAAAACACTCTCTCTGTTTTAATTGTTTACGTTCTGGACATACTTCACTCAAGTGTCGTTCTAACTTTAGTTGCAAAACGTGTAATTCGCGGCATCATTGGCTCGTTCACATTCAATCATCGTCATCGTCGTCATCATCGTTACGAAAAAAACCCTCCAAACTCGAACGCCCAAGAAACCTTCGACAATCGAACACCTAGTCCAGGATCATTAAATCATCTAACAACAACACAACCAAAGGGTTCGTTTTGTTCTTCTATACCAGCTAAGGGTAATACACACAAACTATTTCGCTTCGCTCAATCGCTATTACCCACAGCCATCGTTCACGCTATAGATAAGCAAGTAAACCCACAAACCATTCGGTTGTTGTTAGATACTGGATCTCAGGTATCCTTCATTACTGAAAGAACGGTTCAACGCTTGATTCTTAATCGGAAACACGCGCGTATTCCCGTTCTAGGAGTTGGGTCAACTTCGGCTGGTACCACGAATGGTGTTGTATCAGTGAAATTATTCTCTCGATTTACTCAAGACTTCATAGAAGTTCAATGCTACGTTGTATCTAAACTCACATCGTTACTGCCTGCGTCTCCTTGTACTATTTCTGACAAGAGAGTCTACGCTTCATTCAGTTTGGCTGACCCTAACTTCAATAGTCCTAATCACATCGACATTTTAATCGGGGCCGACAAGGTGTTCAGCATTTTCAATGGATCAGCAATTAAGGGTGAGGAAGGCCAACCTGATCTCATTCCCACAATCTTCGGATGGGTTGTATGTGGAAACACAGCCACAGATAAAGCTGTTGACTCATATTGTACTCAATTAAACACAGAACATACATTTGATCTGGAACATTTTTGGCGTGTTGAGGAAGTAGATCAAAAGCCGCGTTTGTCTCTTGAAGACCAATACGCAGAAGATATATATGTTAAAAACCATTCTCGACTACCTGATGGCAGGTATATGGTTCACTTACCGTTCCAAAATGTTGGTAAATTTGATTTTGGCAATAGCATGGATATCGCGTTGAAGCGCTTTAAATATATGGAACGGAAGTTAGAATCTAACAAGCATTTGCGAGACGAATATATTCGCTTCATGGACGAATATGAAAACCTAGGGCACATGGAAGAGATACCATCCAATGATTTGACAGTTTCTTCAAATCGGTGTTATTATTTGCCCCACCATGCTGTTTTAAAAGAAGACAGCAGTACTACTAAAGTCAGGGTAGTCTTCGATGGATCGGCGAAATTACCTAATAGTCAATCACTTAATGAAGTTCTTTTATCAGGTCAAGGTTACCAACGAGACCTTTTCTCAATATGCATTCGGTTTCGTTTTTATCTCTATACTATATCTGGAGATATAGAGAAAATGTTTCGACAGATAAGAATGACCAAAGATCATATCGATTTCCAAAGAATCGTATGAAGAAAATCGCGTGACTTACCTTTGAAACATTATCGTCTCTCGACTGTTACCTATGGCACAACATCCGCTCCTTTTCTAGCAGTTCGAACTTTGTATCAACTTGCTCTGGATTCGCGAAAAACATATCATCGGGCTTCAGAAGTATTGCTAAACGATTTTTATATGGATGACGTCATGACGGGTGCGGACTCTATCGAAGAAATCACTTCACTGCGGGAAGAACTAGTAACAGTATTAAGTTCGGGCGGTTTCAACCTAAGAAAATGGACAACAAACTGCTGGCCTTTGCTAATCTCCTTGCCGGAACAACAGCGCGAACTTTCCCCAATTGAATTCGAACAGTGTTCTTCAGTTAAGGTATTGGGCATGCAATGGTGTCCTTCTATAGATTGTTTCTTCTTCAAGGTTAATTTGAGCTCTTCCATTGTATACACAAAACGCAGCATACTATCGGACTCTTCGAGGATTTTTGATCCAATAGGGTTCTTAGCTCCAGTAACCATCGGCATAAAAATACTTTTCCAGGACTTGTGGCGAAAGGGACATAATTGGGATGAAGAGATATCAAATGATCTTGCTGAGCGATGGAGATTGATTCGTACGGAACTTCCCCTGCTTGAATCTATAACTATTCCAAGGCTTTTGTGGAACAACAAGCTTAACTTCGAACTTCATGCCTTTTGCGACGCATCACTCGACGCCTACGCAGCTGTTATTTATTGTCGTAGTGTTAACGCGGACGGATGTATTAATGTATCTCTTGTTGCAGCGAAGACTAAGGTTGCACCGCTAAAAGTATTATAATTGTATCAAATTTGAGCTATGTGGAGCTATTTTACTAACAAGACTATTTAAAAAACTTAAGACTTCTTTTCAGGAAAAAGAAAAAAAAGTTTTTGCGTGGACAGATTCATCGATTATCTTACATTGGCTGTCTGAATCGCCCAAAACGTGGTCAGTCTTCGTAGCTAATCGGACCTCAGAAATCCTGACATCAATTCCTAGGCAAAAGTGAAACCATGTCCGGTCAGCTACCAACCCAGCCGATATCGCCACTCGTGGAATTTCACCATCTCTTTTAACATACAAATGAGATGTGGTGGAAGGGCCCTGAATGGCTTTGGAAAGAAAGATTACAGTGGCCAGTATCGCATCCATGTACCAAAGGAGTTTCTGTACCAGATTTAGAGAAGAGAAGTGTAGCGAGACATCAGGTTTTAGTTACCAATATATCAAGTCTTAATATATTCGAAAACATCGTATTCAAATCGTCCAATTGGTGGAAAACTGTTCGTATCGTGGCATATGTTTTACGGTTTATCTCGAACATTCATCTTAAGAATCATCGTCAATACAATCATTTATCAACAGAAGAGATTTCAAATTCTAAGACTCTGCTTATGAAATGTGCTCAAAATTCGTTAACGAAGAGTAAATTAAGATCGTTAGCCCCTTTCATTGATTCAAATGGTGTAATACGCGTTGGCGGTCGATTAAGGGAATCAGAATTATCGTATAGTGCAAAACATCCTATTATTCTTCATAAATCTCATCCAATATCACGACTAATAGCTGAATATTTTCATAAAAAATATTTTCATTCTGTGTATCTCAACTTTTGTCAATAATAAAACAAGAATTTTATATTTTAGGATGTAGAAATCTCATTCGGAACTTAGTGCACAAATGCGTTACTTGCATACGTCAAAGACAGTGTTCCTCAAAACAATTAATGGGAAATCTACCAAAGGAACGTATTCGGTATTCGCGACCATTTAGCATAGTCGGTTGTGATTACGCTGGCCCTTTGACACTCCGGTTATCGCGTGGGAGAAACCCTAAATTCAGTAAAGGTTACATTGCAGTATTCGTGTGTTTCGTAACCAAGGGCATTCATTTAGAACTCGTCGGTGACCTCTCCTCAAATGCGTTTTTATCAGCTCTAGATCGTTTCGTAGCTCGTCGTGGAAGACCAACCGAAATTTGGAGCGACAACGGTACCAACTTTCATGGAGCAAAAAAGCTGCTTGACGAAATGCACAGGTGCCTTTTTAGTCAGCAACATCAATACATCGTTGCAGACCATCTTTCTGCAGATAACATCGCTTGGAAGTTTATACATCCTTCTGCACCTCACTTTGGTAGGCTGTGGGAGGCAGGCGTTAAATCTGTTAAGACCCACCTGAAACGGGTTATTGGTAACCATATATTAACCTACGAGGATCTTTATACATTGTTAACAAAAATTGAAGCGTTGCTGAATTCTCGCCCCATGTGGCCAACATGCGACAGCGAACCCACTGCGTTATCACCTGCCCATTTTATGATTGGTCAACAATATACAGCAGTTCCTCAACCTGGAATAGAACATACTAGTTCACCTAGAACAAATTGGCATTTTTTACAGATTCTTATGATGGGTTTCTGGAAGAAATGGCATCAAGATTATTTAACATCATTGCAGCAGCGTCCCAAGTGGCAAGGTATCCAACCTGACATTCAAGTAGACGACATTGTACTCCTGAAGGAATCAAACTTACCTCCATCGAAGTGGATACTTGGACGTGTCGTTAAAACTCATCCAGGCACTGATAACAAAGTTCGTGTTGTCACCGTTAAGACGAAGTTTAAGGAATACATCCGCCCTGTTGTGAAGATTGTGCCTCTATCTGTAACTGAAAGACCGGAGTCTTTCAGGGGGGGCTGAATGTTTTGTAATCTGCGTACCAAAGGAACGAACATCGTGACAGCACCCTATTATACAGATGTTCTCTCTTATTGATCTATCATCTACTATGTTTTCTTATTCTTACACTCATGTTAAATTGCTATGCACATAATGTTATCTCATTCTATGTTTTCTCATTATGTTAAGTTCTCATCATATTCAATGCTCATGTTAATCGCTTATCTCAATATTCATGTAAAATGATCATATTATGTTCTATATTTCTCATTTTTTGTAATTTTCAACTATCTCATGTTCATATGATACGTACTCAATTTCAAGGTCAGAAATTAAGCTCTTCGATTATCAAAGCGTGGCTCGGTCTATTTGCCGCCGACACTCAGAATACACACATCGTTGTTTCAATTTAAATAAATTCAATTTTGTGCAATTTTGAATGATTTGTTTTTTCATCGATAATAGTGCAATCCTAAACAGACAATATGAAGGATGCATCGAAGGTAATGGAGAACCAGGGTGGGGTCATATCTCCTGTTCTTTTTGGTGCTAGTTATAAATGCATTCCTAGATGGACTAAAACTGTCAAGAAGGACGGCTAGAGTTAAATTCCTGTCGAGCCTCAGTAAACTAGTTAAAAACGATATAAAAGCTCTCCTTTAATGAGCGAGGACATGTAGTCTAGGCATAAACTCACAAAAAACTGAGTTGGTATTCTTCACCAACAAAAGTCTCATTGGGCGATTTAGACTACCAACAATTTAGACCACCACCCTGAGTTAACGTGCGAAGTACATTGGGATTACCCTAGACTAGAAGGGGTTACCCTATAATTAAATTGCAAAGAAAATGTTTTAAAATGCTATGCTAAATGCCCTAAACCTGAGCAACAGGATATTCGACCAAAGGTATGGATGTACCCTGCGATCGTAAGGTCTTAATTGACATATGGCAGTGTAGTATAGTGGCAGGAGACCCTCAAATCCACTAATCAACTAGTATGCTAGTATGGATGTGTGATGTTGGAAGTACCACCGACCATTAAAGCCATCTCGGCTATAGAAATCAAGTCCAAGCTGGTCGCAGGCAGCCGTGAAAACCGAAAGGTTCTTAGTACGCAGCGCACGATTATGCTGGTCCTAGGTCAAAGGGACATAGTCGGCAATGAGGCTGCAGATGAACTTGGCAGACATGTGGCCAATATCGACAACTCCCAGGCAATCATAAACATTCAGTCACTTACAGACGTCAGTTAGAAAGTGCATGATATTATAATAGTAACAGCAAATATGCCGCCCACACAGAAGGGCGCCAACGAACTCCTGAAATGCAATGAATTAACATGAATATAAAATGGGCCTTACCCATGACTGCATCTGCAGGCTGTGAAGGATACTCCTCACTATCTCTGTCACTGTCCAGGCCTCTGCCGATTGCGTACTAGAACTCTCGGAAGCTTATTTCTTCCAATACCTTCATGATCTAAAAGACATGGACCTAACATCTCTTTACAGTACATAGGGCGGGTTCAACTCAAGGTAACCAGAAACATAAAAATAGTGATAATCGGGCTCTTGTTATGGATACGAGAAGATACCCCTCATCGAGCACTACAATGGGACTACAAGGACTACAATCAGAAATAAGAGTATAAAGATATATCCATCTTTTTCCCCTTTTGCCCCTTGATTCTATCTCATAGCATTTTTTATAAACTTTTCGCGGCGTGTCTGTGAATACGTGTGAGCTCTTGAGAACAGCCATAGTATTAGGATGAATTGAAGGTCTTATTTGAAAATTCGCTCGTTTACCCGAAATTTTTTAAACTTTCTGTGTTAAGTATTGTTACGTTTTAGACAAAACTGTGTGTACGTATTCAAGATTAATTTGTCCAATAGGGTTCGATCACTGGATTGCGGTGAAATGAAACTCACTAGTTCACAAATTCTATGCACCGGTTTATTTATTTCTGCTGCACAATTACGACTTAAACTTTACTTTCAGGTTCACACTATTTACATTTTGATCACTTGTGTACTAAATCCTAAACTAAACTGTAACTGCTTCGGCTGCCGTTCCGATATTTATATCAGCCAGCATTATTTCTAGAAAAGTCTGTAGCCACCTGCCTGTGGAATAATATAAGGGATTGTTTATGTGTAACTGTTCGGTGGCGCCGGCGAGGCGCTGTCTCGTTCACAGTACGCACGGGGTTGTTTATGTATAACTGCACAGTGGCGCCGGCGCGGCGCTGTCTCGTTCGCTTGCAACACAACAACTGGAACTATGTACAGGAACCCCATTTACTCCATAGACTTTGGTGGTGGTGGTTGCTTGTGTGTAGCATTATTATAGCTTCTGATTAAAGCTACTACTCCGAATGGTGTCCGAATCTTTCCTCCAGATGGCGCCTGAAAGTTATTTGTGTCCACGTCACAGTATTCAACAAATTGATGAGGTGAAGGCAAACCAACAAAGAGTATGTTCACGCTGCAGATTAATTAAGCTCCTGTTTATAGGAGCTTATTTCTGCAAACTAGGGTGATATTAATGAATAAACAGATAAATGAATGTTTTTTGGTCAAATGAAAATAATATCTATAAAATATTTGCACGACACTTATGTACAGGTATATATAGATATGTAATAAAACTAATATTGTTCTCTTTTAACAAATTAAGGAAGGTTTATTCAGTTCTTGCCCTGATGTCATACCTTGCCTCCATTTTGTTTTGCTTTTGCTTTTGAGATTTGTACGCACCCTAATGTCTCGATGAATCTGCTCCAGACATGCTTTAAGGGGTGACAACTCTTCTTCCTTTGTCGATACGCCAAACCTCAGGTCTACTGGAAGCCTTGACTGCGATCCGAAAATTGCCTTGGTCGGTGATGTTGATGTGGTGTCATGGATAGCAGATCGGTATGCCAAAAGAATGACGGGTATTTGTCGTCGACCACTTTCCTTAGATACTCCTCAAGTGTCCGGTTGAACCTCTCCACCATACCGTCCGACTGTGGGTGCAACTGTATTGTCCTTGTCTTATGCATGCCTAAGGTCTGACATACTTCCTTGAAGAATGCGGACTCAAAATTTCTTCCCTGGTCCGAGTTCAGCTCCAAGGGAACACCGATACGACATATCCAATTATGGAAATTGGTGCATCTTCCCACGGCTTCTTGATTGCGACAACTTCGCCTTCGGGAAAATATCGCACGCCTGGATCCATTCCGTTACTGTCTGCTGGCATCAAACCCAGAGAAACTCTGCTTGATCTTCTCAATAGTCTTTGTCATGCCCAGATGTCCTCCACTTGATCCGTTGATCCTCCAAAATGTCATATTTTCTCTTCCTCAATTTCCGTGCTGTTGGGCCGTCCCCACTTTCCCAAACCCGATGCAAGCAACCATTCTGCAGTTGTAGACTTCGCCACTGAGCCCACTATGCCTTGGCGATTGGACTTTCTCCGGCCATGTTCTCCCATGACGGTCTGATTCCACTTTCAACGGCTTCAATAATGTTTGACAGATGCGGATCATTTTTTGCTCCCTGCGGATCTGTTCCAGCGACCACTGTTCTTCTGGTAAGACTCTCAGCCATCGCACATCGATAATGTGTTCCTTATCCTCTGCCCTTGTGCAATGTTTGCACTCAACCTTGCAAGGGCGTCGCAATAGTGCATCTGTATTACCATGTTGTCCTCCTTTTCTATGTTGAAGTGGTATCTCTGCAACCTTTCAATCCACCGAGCTAGCTGTCTTTCGGGATTCTTAAATCGGAGCAACCACCGTAGTGCAGCATGATCATTTCTCAGATGGAATTGTTGGCCGTACAAATACTTGTGGAAGTGTTTTACACTTTCCACCACAGCCAGAAGCTCCCTTCTCGTGACGCAGTAGTTTCGCCCAGGCTTAGATAAGACTTTACTGTAATAGGCAATTACCTTTTTCTCGCCATCAATCAATTGGCTGAGGACACCGCCTATACCGTTAGCGCTTGCATCCGTGTCCAGTATAAATGTGTTGCCGAATACTGGATACGCGAGGATTGGTGCTGGAACGCTGTATCCTGCGGCTCCTTTCACACAAACAGCTGGTGTTTCCAGTTTCAAGGCATTCATACTTCTTAGAGTATTATATTCATTCCACTCATATCTTGAAAACTGAAATGAATACATCACCCAATATTTGATTACTGAGTGAATACCTTACCCACTGTCAACCAAGCATTTAGTTCAGTGTACTCACTAATAATGAATACACAATACTGAGTACACCGAGTGGAATGAATCCATTTAATCCATTCAATACAATGAAGACATTCAATGCTCTTATTACTTTTTTAAATATGTTTATATTTACTTCCAAGTCCTTATGAATATCGTTTTTTTTTAACATTCGAATGTAAAAACATTATTTGGTTCACTAACATAGGGTCGGAACCAATTAAACTTGTTTTTTCAGTTATTAATTGTCTGGCTGAGGAAAATATTCGTTCTGATGAAGCACTACTCGCTGGTGTAGATAGAATTTTGCAGCTAACTTTATACAATAATGGAAACTCTATTTGGTGCAAGAGCCACCATTGTATGACATTAAAATCATCATAAAAAATTACATTTGTATTTTCATATGTGCATAATTCATTAATTGCTTTATCTGAAGAATTCATAACTTCAACCGGTGGAATGAAATCTTGAAATAAGTCTTTATCGTCTGATAAAAGACTACCCAGCTCTTCATTTAACAATCGATTTCGATCTTCTTGGTCCGTCATTTCGTTTGCATATTTTTCCATGATAACTTTACATTCGTCTTTAATGCATTTCTGTTCCTCTTCATTAAATTGAATCAATTTATTTGCGGAGGGAAACAGAAAATGGGCTATTCTATGAGATATTGTTGAATTTTGTAAAACAGTATAATCCAAAAAATTGCTTAAATTTAATTTAAAGTCCTTGATGACACTTAAGTCTTCGATATTGACAGTCTTCGATTTAACAATTGTTAAATGAAGAGTTGGGTAGTCTTCACCTTCTAGTTTCTTTGAAGTTTCTTCAAAAGCTTTTAAAATTCTAATCAATGCACTTACATAATTTAAATTTATATTGTTTAATCGTTGTAACTCATTTTTTTCTCGCAAAATATTAGTAATTTCGGCCCAGTTTTTCTCTATAGAATTAAGTAAATAAAAAATTGTATTCCATCTTGTACAAGAATAGCCTTTTAAAGATGTTTTTAGACTGGAATTAGTGCCATATTTCTTAAAATACTTGACGAGTTTGGCGCACATAATGGATAATTCAGCTATTTCATGAATTTCTTTAACACTTTTATCTATAGCGTTCTGTAGAAGGTGGTTTATACAAAAAACTTGTTTGAGTTGACGAAAGGCAGCTACCATGGTTGCCCCCGGTCCGTTACCATAATAGCCTTGTCATTAAGTTCAAATTCGAATTCATTCAAAATATTGCTAGCCTTCAGCATAATATTTTTACCTGAAAATTGATGAAACATATTTGTTAGCCCTTCTGTATGTATGCACGTACCAGTGGCATGGCGCGGACAATTTTTTGATTTGCTTTCTAAAGTTAATTTCCGCATTGAAAATCAAGAAAAGCTATTCCAGCCGATTTTTATACTTTAATTCTTTTTAAGAAAAATTTACAGAACCTGAAGTAACTTCAAAAGAACCTTTCAATGGAACTTTACTCAATGACCATCTGATAGTGAATCCAAAACTACAATATATAGTCGACATCATTCCGCTCTGGACTTAGTTCAAATTACTTAGTTAAAGTTCTCGGTTTTATAACTGAATTTAAAAAAAAATGCATAGAAAGATCACCAAATGAGACTTTTTGCATAGGAAAGATGCGTTAAACAGAGAGAACGATGAAGAGAAAACAAGGACAAAGCAAAATATGATGTTTGTAGTGTGGACGTAGAGCAGTGTAACGGTATGAAAGCAGATGACGAGCAGGTCATGAGCTTGTGTGTGTTTGCAGAAATTGTCGCTTGTGTGGGCAGATATATGAAACATACAAATATTATTAATTCCTTGTTATATTGTTACATATGTAACATAAGGTAAAGCTGTAGGGATCGGTATACGCAACGCCACTGGTGTGTTCATGTAATAATATTTAACTGTTGCATGGATTACGTATACGTACTTGTACATGATTCACCTTTCATAGACCTTAGGCCTAGAAGTCTTGTTATTAATCTTCCTTCAGAAATGTAGTGAATTGTTAGTGAAATGTAAGACGTTCTCATATAATTGTCTGTCCAAATGTCCGATGTTAGTCCATATCCAATTTTTCTTACTGGTGCTATTTCATCTCTTATAATTTGTATGTACTTTGTGTAAAGATTTTGGATGTTTCGTGAAATTGTTGTGGGGTGTGGTAATAACTTTTCAATATCCACGTTTTCACCGTATCTTGCTCCGATCGATATTAAAAGTTGTGCAAAATTCCTCTGTGCTGTATCCTCCACAATTTTAAACGGTCGACAATTTTCGACAGTCCACTGTGTTACAAAACGTACACTAGTTTGTTTATCCTCAGTATCCACTTCTATTTTTCTCCCAATTTCACTACTTTCACGTTTTAATAATAAATAACACCTATGCTTAACTAAATTTGATGTGCTCTTAAAATTAAATTTAAAAACATTAAAACACTTTCTGCATGCAACTAAATTTGGAATTTGATCACCATTTTCACTTTCGATTGGTCCGAAGATATCCCATACTTTACTCCTGCCATTTTAAAATCAATGTATTCATATTAAGTGAATGCATTCATATAAAATGCGGTGGCCCGTGGCGTTGTGGGTACGTGCGTCGACCCCAACCTCGACGCCGTTGGTTCGATTCCAGCTCTGAGCGACAGAAATAATTTTCACGGCCCCACCTCTTTCGAGTCACCGACAATGCTCAAAAAGTATTTCCTGTCTAGAAAAAGCTTCTCAAACAAAGCCGTTCGGAGTCGGCGTAAAACTGTAGGTCCCTTCCACTCGTGAGAGAACAATAGCACGCACAACACTAGTGGTTGCTGAGAAGCTAGGCAATGGCCCTCTATGGGCTGTAGCGCCACCCATATTATATTATATATTCATATTAAATGAATGCATTCATTTCACTCAGTGTGCTCGGTGTATTTTTAACAGTTAAAGTGATAAACGTTTTGTATGAATCAAGAACTCACTTGTATGAATGCCAACAAACAGAGTATTCATTTTGAAATCAGGTGATGGAATGGTGTACAGTCATTGAATTTTTTTTATGTTTTACTTATATGTTCAGTATTTGTACCCATATGAATGTCATGAATAGAGTACACTGAAAGACTGTACATGTTTAGAAAAATAAATGAGTCCATTCATGCAGACCTCTATTAGGTGCCCAGTCCCAAGAAGCTTCGTAACTCGTGCAGATTTGTAGGCCTCGGCCAGTCTCTAACCGCCGCTATCTTCTCTTCGTCGGTGTGTGGTAATCTGGTCACCAAGGTACTTCATTTCCTTCTTAAAAAGCGAACACCCCTTCGTACTCAACTTAAGTCTAGGTTCAGCAATGCGTTGGAATACCTCCTCCAGGTTCTTCAGATGGTCACTGAAGTCCTTACCCATGACTATGATGTCGTCGAGGTATACCAAAGCCTTCCAGTGTAATACTCGGAGTACATGCTCCATCAACGGCTCGAATGTCGCAGGGGCATTGCACAGTGCAAATGGCAATACTAGAAATTGCCAAAAAACCGTCACCCGTACTAAAAGCTGTCTTTTCCTGATTTTTTGTCGATTTTCACTTGCCAATAGCCACTTCGGAGGTCCAATGTAAAGAACACTTTGCTCCGGACAACGTGTTCAAGGTATCGTCTATTCTTGGCAGAGGGTAACTGTCTTTCTTTGTTACCTCGTTTAGCTTTCTGTAGTCAACACAGAAGTGCGTACTGCCGTCCTTTTTGAAGATATCCACATGTTAATCCTGCTGCTTCACAGGACAATGCAGCAGCAACTGTCTCCTGGAAGGTCCTACTCGGTGACGGCAGAGTTGTTCGCTTGGTCTCCAAATCTCTAATACCGTCTACAAACGCATACGTCTTGACATTTCCAATGAGCTCCATGGTTGAGTCGGCGTACGCTAGATGTGCCAATCCCTCAACCTCTGCGGCATATTCCTGAAGTGACTGACCGTTGCGTTGTTTTCGCCCCCTCAACTACATCTTGAAGACATGCATTCGATGTTCACTTTCGTACTTGCGTTGCAGCTAGCCCATTATTGCGTTGTAGTCCATCTGGAGACTCTCTGGAATCGTCTGGAACACGTCCGCAGCACCGCCCTTTAACGACACAACCAATGCTGCCGTTTGGTTTGAACTTGGTGGCGACGCTGCTGGTCACTGGTTCCCTCACCTTCAGCGATTGATGCATCTCTTGTTTCTGTTCTTGGAACAAATTCTGCATCATTTCTATTACCTGTGCTAGATCAACAGTAGACGTATTTTCAGATGTGCAGCCGTTGTTGTAATTCAGCCTTACCACCGACTGTCAAAAGGCTTCGCTGCGCGAACTCCTTTTTCAACTGTTCCACTTTCAAATTCACAAATTTCACCATTGTCACAATCCCACTTCTGACACCCAATGTTACGTTTTAGACAAAACTGTGTCTACGTATTCAAGATTCATTTTTCCAACAGGATTCGATCACTGGATTGCTGTGAAATGAAACTCACTAGTTCACAAATTCTATGCACTGGTTTATTTATATCTGCTGCACAATTACGACTTAAACTTTACTGCATATTTATCAGCACAATTACTTTATTAAACTTTTCATTATTGCCTTTCAGGCTCACACTTATTACACTTTGATCACTTGCTTACTAAATCCAAAACTAAACTGTAACTGCTTCGGCTGCCGTTCCGATATTTATATCAGCCAGCATTATTTCTAGAAAAGTCTGTAGCCACCTGCCTGTGGAATTATACTACTTACTTACTTACTTAAGGTGGCGCTACAGTCCGGGGTGGACCTGGGCCTCAACCAACAAGCGTCCCCAGCCAGCTCGATCTTTAGCTAGCTGTATCCAGTTTCGCACGCATAGTTGGTTAAGGTCCCTTTCCACTTGCGTGCGCCACCTGAGTCGCGGTCTTCCTCTACTGCGCCGTCCCTCGGGGGTGGATTCGAAGACTTTTCGGGCCGGAGCATTGGTTTCCATCCGCTCTACATGACCTAGCCATCTCAATCGTTGGATCTTTACTCTTCTGGCTAAGTCGATGTTGCTGAACAGCCCGTATAGTTCGTCGTTGTATCTCCTCCTCCACTCACCATCTATGCAGACGGGACCGAAAATCAAATGAAGAATTTTCCTCTCGAAGCAACCAAGAGCTGCTTCATCCGCTTTTGACAGAGTCCATGCATCCGCGCCATATAGCAGGTCTAGAACGATTAAGTTCTTGTAAGGCGTTACCTTGGTTGTTCGAGAGAGGGCTTTGTTTACCAATTGCTTTCTTATCCCAAAGAAGCACCGATTGGCAAGAGTTATTCTTCGTTTGATTTCAGCGCTGGTGTCATTGTCTGAGTTGATAGCGGTTCCTAGGTAGACAAAGTTCTTGACTACCTCAAAGTTATATCTGTCTGCCGTGACGTTCTGACCGAGACGTCGGTGTTGGGTGTCCTTTCTCGTTGAGAGCATATATTTGGTCTTACCCTCGTTTACCGCTAAACTCATCTTCGCGGCCTCCGTTGCAATACTCACAAAAGCGCCTTTGACATCACGCTTCGTTCTTCCGATAATGTCAATATCGTCGGCATATGCCAGTAGTTGGACGGACTTCTGAAAGATTGTTCCTCTGGTGTTGGCGTTTGAGTTTTGAACAATTCTTTCAAGAACGATGTTGAAAATGTCGCATGACAGCACATCGCCTTGTCTGAATCCTTTTTTGACATCAAAGGTCTCGGTTAGGTCTTTACCGACCTTGATAGAGCAGCGTGCAATCTCCATCGTCATCCTACACAAACGGACGAGTTTGGTAGGGATGCCAAAACAAGACATTGCTCTGTATAGCTCGTCTCTATAGATGCTATCATACGCGGCCTTAAAATCGATGAACAGGTGGGGGGTATCGATTTGTTGCTCCTCGGTTTTCTCCAAAATCTGCTGAAGTGTGAATATATGGTCGATGGTGGATTTTCCTGGCCTAAAGCCACACTGGTATGGACTGACCAAGTTGTTGACGAATTGCTTTAGGCGTTCACACAGTACTGCAGATAAGATCTTATAGGCGATGTTAAGGAGACTTATCCCCCGATAGTTGGCGCATTCAAAGGGGTCTCCTTTCTTGTGGATCGGGCGAACAATGCTGAGGTTCCATTCTTCGGGTATGTTTTCCTCCGACCATATTTTACAGATGAGTTGGTGCATGCTCCTTACCAAATCATCGCCTGCGGCCTTAAAAAGCTCGGCGGGAAGGCCGTCATCTCCAGCAGCCTTGATGGATTTCAGTTTAGATATAGCAATCCTCACTTCATACGGGTCGGGTGGACGGAATTGTTGATCTTCATCGTCCATTTCATTGGGGTTGAATGGTTCGTTCTGCCTGACAACGGAATTTGGTTCTTTGTCGCCGTTATACAGTCTGCAGAAATGGTTTCTCCATATTCTCAGCATCGACTGTGACTCTATTACGATGTTCCCTTGATCATCCTTACAGGCTTCGGATCGGAGTTTATAACCTTGACTGGTTGAGTTTACCCTTTAGTAAGACTTCCTTACCTCATTTCTGCAGTAATATCCCTCTATTCTGCCGATCGCGCGCTTCTCATGCTCCTTCTTTTTTCTCCTGAGAAGCCGGTGTTCGTTTCTCCTCTTCTGCTCGTAGAGCTCCCGAGCAGCTCTTGTCCTTCTTTGCAGTGCCGCTTTGTATGCTTCTTGCTTGGCTGCATTCGCCTGCCGACACTCATTGTCAAACCAGGGGTTTCGTTGTGGTGGCGGATTGAAACCCAGCACATCGGAGGCGGCATCTCTGATGGCTTTTTGGCAATGCTGCCAAGGGTCTTCAATACTTGATGTTGGCGGGGTAGGATTTCTTAAGAGGTTGAGGGAGACACGATCGGAAAAGGATTTGGCAATCTCTTGCGATTGTGTTCGGGATATCCGCAACCTTACCTTGGCTACTACAAGGTGGTGGTCCGAGTCAATGTTGGCAACTCGGAACGTTCAGACATCTATAATACTGGAGGAGTGCCTTGCGTCGATCGCAATGTGATCAATCTGATTGATGGTTGATTGATCAGGAGATCGCCATGTTCCTTTGTGAATATCGAGATGTTAGAATTTTGTAGTGGCTACTACAACATTTCGCCCCGCAGTAAAGTCGATCAGCCTAAATCCGTTATCGGATGTGGTGTCGTGTAGGCTGTGCTTCCCGACCATACTACCAAAGATGTTCTCTCTTCCTAGCTTTGCGTTAAGATCGCCAACAACAATTTAAATGTCGTAGCTAGGGCATTGCTCATCCGTTTTGTCCAGGAGCTCATAGAACCTGTCTTTGGTGTCGTCATCTTTCGCCTCTGTGGGGGCATGTGCGCATATAAGGCTTATGTTGGCAAATTTAGCCTGGATGGGAATTGTCGTGAGGCGCTCGTTCACTGACCTGAACGATAAAACTTTTGATTCTGCCTCTAACGACAAATCCACATCCAAATAGGCGCTGTTTTTGTTGCTGGTAGCAATCACCGTAATATATATCACAGTTTTTCATCCTTCTTTTGCCCGGTCCATCCCATCGCACTTCTTGGATGGCGGTTATGTCTGCTTTGCAGCAGTCTAGAGCTTCTCCTAACTGTTCGGCTGCACGTGGCCTATAAAGGGACCTTACATTCCACGTACAGATCAGAAGGTTGTTGTCCGTATATCGTTTGCAGGGTTCGTCATCAGTAAAATCATCCGTTTCCGAGGCTTGTTGTTGCTTCGTAACTATAGTTTTTTGTGTGGCCGGGCAGTTACCCCGACGGCACAACCGCCAAACTGGAGGGCCAGTTCCATTTTTGTATTCCCTGGGACAAGAGGTCGCACTTATAAGTTTGGCAGGTTGAGCTCGGGTGAACTACAACCACTACCTGATGGCTACCACTTGGAGGTAAAATAAGCGTTATTGGTGTGTAGGAAAAGTAGCAACACTGGGTTGACGCCAGTCAGTGCCTACCCGATTCCCTCAGCACCCAGCCATCGTGGAATTATATTAGGGGTTGTTTATGTATAACTGCACAGTGACGCCTGCGCGGCGCTGTGTCGTTCGCTTGCAACGGCAGATTAATTAAGCTCCTGTTTATAGGAGCTTATTTCTGCAACACTAGGGTGATATTAATGAATAAACAGATAAATGAATCTTTTTTCGTCAAATGAAAATAATATCTATAAAATATTTGCACGACACTTATGTACATAGATATGTAATACAACTAATAGTGTTCTCTTTTAACAAATTAAGGAAGGTTTATTCAGTTCTAAGTTCTTTTTTACATATTAAAGATTTTATTTAGGTAATTATTTCTGATTCACTATTCAATGGAGTTGAATTCAGTCGTTGACGATAATTCCTCGACTGCCTCTCATCTGCTTACCCCAAGCCGATGCTCCAGCTTTATCTCTCCCAGGAGATGAAGCTGGAGATTGGAGGGCGCTTGAAAGCACACTTGATGTTTGTTGAGCAAACAACTTGTGCTGAGCGAGCAGAGATAATGTATAATGGATCCATTGTCTCTGTGAGAGTCAGTGCAGTTCCGTGAGAACCAGTGAGGTACATCATTTTGTTACACTTCTGATAGATTCAAATGGGTGGAATTTGCCAATAATAATCAGAAATAAAGTGAAACACGACCGTTCAAGTTGACTGCAGGAAGGAGAAGAAAGACATTTTATTATGTAACGTCAAACTGACAAAATGACATTAATATGTAATGGGCATATGTCATTTAACTTTCCAACACTCTCCCTTAATTAAAATATCATTTAATTTACGATTCAGTTTCACAATTTGTTTTCATATATATACAAATACCACAATAACGTAACGCAATATTTCATAGCTATTTTAATTAAATTATAAATTACATTATGTAGTATGACTTCATTTTAAATAATTCATTCCTTTAAGAAAACTATTAGTATAGACCTTAAATATTCAATTGAATCCAAAAAAAATTGAGAATAATTCTAGTTTTCTTCCCGAAGTTGGTTTGGTCAAAACATCAGCTGGCATCTTATTAGTTGGCAAATGAATAAGTTTTATCACGCCCTTTTTGACGTTTTGATGTACGAACTTTGCTTTGACATCAATGTGCTTAGTTCAAAACAGTTCCACTGACCAAGGTGAATTTATGAAAAGTTCGTTCTCAACCATTTTGAGCCAAATACATTCCTGTATTGCTGATGTCATAGACATAAATTCCGCCTCTGTTGTTGAGATTGCGATGGTTTTCTGTCTCCTAGTGCACCACGAAATCGCACCACCTTGCAAGGTGAACAAATAACCCGTTGTAGATCGTCGCTCGTCTTCATCACTGGCCCAATCACCATTGCAATAACCTTTCAGAAGTGTTTGAGAATTATTATATTTTTTCTTTTTATCAATTGTCCCTTTGAGGTAGCGTAAGATACGCTTCGCGGCACCCCAGTGTGCTCTGCCAGGATTATTACTGTAGCGACTCAATACATTGACCGGGAAACAGATGTCTGGTCTTGACACTTGCACGCAAAATTGCAGAGCTCCAACCAGTTGCCTATACGGGATGTCCTTCATTTGGTTTCTCTCTTCATCGTTGCTCGGGCACATTTTGGCTAATATCTTCTGATTAATATCCATTGGTGCAACCGTTGGGTTGCAATCGCTCATGTTAAGTTTGATCAAGAGAAATTGTACCTGTTTTCCTATTTTTTGTTATTCGAACTCCCAGAACGGATGATATCTCTCCCATATCTTTCATCTTAAATTGCTGGAAGAGAACATCTGTTAGCTTTTGTTCCAATCCTGGATCATTGCTAAATATTAAGCTGTCATCCACGTAAATGGTTACGAAGAACAAACGAGAGCTTTCGACTAGATAATATACGCATTGATCTGTCGACGAACACTTTAGCCCAAAATCCAAAAGTACTTGGTTCAGAGTACAGTTCCAAATACGACTTGACTGCTTTAGTCCGTAAATGGATTTCACCATCTTACAACAGCGGTCAGTTCCATCGGAAAAACGTTCAGGCTGGGACATAAATACCTCTTCTTTCAGCTTGCCATGGAGAAAGGCTGTGACAACATCTAATTGACGAATGTTCAAGTCAAATTTAGCTGCAATCGCCATCAAGTATCGAATGGTCGTAAAACGAACTACCGGGGAGAATGTTTCGTGGTAGTCTACACCTTCCACTTGAGTAAAGCCTTTGGCTACCAACCTCGCTTTATACCGAACGACTTTGCCTTGGCTGTCACGCTTTGATTTAAATACCCATTTGCCTCTAATCGGCGACTTTCCAGCAGGTAACTCCACTAGGTTCCATGTTTTATTTTGCTGAAGTGAGTCAAATTCATCTTTCATGGCAGACCTCCACAAATCTGCATTCTCACTGGAAATTGCTTGTTTGAACGTAGCTGGATCACTCCCACAGAAAGCGAAAGCGAAACTAGTGTAATCTGGCTTTGGCTTCCCTTGATTTCGAGAGGATTTCTGGCGAGGTTCAATATCTTGGAGCATTTCCTCTTCATCGTCTCCATCACTTGGTTGCCAAGTACTGCCGTTGCTGTCATCGGCGAGCGAAGTAAACGAGTCATCGACTGATTGTTGATTTGATGAATTCACAGCTTCCAAAACACTTCGGTTTGAAGGTGGACTTGTCGTTTGCGAATCACTTAATGAATGATAGTCATTAGGAGACATATCCTCCCCTGATTTGCAAATCTCTCCTTCTGCACCTTCGGAATAATCCAACGAAAAACCATTAGTTTCAGATTCAAAATTAATTACCTTATTTGTGCAATTTGATTACAGGAATGTTACGTCTCTGCTTACAACAACTGCGTTCGACTGGGTGTTGTAGAGCCGGTATGCTTTTCCATCTGAGGCATATCCAATAAAAATGCATTCAATGGATTTGCTGTCTAATTGTTCACGCTTGACAGACAGTACGTTTGTGCACGTTGACATCTAAAAACTTTGAGCATTGACAAATTTGGTCTTTGATTTGTCCACACCTCTTCAGGTGACTTTTCACCGGTTCCTTTACAAGGGAGTCGATTGATGAGGTAAACCGCCCTCATTGCAGCCGACTTTGGGCAAAACGACTTTGGGAGCCCAGAATCGATCAATATACAGCGCACTTTTTCCATGATCGTTCTGTTCATGCGTTCTGCTAACCCATTTTGTTGTGGGCTATAAACACATGATTTCTGATGCAAAATTCCATTCTTTTCAAAAAACTCTCGGAATTTATTGTTGCAAAATTCTGTGCCATTATCGCTCCTAAAACACTGTAATTTCTAGCCTGTTTGATTTTCAGCCATTGTTTTGTATTTAACAAAGCAATCAAACACCTCACTTTGGTTTTTAATCACGAATATACACACCTTCCTTGAAAAACCATCAATGAACGACACAAAATGACGAAAACCATTCATTGATTCCACCGACGAGGCTTGACAAACGTCACTATGTACCAATTCAAGTAATTCCGTTGAGCGGTTGCCCTCGTCTTTAAATGAAGAACGACTTTGTTTAGCTTTGACACATGTTTCACAAACACTATTTCTTGGAATCGAAACATTTTTCAATTTGCTCTTCAGGAATGTCATGTTCTCAAAACTAGCGTGTCCAAAGCGACGATGCCATAAAATCATATTTTCCTTGGGCTTAGTCGTTATTATTGGCTCTCGCCACGCATCAGCAGATAAAGATTTAACATCATGTGGAACATCCAATTTAAACCAATCATTAACTAAACTTGCTGTAGAAAGTACATTCCAGTTTGAGTCAAAAATTGTACACCCATCATTCGTAAACAGAACTGATTTATCGTTCTTCACCATTTGGCTTACCGATACGAGATTTGCGCATATATTAGGTACATAGTGCACATTGCTGATTGTTATCTCGTTCTGGTTCCCTTCATTTAACACACGTTGCTGTACACTGCCCACACAATCAATTGAAATTCTATTATTGTTTGCCACAATTACCTCTTTTTGCACAGGTTCTTGAATATTTTTGATGATTGATTTGTGTTTTGTCATATGTACGGTACAGCCACTGTCAATGTACCAATCTGTTGGTAACTCACTGGATTGAACCAGCAGTGATGAAAATAACATGGTTTAATTTTTGTCATTTTTGTGTTGATGAATTTTTTTGCTTTTTACTTTAGGGCAGTTCTTAACAAAATGTTGTTTGGAACCACATCCAAAGCAATGCTTTTTGTTTTTATTTTGGAACTTTCTGTTTTTGATGACTAAAGCCGCCTCGCTTGCATCACATTTTTCATTTTTAAATATTAACCCTTGCATTAGCAGGTTCTTAACATAATCAAATGTGATTTTTTTTGAAGAATTTTCTACCGCAAGTATCATAGGTTTATACTCCACTGGTAAACCTACCAACATCAATGAACCAGCAACTTCTTCGTCTATATTAAAGCCTGCCGACTTCACTTTTGACCACAGTGAACTCATCCTATTGCAACAGTGCCACTTTCCGACCTGTGCCGGTATCATCAATGCCGCTATACTATCCCATGCTTCTTTGCACGTGCTTGCTCCTTCTATGTGATTGTAGTTAGACGGCTCTAGCAATAATGTTAATTCACCTATTGCTCTAAGGTCAGCTTTCCTTTAGTTATCATTTGCTGTGAGGGATAAAACATTCTGGCAACAGTCCCACAATCCCTTGATTATCATGTGAGCTCTTGCACCGACCTTCCATTCAGAGTAATTCTCCCTTCTCACTTCAATTAGCTATCAATTCAGTTACACGCAAGAAAAAGAAACACATTTATAGAAAAATTTTGGAAAATATTAATCCCGACCAATAAATTAATTTCATTATCACTTATTACTGATAAAATAGGAGAAGGAAATTTAAGGATCAATAACAACCAAATAACAAATGTAGAAATGATGACTGGTTTATTGTTCTTTTAGGTAAATTTGTATGTACATATGTATGCTTTTGTGTGTCATTTTATTCAAATTATAAAGATTCCTGGTATTTATATTTCCCGTTAAATTGCTTTTTATAATACTTCGTATTCCATTTCGTAGCGCTCTCAATAACGTAATTACCGTAGTTACCAACTATCGCACTTTAAGTGCGATAGTTTCCTATAACGTCGTTGGATTTTGCCAACGGTTCTGTTTTTAACAATGTGACTGCATTGTTTTAGATCGAAACTTCTATCTCCATTTAACTTTCCTATTCTTATTTCCTTTTCGATTCTAAACTTGACTGCTAGCGATTCAATATCTGTCTTGCTTACATTTTTTGATAAGAAATCTATGGGTCGAAGTTTAGTATTTGTGTGGATTGTTCGGTTATAAATATTAATGATATTAAACAATTTTTCATCTAATTCCGATTGGTTCTTGGGGTGTTCGTGTTGGTGTGGGTGTTAATTTAATGTGCCATGCAATCTCTCGATATCGCCATTTCCTGTTTTAAGTTAAGCAGTGGTTCTATGAAAAGAAATTTCATAGCCTTAAAAATTGCTCGACGGCTGCATGTAATATACATGTATCACCATCAGATCCGATTTTATTTGGTCTACCCAAGAATTGTATTCTTTCTTTAAATGCTTTCATAATATGCTAAACGACAGCAGCAAGAGGTCGTTAGCTTGGGCTACAAATGTAGTGAAAAGCCAACCACAGGCGGACACCACCAGGGGCACTACGCCCAAACGCGCCAGGTCACTGGAGGCGTCACCCTCGGAGCCTAAAAGGCTGTAACCGAGTGGTGAAACAATAAATATTGCCAGTAGGCTCAACAGGCCGTATAGTGAAGTGCTGAAAGGCGAAATCACTTACGCCGTATTAGATAGAGGAAACGCTGACTGCGCTATCTCTCCACTGAATTGGAAGAAAGTGGAGTCAGCGACTAACGACATCTATCTGAGCCTGGTGCTGGAAAACGGAGGTCTTGCACCTGTAGGGCGTGACGGAGGATGGCACCTTTGTCATATTAAGCTCGTGACTTTTACGTCTCTTTAAAGAAGCCATTAGCAAACTGGGTGAGGTGTGGAAAGGGGCGCTCGAGATTGTAAGGAGGGATGAAATCCCCAGTAGACCAAGAACACGCACTTACCTTCCACGAAGCCCCTCAGATCCTGCAACAATCTTCAAGTTCATCCAACTTTGCAACCCAAACCTTCCTACCCACAATTGGAAGATTGTTAAGCTGGATGAACTGAAGGGAGAAGCAAGGTCCGCAGTGATCGTAATAAATAAAGAATCACTGGAAGCACTTGCCAAGTCGGAAGGTGTCATCCACTACGGCTTTGGGACGATCACCCTGAGGGTTTACAAAAAGGATGGGGAGACAAGTGCGAAAGCGGAACAGCCTCCCTCCACCTCTGCTGCTTCATCTGTCGGTAATATACCGACGGCGGTAGCAGAGGAGGAGAAAGATCGTTCTGCTTCAAGCGAGCCACAACCCTCTACTTCAGGCTCCATCGAGAGGGCAACCCCCGAAGCCAATATGGTACCGATGGAGGTGGAGGAGGAGGGCTCTGGCACGCAGGCGCTGACCCATATCCTAGGTAGCCATGGTCAGGAAGCTTATGACATTCGCCTCTCTGACCTGGAGCTAACCAGCACCTCACCCAATAGTCAAGAAGACTCTCTTTTGGAGACAGACACCGATGATGAGGCTAATTTTACAGTGATGGAGATTGTGTCCGGAATTAAGACGGACAGCTATGCTCCGGGTGACACAGATTAATCTCCACCACTCCATCGCGGCCTCAGCCGCTCTTCTTCTCCGCGCTGGAGACGACATCGTCCTGGCCCAGGAATCCTGGGTAGTCAACGACATAGTTCGTGGACTCAGGACTCAGCAATTCAACCTCTACTATGTAAGAAATGAAGGTAAGCCAAGAGCCTGCATACTTACAAAGAGTTCTTTGCATACCCATATTCTCTCTCACCTTAGCGATCGAGACTCAGTCACTGTATGCCTGGAGGCAGGCAAAACCAAACTATGGCTAGTCTCCTCCTACATGGCACATGACCATGGGGAATGTCCGTCAGAGACGCTGAAAAGGACGATTGCTGAGGCGGAAAGAACAAAAACCGCGCTAATCCTAGGCTGTGATGCAAACGCCCATCACACAATATGGGGAAGCACGGACATCAACGAAAGAGGTGAGTACCTTTTCAACTACCTTGTAAGTAGTAGGTTAGATTTGTGTAACCAAGGTAATACACCTTCCTTTATGACTAGGAACAGACAGGCAGTCCTAGACCTTTCACTCGTGTCCGACCAGATAGCGGATAGAATCAGCAATTGGAGGGTATCATCCGATCACTCCTTCTCTGATCACCGCTATCTAATGTTCAGCATAGCGAGTGCCCCCCCGTCCCAAAGAGTCTTTAGGAATCCTAAGAGAACCAACTGGGACAGATATAAAGAGATTGTTGCGGCAAAAATGTCGAGCACCAACATCTCCATCCCGAGCAACCCCACTGATCTCGAACATTCAGTGGACAACCTAACAAAAACCCTCAACAATGCAATGGCAATGTCATGTCCAATCAGCAGGCAAAGAGGCTAAGCCTCCTTGGGGGAACCATGAAATTGACCATATGCGCAAGAGTTGTAGGAAGCTCTTTAACAACGCGAAAGGTTCTCGTGATGCTAAGGACTGGGACTCCTATAAGGAACACCTCAGTACCTTTAAAACTGAATTGACGAAGGCCCAACGAACCTCTTGGTGACTTTTTTGTGGTAAAATCGAAGAAGTCTCCGAGGCTTCCAGGCTAAAAAAGATTCTAACATCATCCAATAAATCACCTAGCTTGCTACAAATACCTGACGGAATCTGAACCACATCCAGTGAGGAAACCCTCAGTCTCCTTGTCGATACGCACTTTCCGCGCAACTTCTCGATTAGAGCCAACGAGGAAGATGTATCTCTCCCTAATACTTCATGTAACCTTATAAGTGTCAGCGACACTACTATAATGTGGGCACTGACAAGCTTCAAACCCTTCAAGTCAGCGGGACCTGACGGCATCATCCCGGCGGAGCTCCAAAGAACAGCTGACCTCATCATGCCTTGGATTCTCAGCATATTCAAAGGCTGTATGAGTCTAAGTCATGTCCTCAGCTCCTGGAAAAGGGTCAAGGTAGTGTTTATTCCCAAAGCGGGTAAATAATCCCATGCCAAACCGAACGACCTCAGGCCAATAAGTCTCTCCTCGTTTCTCCTGAAAACCTTGAAGAAACTTAAAGACCAATATATCAGGCAAGCTATCCCAGTGTGCAGACTAACATCTGCACAAAATGGCAACAACAAGTTCAAGTCTGTAGAGACAGCCCTCCACTCTCTGATAGGCACCATCGAAAAATCTCTCGTGTTCAAAGAATACACTCTTGTGACTTTTCTCGACATCGAAGGTGCCTTTAACAATATCAACCCGGAAGCAATTTCACTTGCGCTTAGCAACCTCGGGATCGGAAAGCCCCTAATGGCCTTCATTCATCAGCTACTCACCAGCAGAGTAATACACTCTCAGATGGGAGACGCTAAGATCCATAGAGGAGTTAATAGGGGCACCCCACAAGGAGGTGTTCTCTTACCCCTTCTTTGGAACGTAGCGGTAAATAAACTGCTATTAATACTGGAAGAGGTAAGGTGCAAGGTTATTGCATATGCATGATATTGCCATAGCGGCATCTGGCAAATTCATCTCTACTCTAAGAGACATAATGCACAATGCCTTTGACAAGCTAGAGGCATCGACACAAACATGCGGACTCGGCGACCATCCACAAAAAACGGATATCGTACTCTTCACCAGAAGATACAAAATCCCCCAATTCGACCCCCCACTGCTGTGCGGCACTACATTACAGCCAACCACCAGTATGAAATTTCTGGGTCTCACTCTCGACAGCAAGCTAAACTGGAAGCTCAATATCCAGGAGAGGGTAAAAAAAGCCTCTTCTGGACTTTTTAGCTGCAAAAAGGCCATTGGATGCAAAAAGGGCCTACAACCACGCATCGCTCACTGGATTTACACCTCTATTGTCAGACCGACACTTTTGTATGGTGTCTAAGTTTGGTGGACAGCACTAAACAAGGCTATAAACTGCAATGCACTCAACCGAGTACAAAGACTAGCCTGCCTGTGTATCAGCGGGGCACTGAGAAGTACTCCGTCAGCCGCACTGAATATTCTCCTCCATCTCCCACCTCTGGAAATATTTGGGAAACAAGCAGCAGCAAGCGGATTTCGAAGCGTTGACAAGCGACTTATGCAGGCACAGGCGTCTGCACTTAGCCTCTGTCAATGAACTCCTACTCTCACCTCCCCGTGGTGGAATCCGGGAGCCGAGCACCTTCGACTGAAGATGGGGTACCCAACCCCCGTGGGACGTCATTGGCGGCTGCAAACGAGAGAGGGGGAGAGTGGATGAGTCTGTATCAGGGCTCATCTTCTCTACGGATGGCGGCGGAGGAGCTTATCATCAGATTAGCCAACGGCGACATCCAGAGCTACCTGGTACACCTCCTTTTAGAGCTACTCTGACATATTCGGAGCTCAGATCTAAAAGGTTGCCTTCAAGGTCATATCGGGATTTTGGAGTAGAGTTGGCGGCGGAGGAACCCTATCGTGTAGGGTCAACGGCGGCACTCACAACCTCAGCGAGGTTACTGATACCGGAGTCATCCGGACAATTCGCCCAAGGGTAAAATAAATGGGCCTGGCCTCCCAGCTGGGGGTTGTGCGTGGGGTTAACGCCCTCACCACGTAAAAAAAAAATTTGTTCAGAGACGACTATTTGCCTCGGATACTGACCGATCTACTGTTGACGACCCCAGCAAACGAACAAATGACCATGCTTTTCGGTTCTGCACGTGGAATGTGAGGTCTCTTAACAGGCCACGTGCAGCCGAAGAACTCTCGGAGGCCCTTGACTGCTATAAAGCAGATATCACCGCCATCCAGGAAGTGCGATGGAATGGGCCGGGCAAGAAGAGGATGAAAAACTGCGACATCTACTACGGTGATTGCAGCAGAGAGAGGCGCTTATTTGGATGTGGATTTGTTGTTCGAGGCAGACTTAGGCAAAAAGTCTTAAGCTTTGACTGTAAAAGCGATCGCCTCATAATAATCCGCATCAAGGCTACATTCGGCAACATCAGCCTGATTTGCGCCCACGCCCCGACAGAGGACAAAGATGATAGTAGCAAAGATGACTTCTATGATCTCCTAGAAAGGACATACGATCAATGCCCCAGCTTTGACACCAAGATCGTTCTAGGAGATTTCAATGCCAAGCTGGGTAAAGAAGAAATCTTTGCTAAAGTCATAGGGAAACACAGCCTACACGACACCACGTCCAGTAACGGACTAAGGCTGGTGGACTTTGTCATGGGACGTAACCTCTCTGTTGCTAGCACGCGGTTCCCACACCTCAACATCCATAAAGGGACATGGCGGTCCCCAGATCAATCAACCGTCAACCAGATTGATCACGTTGCGATCGACGTCAGACACTCCTCCAGCATTCTTGATGTCCGAACTCTCCGAGGAGCCAACCATCGAAGAAGAATGGAGTCGTTGTCAAGAAGTCATCAAAGAAGCTGCCACTGATGTGCTGGGTTTTACGACACCACCTAGAAGGAACCCATGGTTTGACGACGAGTGCAGGCAGGCACATGCAGCCAAACAGGAGGCCTACAAGGCAACGCTGCATCGAACAACGAGGGCTGTTCGTGAGCTCTACGAACAGAAGAGAAGGGAAGAGCACCGGCTTCTCAGAAGAAAAAAGAAAGAGCATCAGAAGCGCGCGGTCGAGGAGATGGAGAGGTGTTATGGCAGGAATGACGTCCGAAAGTTTTATCAAAGGGTAAAACAATTATCCAATGGATATAAAACTCGGACAGAAGCCTGTCGGGATGGAAATGGACATCTGGTAGTAGAGTCGCAGTCGATACTGAGAATCTGGAAAGATCATTTCTGCAGACCGTTAAACGGCGTTGAGGACCAAAATACCGCTGTCAGGCAGAATGTTTCACTCAATCTGGACCATGACAGACGCGAATTCCGTGCCCCAGACTAAGACGAGGTCAAGATAGCAATATCAAGACTGAAGTCTAACAAAGATACTGGAGCGGACGGTCTGTCCGCTGAAATATTTACGGCAGCTGGACATGATCTAATTGGGCGCATGCACCAGATCATCTGTAGTATATGGTCTGAGGAAAGCATGTCCGACGAGTAAAATCTCAGTATCGTTTGCCCGATCCACAAGAAAGGAGACCCCCTCGACTGCGCCAACTATAGAGGGATCAGTCTTCTTAACATCGCGTATAAAATCTTCTCTGCCGTTTTGTGTACCCGCCTGAAGCCGTTCATAAGTAATCTGATAGGTCCGTATCAATGTGGCTTCAAGCCAGGAAAGTCCGCAATAGACCAAATCTTCACACTACGGCAGATCCTGGAAAAGACCCAAGAAATGCAAATCGACACTCACCATCTGTTCGTCGATTTCAAGGCCGCATATGACAGCGTGCATAGAGACGAGCTATACAACGCCATGTCTAGTTTTGACATTCCTGCCAAACTCGTCAGGCTGTGCAGGATGACGATGGAGAACTCTCGCTGCTCCATCAAGGTCGGTATCGAACTCACCGAGACCTTTAATGTCAAAAAAGGTTTTAGACAAGGCGACGCGCTGTCATGTGATTTCTTTAACATCGTCCTGGAGAAGATCGTTCGAAACTCACACGCCAACACTAGAGGCACGATCTTCCAGAAGTCCGTGCAATTGTTAGCATACGCCGATGACATTGACGTGATTGGCAGAACTCAGCGAGCCGTCAGTGAGGCATTTGCTAACATTGAGACGGAAGCGGCTAAGATGGGTCTGGCTGTCAATGAGGGCAAAACAAAGTATATGCTGTCCTCAAACACTTACCTCGGCTCCGGAGTAAACTTTACTAATAACATCAGTACCGAGATCAAGCGTAGGATAACTCTTGCCAACCGCTGTTTCTTCGGGCTCAAGAGGCAATTGAGTAATAGAGCCCTCTCTCGAAGAACCAAGTTGACTCTATATAAGACCCTGATCATCCCAGTCCTGCTATACGGCGCGGAGGCATGGACAATCTCGAAAGCGGATGAAGACGTCCTTGGTCTCTTTGAGAGAAAAGTTCTACGCACGATCTTTGGTCCTGTTTGTGTTGACGGGTTCTGGAAGAGAAGATTCAATCACGAACTGTACGGGCTGTACAGCGACATGAGCCTAGTTAGGCGTCTACGGATCCAACGCCTACGGTGGCTAGGTCATGTAGAGCGTATGGACACCACAGCTCCGGCCCGAAGAATCTTCGAATCCGAACCTGTCGGGCAACGCAACAGAGGACGCCCGCGTTTAAGGTGGCGCACCCAAGTGGAGAAGGACCTCAACCAACTTGGTGTGCGAAACTGGAGACAGCTAGCCAGGGATCGCGCTAGTTGGAGAGGCATGTTGGTTGACTCAGGTCCACCCCGGACTGTAGCGCCACACAAAGAAGAAGAAGAAGAAGCAGCGGCAAGCACAGCCATGAGACTCAAAACACTTCGATTGTGGTCCGAACTCAACACTGGCCACTCAACCATTCTCAAGGAATTCAATTTCCTTCCTACCGACCGCCTACTATCCCAGGCCATCTTCGAAAAGAAATTCTCACTGTGACATACCAGATAACTGCAAAGCCGGCGAACTCGCTAGGTGTGGTACAACCTCATCCCTATCGATAGATGGGGTACCACCTTCCATGCCTATCGCTACAGCCTATCGTCTTTTAAAGATTCATACAATTAAAACCACCAATGAAAAATGGCTAGAAGGCAGCACCTGCCTTAAAACAAAAGAAATCTGGCCATCAGACTCACTTAGTCTACTTGGACTCAGCAAGCCCTCATTAAGGACCCTAATAGGAGTCATAACCGGGCACTGTGTAATTGGCACTCATGGTTGCAGGATGGGTGCTTCATATAATGATTTTTGCAGAAGCTGCATGGATGAAGAGAACACTCATCACCTTCTCTGCTCCTGCAGCGCTCTTGCCAGTCGTAGGTTCCTGCACCTAGAGTAATATTTGGGAGCTAGTAATGGCCAAAAAAAAATCACAATTTTTTTTGTTATATAGTTATATATTTTTATATTTGTATTGCTTTCTTCATTTTTTGTTCAATGTACATATATTCTTAACATACACTTATGGTTTGCACTATTTATTTATTCTTATTCTTTTTACACTACTTATTGAATTTCCTTGCGCTTCTAACAAGATCCAAACTAAGAGTGAGTCTTCGCTTTCGCTTCTAACATTTAAAAAAGAAAACTAACAGGACTTAACTTAAGACAATGTTAACACCGACAACACAAAGAGTACAAAAGAGAACTTGTAGTTTGCACACGTATGAATGAAAGAGAGAGAGATATATAGAATGTAGCTTGGCTTTAGCGTCTTCATCTGATGCACAGCAGTATCACGTGACTTCTTCGGCTGGGGAGCATGCATATACAATTGCAAGCACATGGCTTGGCTTGGCTTGGCTTTGCCGTACCGCTCTTCGTTTGATGCACATCAGCATCACGTGACTCCTTACGCTTGGGAGCGTGCTTGTGCAATTGCAAGCACATGGCTTTGGCTTGGCTTGTCTTTGCTGTACCGCTTTTTGTCAAATCCACAGCAACAGTGATTAACATTAGGATCATGACAAACACTGCTAAGTACAGTCTGCACCAAATGCCGAACATGGGTCAGCTGTTACATGTAACTCTAGGAGCCTACTACTTCAGCAGCCGTAACGAGCTAAAGGTGCCAGCATTGGCCAACTAAATCAGTTCTTTAGCAGCACCAACTGGTTCCAGTTCAGGGAACCAAATGTCAACATGAATGATGTCATAGGGATCTTCAGTGGTCTATGATCGTGTTTTGCTATGTTAACAAATTTTTGTGTTTCGATTTAAAGATTTCTATGATAGTATTTTTCTTTAAGTTCCAGGAACATTTCATCAATACCCCTATGGTTTTTGCTGTGGTGTTCAGTTTTGATTAGAGAAATTAGGTAATTTTTGTCTGTTATATCTTTAAGTTTACAAGTAGCTGTTAATAACTTCAGGTTCTTGTTCATCGAAAAATATTGTATGTACAGATTTTGAAATCTTATAAATAATTGCAGGTCCTCACAATATAAACAAATAAGTCCTTTATCTATGCCTTTTCATAATATTAAATAACCCATTTTCATCTGCTATTTGAACAAAATTCTGCAACTTTTTATGTACTATTTTAATGAACACTTTTTCCTTTTCTCCACAGGATGGATATAACTGGTTTTGGTATAAATTAATAGCCTTTTCGGTCAGGTAAATGTGGTTTGATTCGTCTTCAGAAACGCTGTGAATTGTAGCACCGATAGAAGTAACTTCTTCATTACCATTACCAACCAATGTATTTGACGTAGTAACTTCTTCATTACTATCGGAGGCATTCAAAGCGTCCTCATTGACAAATATGTTTTTTTGATAAGCTTCTTCGCTTATCCCATAATATTGTTTACCCTCTCAACTTTTCAAAAACTTTTCTCGAGAACATTAATATGTCGTCCAAGTATACAACACAATTTTATTTATTAACTCCCTCAGAACGTCGTTCATGAGTCTCTGGCATGTCGCCGGAGCATTTTTAAGCCCAAACGGCATCCTAAGAAACTCATAGTGACCGTGCTTGGTTGAAAAAGCTGTTTTCGCAATGTCACGGGGATCGACTTCAATTTGGTGGAAACCTTTTACTAGATCAATAGTTGAGGAAAAGTGGCATTTGCCTAATTTGTCGAAAAGGTCTTTCATGTTGGGTAATGGATATCGTTCGTCTATTATTTGGCCATTGAGCTTCCTATAATCTATAACTATTCTCCACTGATTTTGACCGTTTCTATCCTGTTTTTTTTTGGTACAACCCATAAAGGTGCGTTATAAGGACTACTGCTCGGTTGGATAATTAGTTGTTGTAGCATGTCAATAATCTGCTTATTAATTTCGTCCGAGTGGATTTCCGGGTAGCTATAAAGCTTGCTGTAGATCGGAATCCCATTTTTGGTATTAATTCTATGTCTAACATTGCTGGTAAAAGTTAACATATCACCCTCTTTATAAAAAAATGGATTTGTACGACAGAAGTAGATTTTTTAATTTAGCTCTATCGGAATAGAGCGATTCGATCGATTCTGTTTTTATAAATTTCGTTCTTATAAATAACTGGAAGTTCGGAATTCTGATAACATCCAGCATAAGCTTCTTCACTTCAACTAAAATAAAAATTTATTACTACATCGTCAACAATTAATGATCTATTTTTGTAATCGATGATAGGATTTAGGTTACAGAGAATATTATTTCCTATTATCCCATCGAATGAGTTATGAAAATCATATTCCAAAAAAATCTGCAAAGTGATTGATTTTTTGAAATTTCTCGAAAAGAGGTATCCTACACATTATATTAGATTTTATGTTTGTTGAGCAAACAACAGGTGCTGAGCGAGCAGAGATAATGGATAATAGATATATTGTCTCTGTGAGAGAGTCAGTGCAGTTCCGTGAGAACCAATGAGGTACATGATTTTTTTTTGAAGCATATGCATTAACAAATAAAATAAGCAGTTTCCTTGCTACTTTTCCTTTTTTACAAATGTATGATTGAAGTTACTTTCAAATTTGGCAACTTTTTTTAGTCGTTTAGAGTTAGTTTCCTTTTCAATATCTAGGCATTTCTCTTGTAAGAAAAAAAGTCGTTTATTCTTTACTTTTCTGCTACTTTTTCACTTTTGAAATTTACTTCATTCCTCACGTATGACATAGAAGTATGCTATATATTACATTAAATTGAAGCAAAATATTTCTGTAAATAAATATAACAATAGACAAAACAATAAACAAAGCATTACATTTTTAGTCACCCTACCATTCAAATCATGTACCAACTGAACATTCTCGAATAATAGAACACAGTTGTCTCCAACTTCCCACGATTTTCTCATACAAATTGATAAATTGGCCGCCATTTGTTGGTGAATTGGCAGATCGGCCTCAATTATAGGGGTGAATTGACGAATTTCTGAGAGTCTAAGCGAAATACAAGGAATTACCACTACTCTTACATTTTTCTCTTTTGTGGACTAGGGGCAAAAATGGCCAAAGATGGATATCTCTTTGCTCTCATATTTCTGACACAATCATATTTCTGCTGTAAGTAACTTGGATGGAAATGCAAATGCAATGCATAAGATTTTTTAAAGTCCCAGAGTCAATTTCGATTGTATTAATTAATTTTAATGATTCCGTCCTTGTAACTTTTATTGTTGTTGGAATTGAACTTTAACTTTGTAAGTTTAGTTCATAGTGTACTACGGTTTCACAGATAAAGTATTATGTTAAGTTAGTAGTTGAATAAAGTTCTTTTTGGATTCAGAAAGCATGGTGTTTGGCTTACAAAAGTGGCGACGAGGATAGTTAACGCAATGAAGATATAATAATCGAATAGAAACAAATAAGAGAATTATTGTAGTGGAATTGATTACAAAACCCTCGAAAGTATCCTCGTTGTATAGCGCGAGTGGATGCAGGCGATGTTAATGGATCAGAAAATGTGGATGAAAGAAAACACGAGGCAAAATTCGGCCACAAGCAGTGCAGGTAGCAGATCTCAGAGACCGGTGCGCAATTGTCTCTTTACGTGCTCCGATTCTGGGCGTGCTAAGTCGCATGTGGATTGCCTGATCAGAGTTTTGGTAGTACTGTACACACCATACAACAGTGTCCGTATCCTTCTTCTTCTTCTTTGTGTGGCGCTACAGTCCGGGGTGGACCTGGGCCTCAACCAACATGCCTCTCCAACTAGCGCGATCCCTGGCTAGCTGTCTCCAGTTTCGCACACCAAGTTGGTTGAGGTCCTTCTCCACTTGGGTGCGCCACCTTAAACGCGGGCGTCCTCTGTTGCGTTGCCCGACAGGTTCGGATTCGAAGATTCTTCGGGCCGGAGCTGTGGTGTCCATACGCTCTACATGACCTAGCCACCGTAGGCGTTGGATCCGTAGACGCCTAACTAGGCTCATGTCGCTGTACAGCCCGTACAGTTCGTGATTGAATCTTCTCCTCCAGAACCCGTCAACACAAACAGGACCAAAGATCGTGCGTAGAACTTTTCTCTCAAAGAGACCAAGGACTTCTTCATCCGCTTTCGAGATTGTCCATGCCTCCGCGCCGTATAGCAGGACTGGGATGATCAGGGTCTTATATCAACTTGGTTCTTCGAGAGAGGGTTCTATTACTCAATTGCCTCTTGAGCCCGAAGAAACAGCGGTTGGCAAGAGTTATCCTACGCTTGATCTCGGTACTGATGTTATTAGTACAGTTTACTCCGGAGCCGAGGTAAGTGAAGTCCTTGACTACCTCGAAGTTATAGCTGCCCATTGTGACGCTCTGTCCAAGACATCGATGTTGTATGTCCTTTTTTGAGGACAGCATATACTTCGTTTTGCCCTCATTCACCGCCAGACCCATTTTAGCCGCTTCCGTCTCAATGTTAGCAAAAGCCTCACTGACGGCTCGCTGAGTTCTGCCAATCACGTCAATGTCATCGGCGTATGCTAACAATTGCACGGACTTCTGGAAGATCGTGCCTCTAGTGTTGGCGTGTGAGTTTCGCACGATCTTCTCCAGGACGATGTTAAAGAAATCACATGACAGCGCGTCGCCTTGCCTAAAACCTTTTTTGACATTGAAGGTCTCGGTGAGTTCGTTACCGACCTTGATGGAGCAGCGAGAGTTCTCCATCGTCATCCTGCACAGCCTGACGAGTTTGGCAGGAATGTCAAAACTAGACATGGCGTTGTATAGCTCGTCTCTATGCACGCTGTCATATGCGGCGTTGAAATCGACGAACAGATGGTGAGTGTCGATTTGCATTTCTTGGGTCTTTTCCAGGATCTGCCGTAGTGTGAAAATTTGGTCTGTTGTGGACTTTCCTGCCCTGAAGCCACACTGATATGGACCTATCAGATTATTAATGAATGGCTTCAGGCGATTACACAAAACTGCAGAGAAGATCTTATATGCGATGTTAACATGACTGATCCCTCGATAGTTGGCGCAGTTGAAGGGGTCTATTTTCTTGTGGATCGGGCAAACGATACTGAGATTCCACTCGTCGGGCATGCTTTCCTCAGACCATATCTTGCAGATGAGCTGGTGCATGCGCCCAACCAGATCATCTCCAGCTGCCTTAAATATTTCAGCGGGCAAACCGTCCGCTCCAGCAGCTTTGTTAGACTTCAGTCTTGATATTGCTACCTTGACCTCGTCTAAGTCTGGGGGACGGTATTCACGTCTGTCATCGTCCAGATTGAGTGGAACATTCTGCCTGACAGCGGTATTTTGGTCCTCATCGCCGTTTAACAGTCTGCAGAAATGATCTTTCCAGATTCTCAGTATCGACTGCGACTCTACTACCAGATGTCCATTTCCATCCCGACAGGCTTCTGTCCGAGTTTTATATCCATTGGATAATTGTTTTACCCTTTGATAAAACTTTCGGACGTCACTCCTGCCATAACACCTCTCCATCTCCTCGACCGCGCGCTTCTCATGCTCTTTCTTATTTCTTCTGAGAAGCCGGTGCTCTTCCCTTCTCTTCTGTTCGTAGAGCTCACGAACAGCCCTCGTTGTTCGATGCAGCGTTGCCTTGTAGGCCTCCTGTTTGGCCGCATGTGCCTGCCTGCACTCGTCGTCAAACCATGGGTTCTTCTAGGTGGTGTCGTAAAACCCAGCACATCAGTGGTAGCTTCTTTGATGGCTTCTTGACAACGACTCCATTCTTCTTCGATGGTTTGTGCAGGCGGCGTCGAACTAACAGAGAGTTTCTGGGAGACTCCGTCGGCAAAGATCCTGGCAGTCCGCTGCGATTGTAGCTTTGCGACGTCAAACCGTGGTGTTCGTTCTCGACTCCGTTGTTCTCTTGATATCCTGATTCTTACCTTGGCTACAACAAGGAAATGGTCCGAGTCAACATTGGCTCCTCGGAAAGTTCGGACATCGAGAATGCTAGAGGAGTGTCTGACGTCGTTCGCAACGTGATCAATCTGGTTGACGGTTGATTGATCTGGGGACCGCCATGTTCCTTTATGGATGTTGAGGTGCGGGAACCGCATGCTAGCAACAGAGAGGTTACGTCCCATGACAAAGTCCACCAGCCTTAGTCCGTTACTGAACGTGGAGTCGTGTAGGCTGTGTTTCCCTATGACTTTAACAAAGATTTCTTCTTTACCCAGCTTAGCATTGAAATCTCCTAGAACGATCTTGGTGTCAAAGCTGGGGCATTGATCGTATGATCTTTCTAGGAGATCATAGAAGTCATCTTTGCTACTATCATCTTTGTCCTCTGTCGGGGCGTGGGCGCATATCAGGCTGATGTTGCCGAATGTAGCCTTGATGCGGATTGTTATGAGGCGTTCGCTTTTACAGTCAAAGCTTAAGACTTTTTGCCTAAGTCTGCCTCGAACAACAAATCCACATCCAAATAAGCGCCTCTCTCTGCTGCAATCACCGTAGTAGATGTCGCAGTTTTTCATCCTCTTCTTGCCCGGCCCATTCCATCGCACTTCCTGGATGGCGGTGATATCTGCTTTATAGCAGTCAAGGGCCTCCGCGAGTTCTTCGGCTGCACGTGGCCTGTTAAGAGACCTCACATTCCACGTGCAGAACCGAAAAGCATGGTCATTTGTTCGTTTACTGGGGTCGTCAACAGTAGATCGGTCAGTATCCGAGGCAAGTAGTCGTCTCTGAACAAAATTTTTTTTACGTGGTGAGGGCGTTAACCCCGCGCACAACCCCCAACTGGGAGGCCAGGCCTATTTATTTTACCCTTGGGCGAAAGGTCCGGATGACTCCGGTATCGTTAACCTCGCTGAGGTTGTGAGTGCCGCCGTTGACCCTACACGATAGGGTTCCTCCGCCGCCAACTCTACTACAAAATCCCGATATGACCTTGAAGGCAACCTTTTAGATCTGAGCTCCGAATATGTCAGAGTAGCTCTAAAAAGAGGTGTACCAGGTAGCTCTGGATGTCGCCGTTGTCTAATCTGATGATAAGCTCCTCCGCCGCCATCCGTAGAGAAGATGCGCCCTGATACAGACTCATCCACTCTCCCCCTCTCTCGTTTGCAGCCGCCAATGACGTCCCACTGGGGTTTTGTACCCCATCTTCAGTCGAAGGTGCTCGGCTTCCGGATTTCACCACGGGGAGGTGAGAGTAGGAGTTTTGACAGAGATTGACAGAGGCTAAGTGCAGACGCCTGTGCCTGCATAAGTCGCTTGTCAACGCTTCGAAATCCAGTGTCCGTATCCAAGCGCTTCAAAAAACGCTTCTTTTTGTTGGATATCGATAATGCATTTGAAACAACACAGAGAGCCTTCTCCACTCTTAAGGAAGACAATGTGATAGAGGTAAACCGAGTGCCAGAAACCATCGGTCATCATATGCCTGCTTCATCGTCACAATCACTTCGGAAGTCTTGCTCTGGCTGGTTTAGTTAGGTTATGTGGAAGAAACCTTACCTATCCGACGCAAGGTATGCCTATCGTAAGAGCCGACTAAAAGTCATAGTTTGTTAACACAAACAAAACTTAAAAACAAACGGAAGTAATACCCCAGGTGGAATGCAGGTTACACTGAAAAATCCACACTGTTTTGAATCAGCCTCTACGGATTCGGGGGAGAGCTAGTTATTGCGTTTGATTGACCCTTACGGAAAAAGTTCAAGGGTAACAAGATAACCACCGTTACGATCTACTAACATAACTATGGACCCACTAGCGCCAATTAAAAATACTGCATCCAAAACACAGGTAGCGAAATCTGCAACGAAGCAGACAAAGATTTAGTGGTATTGATATGAGAATAAAGCAGAAAAATCGTAGCTAGAGGACTTCATTTGTCTTACCCAAAAGAAGATGTTTTTAATGACTTAAAAAATGTAGGCTTCAATATAGTTGATGCTACCAACATTTTTTCGAAAAAGAAAACCTATACAGAAGGTGCGGCAGCTGAATTGCGTCGCAGTCTGCCTCTCTTCATGTTCGTTCGAAAAGAGTGAAGGCATTGACAAGATATTGTTACGTTTTAGACAAACACTGTGTCTACGTATTCACGATTAATCTGTCCAATAGGGTTCGATCACTGAATTTTGACGAAACGAAACTCACTAATTCAAAAATATATTTTTTATTTACTTCTACTGCACAATTACGACCTAAGCTTTACTACATTTTATCACCACAATAACTTTATAACACTTTTCTTTACTAACTTTATAACACTTTTCCTTACTTACACTACTTTCAGGCTCACACTTATTACACTTTAATCACTTGTATACCAAACCCGAAACTAAAACTGTATTCTGCATTCTTTCTAGAAAACTCTGTCGCCATCTGTATGTGGAATTTTCCTATGAGCACACTGTATGTGCATTGGTGATGATAATGTATAACTGCACGGTGGCGCCGGCGCGTCGCTGTCTCGTAAGCTTGGATAACAACAACCACCAACAGATTTCCCTTCAGTCATGTTCAGGAACCCATTTAATCCATAATCTTTGGAGGTGGTGGTGGTTTGTGTGTAGCGTTATTATTATATCGATGACTTGAGATTGATTTGTGCCCACGTCACAATATATAGTAGCAAAACAATCTTGAACATACCTGTTAAGATTGAAGCGCCTTACGCAGGAATCCAAAGTTGATACCTCAATGCAAGCAATGCCAGGGGCTTAATCACACACAAAAGTTCTGCCAAAACAATCCTCGTTGTGTTTAATGCGCAGGAGAGCACCTATCCGAAGAATAAAACACTAGCATTTGCAGCTTGCGTTAATTGCGAAGGGAAGCACTCATCTAATTACCGTGGCTGCGAGGTAGCTAAAGAACTTCAAAAAAGACGCTACTAATCAACTGGAATGCCAACGGACTGCCGCAAAAGCTTGACGAACTAGAGCTCTATATCCGTTAAAAATATATCGACATATGTGTGATTTCTGAGACACATTTAACGAAGGAATCTCGATTAATTTTAAACGGTTATTGTTGCTATCACGACTATCACCCATCGGAAAGGGCAAGAGGCGGTTTATCACTCCTTATTCGAGATAACATCGAACACCTAGCAGGATTAAAGGTAGAGTTCCATGCAATGCGATTATGTACAGTTCGCGTACATAACAAACACCACCCATATAACGTGTCATCTATCTACTGCCCACCGCGCTGTGTAAGACACAGTGAAACAATTAATTTGCAAACGATGCATTTAATTCCACAAAATTGGGACACACATTCATCAAATCGCACATTCTGCAAATCAACTAATTTGCAGATAGTGCGAAAATGGAGATAGCGTATTTCGTTTCACATAAGTTCAACGCGCACAGTTTGACAAACCTTGCATTTATTTCCACGTTCCCATGATCGATGGTAGACGCATACATGAGGTTTCAAATTACGAGCAACCAACCATCATTAACGAGTTCTTCGCAAAGACATCGCATTCATACTTCGAAGAAAAATACTTCGATAAAGTTAATGAAGTAAACGAATTATTAAAATCATCAATTGAAGAAGAACGTAAAGCACTCATCCATTGTCAAAGGTTGAGTATGGAAGCTGGCAAAATAGAGCGAGATCTAATGAAGCCAAGTCCGAGCTACAAAATCCACAGCAACAACGATACAAGCGTCAGGAGAATAAGATAGCGGTTTTCACACCTTTGTATAACAAGCTAAAGAATTCTTTACGTCACTTCTACGAACAATACTTGACAACATTGGATCAGTAATGTAGAGACATCGTACTGACACATGACGAAATTATTGCTCATTCTATTAGTTTAGATGAATCGGTGTATCTAAAAGAAGATCTGTACCAAAATATCGAAAATATGTACCAGGAGATTGCAATTCAAACTAAGGAAAGAACGAGCGCAAGAAGTCAGGGCATAAACCACAATGAGCTTAAATTGGAAAGAGTGAACATACCAACATTTGATGGACGTTATGAAACATGATCATCATTTTATGACCTGTTTAAAACGCTGGTGCACAACAACAAAGCACTTAACTCACTAACAGAAAACGCAATACCTGAAAACACACTTGACTGAAGCACTATTGAATATAATCAAACATCTGCAAGTAATAGCTTACAATTATGAAACCGCTTGGAGTTTAGTGGAGCAGCGTCATGAAAATAAAAGACTAATTTATAACACATAACTGCAAAAACTAGTAAATCAGTTAAGCTTGGTACAAGAATCGACTACATCTTTAAAGCGATTGCTCGACACCACAAAAGAATGCATGTCAGCAAATCAAGAACTTATGAATCCATGCTTCAAACTGGAGAACATTTGTTGCCTATCTAGTATATCAAAAAATGAACAACAAGTCCCAAAGACTACAAGAACAGTCAATAAAGAAACCACGCGAAATACAAGAATTGGACCTTTATTGATTGTATGATTTCAATCAATTGGTTTCAATCAATCGACAGAAGGTTCACACAGAAACGATATCAACAAGCAGAAGCCTTATCAACAAAGGGCTTTCCACTCAGCACCACAGATAAGGAAATGTGTAATCACCATTTACACACATGTAAACAGTATATGAACAAAGATATCAAACAACGAAACGACTTTGTGAGGGAACAAAGGTTACGCCAAAACTGCCTACGTCCAGGGCACATGGCCACACAATTGTAGTCACTTTTAATTTAAATCAGTCCGTCTACTTATGGTGTCGACTGTATATTAGATAATATATTTACTTTATAAATCCGTTTGCTATAATAATTGCTATTGGCCTAAATGATCGAATGATCCATCCGCAATTCCTACTGTGCACTCGCACCGTTTTCCTGACCAATATGTAAAAGAAAAGCGAAATGTAAAAGCAGTCATTAAAGAACCTTCGAAACAGCCTGGTGTTTTATTTGCCATCCCTCCCGAATTTCCCTACAATTAATCAGAAGTGGGATACCTCGCGAAAGTGAAAAAAAGGACAAACGGGAAATAGAATATTGTTCTTATTGTTTGAATCGTAGAAAGTCTAATTATCTCTCAAGTGTACGTAGTTAATAAATTTCAATTTTGTATTCAACGTTATTCGCGAAAGTCAAAGAAAATGTTTGATGCGTGGTTTGTATTTTTGGATTCAGCGACTGTACTCGTTCTTAAAGCAGTGTTAAGATCTTTGAAGCAACACACTAGTGGTACAAAAACGGAATTAAAACTTCGTGTGCAAGAAAGTGTCGAGGGCTTTACAAAAGAAGATCTGCAAAACATTATACGCGAAAATTCGAATCAACCAGCTCCGGAGTACATCGATCAACAGGTTTCTGAAACTGAAGAGGATGAAGAAGAAGAACAGCGTACGGAAGAGGAACTTTTGGACGAGGAATTAGAAAAACTACGTAGGATTCACAAAAAGAAAGAAGAAATAGCTAAACTGAGAAGACAAATTCAAGAAATTCAGTTGGAGGATGCAGCATCCAGTGCTAAAACGACTGCTTGTTTCAAGGACATTGAGGACTCCATACCAGCTTTTAGTGGCGATGACAATCTGCCTATACAACGTTGGATAGAACAATTTGAGGAATACTCTGAAATACTGAATTTGGACCAAAGGAACAAATTTCTTTATGGAAAAAGGATGTTAACAGGTACAGCAAAAATATATATACGAACTACAATCCCTAAAAGTTGGCATGAATTAAAAAAGTGTTTGATGTGCGAATTTAAAAGAAATGTTACGAAGGCGGATGTCTATAATGACCTTCAAAATAGAAAGAAACGTCGTGATGAGACATTCCAACAATATGTTCTCTCTATGCAAGAAATTGCTTCACAATGTTCCGTTGAAGAAGAAGACGTGATTCAGTTCATTATTAGAGGTATCACAGATATTGAAATAAATAAAACGATTTTGTACAGTGCAAATAGCATAAGCGAGTTAAAGTCAGCCTTACGTAAATATGAGAAGTTAAAAAGCAATTGTCGCAATGTGTACTCTGATAACGGAGCAAGAAGAACACAACATAGTGCTCAGCCTAGGAGAGCAGATATAAATTCTCACGCTTTCAATCGAAGCAGTGTTCGACCCGGGCCTGAGAGGAGAGAAGTATCGTGTTTTAAGTGCGGAAAGCTTGGCCACATTTCGCCAAACTGTGCTGCTAGCAATTCAGTAATGACTTTGAATGTGATTGAACGAGCTGACATTCGAGCGGATTTGAAAACCAAAGTGTGCAGCAATGTATTCGAGAGGAATATCAGCTACAAATTTGTCAGTGACCAAATGGAAACATCGACTACCTTTTTGACGCTGTTGGATACAGGGAGTCCAATCAGTTTTATCCAGGTTGGATTCTTACCACCGTTTTTAATATCAACATTGGACTTAATGGACAACAGTTATGTTGGAGTAAACAACAGACCGCTGGACGTACTGGGAAGTATAAGCAGTATCATTTGTTATGAAAATTCAATTATAAATTTGAAAATATTAGTTGTTAAAAATCATTCAATGAAATATCCTGTGATTTTAGGCAGAGATTTCCTGGGGAAAAATGGTCTGGTACTTCTACAACGAAAGGCTAATTATTCATCGTTTAAATCTGATCGGAATCTCCACTTTCCATCTGATGTTCATGATGCATCAGCTACAAGTGAGGATATGCAACGGATGGATACAAGCGATGACAACATACTTGTCCATAACTTTTTAAATATCGATGTGAGTTGTAATGAATCAATAGAAGATCAAACAAATTGTGTAGATTCACCTAAGTGTTTTAAAAAAGATGTAAATATACTTACATCAGCTTTTTCTTTTTCAAGTAATCATAAAGCAGCTAGTAATGATTTAAAAACGCGGATTAATTTATCCAAGGAAATATCTTTGCAAAATCCCCCTGAGAGTTTGTTATATGTGCCAAAGCTCCAAAATATTATAAACAATTTATCGATAACAGGGATCATTCGTGAATCGATACCCTCGTTTTCGTCGCCCATTATTTTTGTGCAGAAAAATAATGAGCTGAGGCTTTATATTAATTACTGCAAGGTTAGTGAAATAACCATAAGTGACAATTATTCCATACAACGAATAGACCGACTCAATGACAAAATGTTTTTCATAGTCCGTGATTTGAATGATAACTTTATATACGGTACAATTAAAGACAAGGTTCTGTTTTATGTTCCTTCAAACGTTTCACTCATTAGAACGAACCAAAAAGTTTGTGATCGCATAATGAAATATTTGATTTTAAGCTTGTTAGCGAAAATAATACGGTTTGGTAAAAGTCGAAACAAATCTAACAATAACATAGAGCAGTATGAAACATCAAATAAAAAGTATTATAGTAGTTGTCATATAATACCCAAGGCTTACAAAGGTGTTATATTCAAAATATATATTATATTCAAAACAATGGTATTAAAGAAACTGTTCGCCATGTATAAAGGACATTATGAATTAATACGAAGAGATATGCCTAGCAATATTTATTTTAGAAATGGACAACAGATTGCGCGTTTATCATCAAGAGAATGTCTTCGTCAGCGACCAAGACAACATTTTTGAACGAGTTGTCCGACTTGAAGCATTTTGAAGACGACGATGAGAGTGGAGATCCTGATTTATTTGACTTTGAAAATAAAAAAAATGATTGATTATATTTATGTTAATAGCCAAACCATTTATCTCAGTATATCTCTTTTCAAAATTCGTTTTGTTAAATTTTAATGTATTTTTGACTAATTGAAATGCCTATTCATTCATTTGCATACATCTTTTTATCTCCATTCTGTGCACTTCACCAATTTATTGAATGTATTCGTATTTTGTTTTCTAATATTATAAACATCAATGAAATGTACTAATCTATCAATGAAATTGTAATCGGGGCGATTACTCGATCAGGCTGGCCGAACTGTAGTCACTTTTAATTTAAATCAGTCCGTCTACTTATGGTGTCGACTGTATATTAGATAATATATTTACTTTATAAATCCGTTTGCTATTGGCCTAAATGATCGAATGATCCATCCGCAATTCCTACTGTGCACTCGCACCGTTTTCCTGACCAATATGTAAAAGAAAAGCGAAATGTAAAAGCAGTCATTAAAGAACCTTCGAAACAGCCTGGTGTTTTATTTGCCATCCCTCCCGAATTTCCCTACACAATGCACATCAAAGGGGCGCTGCTTTAGTTCCAAAGGTAAACATCATTTAACTCTCCACAGAGAAGCAACTTCAAATCGGTCAATACCCAAAAATGATATATCAAACCAATCAACTGCTACTGGGATACAATCATACAATTGTACAATCGACAACACTGTAGGCTTGGCGATAATAAAATTCAAAGGGTCAAGCAACAGCCGTTAAATTAGAGCATTAATAGTTCAAGGCTCCCAGGCATCCTTTGTTACGGAAGATATCGTGAACAATCTATAGCTTCATAAAACCAAGGTAGATGCTTGCAGATCCAACATATCACATTTCAAACAAAATTGATATAATACAGTGCAGAAGTACTGGCAGGAATACTTCAGGGTTACTTACTTCACGATAGTACCATAGTAAAAAATTCGGAGAGAATGTCGCTTACTTGCCATGTCACAATAGAGGAAACTACAACTCGAAACGAAGAAGGTCGTTATATAGTCCGAATCCCTTTCGAAGTACAACCGGAACAGATATTAGAAAATAATAACTCAAGAAAAAGAGCTGTAGCAAGATTACTACATATGGATCTATTTCTAACACGAAAGCAGTCTAAATCAGGTAATGCATACAGGGCCAAAAATTCAGGATAATCTGACGTCGATTCTCATCCGTTTGCGGAAATACAAGGTCGTGTTCACCGCTGACATAGAAAAAATAAATCGTCAGATTTTGGTCAATCCCCAAGATCGAAAATATCAACGAATCTTGTGCAGGAACACACCAAATGAAGCCGTCTCGGAGTATGAATGCAACACAGTTACATACGGAACAACATCAGCTCAGTTTTTGGCGATCAAAACCTTGAAACTACTTCCAAAGAATGAAGGAAAGAATTATCACAATGCAGAACAAATTGTATGTTCTGACTTTTACGTAGATGATATTATATCAGAAGGCGATTCAGTGGCAGAAGTTAGAGAGAGTTGGCGGACTCCCGAAGAATATCGTCGAGAGTTCGTTGGAAAATCGAGGGAGCATTTTTAAGGCCGAATGGAAGCCTTGTAAACTAATATTTCCCGTTGTTAATTGAAGAAGCTGCCTTCTTTCTATCAGATTCCTTGAGATGAATTTGATGGAAGCCGCTTTTCAAATCGAGTACAGTAAATAGTTTATTTCTTCCCAATTGCGCGGTTACCTCATTTATATCGGGTATGGGATATCTATCGGCTATCGTTATGGTATTTAATTTGCGATAATCAATGACCCTACGATATTGCTTAGCACCAGTGGAGTCCGGTTTTTTTTGGGAGTATCCAGATTGATGAATTATACGGCGATCGCGAAGGTCTTATTATGCCGTCATCAAGAAGCTTCGACCTCAGATTTGAAAGACATGGGTAACGGGTAGTAGCGAGTATAGACAAGATCTTCCGTTAAAGTTCTAATCTCGGCTACGACTGTAAAAGATAACTTTTCCTCTGGTTCAGAGAATAGATTTGGGTGTTTGCTTACAACTGAGTGAAGGAGATATTTTTGACGATTTGTTAAGCCTTCAACATTTACTGATATAGAATTAACAGATTTATTCAAAATGGTCATAAGACTGCCCTTAGCGTGAATAACGGCATCTAGTGACCATCCAGTACCGTGGAATGCCTTAAGAGTAGGTAAAATGAACATTTTTATATTAATATTGTTTAGTCCGAATAGGTTTAGGTAAGTATGATGGCTGATTTATATTATATGTCGCCGGCTATAGACTTAGCATAACATATATGCTCATTAGGGATGGGTTTATTCACTAATTCTGCGTTTACATAGTTCTTACTGGAGCCGTGAAATGTTCCCGTTTTATTTTAAATAAACACTTCATTTATCTTACAGTTAATTTTTTATTAAGAGCTTACAACTCGAGTACACGATAGTTAATTCATACGCGAATAGTAAATTAAAGTAGTTGACGCCATGACAGTCTGGCCAAAGGTGAATTCAGAATTGCTAAATTCAGTGCAGCTGTGACTGTCAAAACAGGTTCTGTTCAGACACAACACCCCTCCACTCCACTCCACCCCTCCACTCAAATGTCTTCGCATGATGTTACCCGTCTCTGAGGTCACCGTATATGAGAGTGGCCCCGTCTGCTTTGATATGATTGCAGGTATCCACGGTGGTCCCCCTTCTGCGTAATTTCTCGCCCACACTGGTTCCTGTACTCTTAATTTTTGGACATTGGGTCCTGTCGATTTCGATGAACGCATATTATTGCTATCGGGATATAATATGTCCAAAATTGTACTGAGTTTCCTCTTGAATAATAACTCAGCTGGTGATGTCGCAGTTGATGGTGTCGTATGCTGGTGAAGTAAGGATCTCGCAATACGAAGCTGCATATTACCCGCAGTGTTTCGTTTGAGATAGTCCTTTGGTGTGCGTATCATACGCTCGGCTTGTCCGTTGCTTGACGGGTGAAATGGTGCTGTGCGAATATGCAAAATTAAATTCTTCTGGCAGAACTCTTTAAATTCCACAGACGTAAATGCTGACTCATAGTCAGAAACAATAGAGTCTGGCAGTCCAAACGTTGCCAATATGGTTCGCAGGCTTCCTATGGCGCAGGCCGCACTTGGTTTCGATACCAGTTTCACTTTCAACCATTTAGAGTAGGAATCAACAAGAATGAAAAAAATCTTCCCTTGAAAAGGGCCAGCAAAATCGACATGTAACCGAGACCACGGTTTCGACGTTTCTTCCCAGGGACGAATAATAGCTTGTGCCTTTTCCGGACGAGTCTGTTGACGATACACCCTTTAACCGTCAATTCTATGACAGCATCCATGTTCGGCCACCAGATGTAGCTTCGGGCTAGGCTCTTCATTCGTACAATGCCTGGATGATTAGCATGGAGAATTTTCAGCATGTCTCTTCTTGCAGCCTCGGGAATTATGATCCGATCACCCCATAACAAGCAGTCCTTATTCACAGTTATTTCGTTCATTCTACGAGACTACGGATCAACATTAAGATCTTGCTGTCCTTCCGGCCATCCTCTCAACATCCAGTGCATGACCCGTCTTAAAGTCTGTTCAACTTTAGTCATCTTCGCTATGTCACTTGATTGTAGGATATTCGCATCACACTCTTCGATCATATTGATCTGTCGTTCCCCATCTGAATCCGCTGCACTCATAGGAAGACGGCTTAAAGCATCTGCGTTGGTGTTCTTGTTACCTGGTCTGTAAATAATATTAAAACTGTATCCATTCAAAAATAAGCTCCACCTCAGCATTCGAGGAGACAGCGTAATCGGAGTTGGTTTCTCAGGACTAAACAAACTGATCAACGATCTGTGATCTGTCACGATTGTGAAATTTCTGCCGTAAAGCAAATTGTGGAACTTCTTTATGCCTACCACTATGGCCAATGCTTCTTTGTCGATCTGGGCATAATTTTTTTCTATTGACGTCAAGGTGCGGGAATAGAATAAAATGGGACGTTCCTTCCCATTCTCCATAGTGCGTGAAAGGACAACACTAATTCCGTACGGAGATGCGTCACACACTACTGAAAGAGGTAACTAATCATCATACATAAGAGCGTTGTCACCATATCCAAGAAATGTGACGGATGTCATATCAAATTGTACTTTTCTCTTTTTAGCCGCAATCCTGCTCCTTGAAACCGTTGAAAAACCTTCTCCACAGTCTTGGCCAATTGCATTGAGTTTTCACTTATGATGAACACATCACAGGCATCTGCTGATACGCTTGCGCCAGATCGATCTTCGCGAATCTATTCCCTTTTGGGATAGCCGCAAGAATGTCCACAATAGAAGGTGTCTGGAAACAATGTGGTGACAGCGCTTTGTTGACCGTACACCGGTAGTCTCCGCAAATTCGTACAGTTCCATCTGCTTTCGTTACTGGATCTATCGGTGTCAGCCAATCACTATATTCTGTAGGCTCTAGAATGCCTTGTATAAACTGCTTGTCTAGTTCCTCCTCAACTGACAGTCGTTGGGCGTAGGGAATCTTCCTAGCGGCCAATTTAATTGGTTTAACTGCTGGGTCCAAACTAAGGGACACCGCTTCACCTGTATATGTTCCAAGTTCTTTAGAAAATAAGTCTGAAAACTTGACCAACAAATTTTCCACAGCTGAGTGCACGTAATGAATGCCATGTACAACAATTCCTAGTACGTCGAACCAGTTACATCCCAGCACATTTGTATGACAACCCACGGCAATATACAACGGCAGTTGTGAAATGTCTCTGTTGTTGTAAGTAATGTCCACGTGTATTAAACCTAAGATGGGAATACTATTATTACCCTAATCAAATAAATTCAGACCTGTGTCAATGATTGCTGGTAAGTCACACCCCCACACTCGTCTCGCATCCACCTCAGATATCAGAGTGAAGTTTGATCCCGAGTCCATTTCAAACTCACACTGGACCCCATTCATCGTAATTGCTACGAGCTTCTTTAAACAGCCTGATGGCTTAATGGAATTAACTTGATGCCGCTTATTATTTCTCGCTGGACCGGTTTCATTGAGCTTGGATTTACACACTCTCTTGATATGTCCTACTCGCCCACATCTGTTGCACTTCGCTGAACGGAATGGGCACTCTGCCCTGTGATGCTTGTTCCCACACCCGTAACAGATTATATTTTTCTCTTCATTGCCTGCTCTGGTTTTACTTGTGCTCGATATACTCGTATAATTCTTCTGTTGTTTATCTCGAATTAAGCTTACTCGTGCTGAATTCTCTTGTATGACTTGCTGGTTCTTTGCCGCTGTCTCGGCTGCGATCGCTCTCTCCTGTACTGTTTGGAGGGTAATTGAATTTTCTGCTAGCAATGCCTGTTGTAGACTGGTGTTCCGCAATCCACACACTAGTCGGTCGCGGAGCATCGCGATGATAATTTTGCCATAATTTCGCCATACTCCGTCGTTTCAATCTTTTGCGGGACAAGAGGGACTCCACCAAGTCGAAGCACTGTGATCCACAGATTGTTAAAAACGTGGCATTTTGTAAATTTTTATCAGCGATGCCATTTGCTAGCAAAACATTTCGAATCGCCTGCTGTACGAACCCCATGCAGATGGGTTAGTAATATCAAATGGTTCAATGGATCCAATTGAAGCCATTCTTCGGGAACTAGAAAATTTAATGTCGTTAGTCTGATCTTTAGAAATTCCACACTTAACCTCTTTTGACACTTCGGCCATGTGATTGTATAGTTAATAATTATTGGATCTGTATTTTAATCTCCGTTCGATAACCCTTAAATACCATGCGCGTTATGCATATCCCATCCTCGTCGCCAGTTAAATGTTCCCGTTTTATTTTAAATAAACACTTCATTTATCTTACAGTTAATTTTTTATTAAGAGCTTACAACTATTTGTTGGAAAAGAGTACACGATAGTTAATTCATACGCGAATATTAAACTAAAGCAGTTGACGCCAGGACAGTCTGACCAAAAAGGTGAATTTAGAGTTGCTAAACGCAGTGCAGGAGGGCATGGGCCTGTGCATCCAGGGCAAAGTTGTTGATTGCTATCAACTTGGCGAGATGCCAGCAACGATCCCTGTAAATGTACAGGTCAAGTTGACATACAGCCTCCCCGCGGCGCCCTCTGGATAACCTCTACTGCAGCCGCTTAGAGGTGAACCAATGTATGCAGCGACCCCTTGTCCGGGGGTTTAAACCAGGACCCGGTCCTCCAGGTTCGGGGGTTTCGCGTGGGGTTAACTTCCCCACCGTGTAAAACTCGCAATAGTTCAGAGACGGCAACAAGCCTCGGATACGGATGACCCTACTGCTGACGACCATGGACAACGAAATAAGGACAAGGAAAACGATTTTCGGTTCTGCACGTGGAATGTGAGGTCACTGAACAGACCACGTGCAGCCGATGAACTTGCGGAGGCCCTAGAAGCCTATAAGGCTGACATCACCGCCATCCAAGAGGTACGATGGGATGGGCCGGGCAAAAAGAGGATGAAAAACTGCGACATATATTACGGCGATTGCTACAAAGAGCGAAGGCAGCGCTTGTTTGGATGCGGTTTTGTTGTTCGAGGCAGACTTAGGCAAGAAGTCTTAAGCTTTAGATACATAAGCGAACGCCTCACAACAATCCGCATCAAGGCTACATTCGGCAACATCAGCCTGATCTGCGCCCACGCCCCAACGGAGAACAGAGACGATGATAGCAAGGATGACTTCTATGATCTCCTAGAAAGAACATACGATCAATGCCCCAGCTACGACACCAAGATCGTTCTAGGAGATTTTAATGCAAAGCTGGGCAAGGAAGAAATCTTTGCTAGAGTCGTCGGCAGCCTACACGACAACACGTCCGACAATGGACTCAGGCTGATGGACTTCGTGACGGGGCGAAACCTCACTGTAGCCAGCACGCGGTTCCCTCACCTCAACATTCACAAAGGGACATGGCGGTCCCCTGATCAATCAACCGTCAACCAGATTGATCACATTGCGATCGACGTCAGACACTCCTCCTGTGTCCTCGATGTCCGAACGTTCCGAGGTGCCAACATCGACTCGGATCATTAAATTGTTGTAGCCAAGGTCAGAACTCGGATATCGATTGTACAACGGAGTAGAGCAAGACCAAAACAGTTTGACGTTGGAAAGCTACAATCGCAATCGACCGCTGGGAACTTCTCCGATCGAGTCTCCCTGAAGCTCTCAGAGAGTCCAACCCTGCCAGGCGAAACAATCGACGAACAGTGGAACCGTTGTCAAAACGCCATCAGAGAAGCTGCCTCTGATGTGCTGGGTTTTAAAATGCCACCTAGAAAAAACCCATGGTTTGACAACGAGTGTCGGCAGGCGCATTCAGCGAAGCTAGCAGCATATAAGGCGACGCTGGATAGAAGGACGAGAGCGGTTCGTGAGCTCTACGAACTTAAAAGAAGGGAAGAGCACCGGCTTCTCAAAAAGAAAAAGAAGGAGCATGAGAAGCGCGCGATCGAGGAAATGGAGAGGTGGTACTGCAGAAATAATGTCCGAAAGTTTTACCAGCGGGTGAAACAACTATCCAAAGGGTACAAACATCGGACAGAAGCCTGTCGGAACGAAGAGGGACAACTCGTAGTAGAGTCGCAGTCGATACTGAGAATCTGGAAGGATCACTTCTGCAGACTGTTAAACGGCGAAGAGGACACCAATACCGCTGTCAGGCAGAATGTTCCACTCCACGCAATGGACGACGACAGAAGAGAATTCCGTCCCCCCGATCTAGACGAAGTCAAGATAGCGATATCGAGACTGAAGTCGAACAAAGCTGCTGGAGCGGATGGATTGTCCGCGGAACTGTTTAAGGCAGCTGGAGATGATCTGGTTGGGCGCATGCACCAGCTCGTCTGTAGGATATGGTCGGAGGAAAGCATGCCCGACGAGTGGAATCTTAGTATCGTTTGCCCGATCCACAAGAAAGGAGTACCCTTTGACTGCGCCAACTATCGGGGGATAAGTCTCCTTAACATCGCATACAAAATCTTCTCTGCCGTTCTGCCGTTCATTCGTCAACAACCTGATAGGTCCTTATCAGTGCGGTTTCAGGCCTGGGAAGTCCACTATCGATCAAATTTTCACATTACGGCAGATCCTCGAAAAAACCCAAGAGACGCAGATCGACACCCACCACCTATTTGTCGACTTTAAGGCCGCATATGACAGTGTGCATAGAGACGAGCTATACAACGCCATGTCTAGTTTTGACATCCCTGCCAAACTCGTCAGATTGTGGAGGATGACGATGGAGAACTCTCGCTGCTCCATCAAGGTCGGTAACGAACTCACCGAGACCTTCAATGTCAAAAAAGGTTTTAGACAAGGCGACGCGCTGTCATGTGACTTCTTCAACATCGTGTTGGAGAAGATCGTGCGAAACTCACACGCCAACACTAGAGGCACGATCTTCCAGAAGTCCGTTCAACTGCTAGCATACGCGGACGATATTGACGTGATTGGCCGAACTCAGCGAGCCGTCAATGAAGCGTTTGCTTGTATTGAGACGGAGGCGGCAAAAATGGGTTTAGCGGTGAATGAGGGCAAAACAAAGTATATGCTGTCATCAAGAAAGGACACACAACGTCGACGACTCGGTCAGAACGTCACCATAGGCAGCTACAACTTCGAGGTAGTGAAGGACTTCGTCTACCTCGGCTCCCAAGTAAATAGTGCGAACAACATCAGTACTGAGATTAAACGCAGAATAACTCTTGCCAACCGCTGTTTCTTTGGGCTCAAGAGGCAATTGAGTAGTCGAGCCCTCTCTCGAAAGACCAAGCTCACCTTATATAAGACCTTGATCATCCCTGTCCTGCTGTATGGCGCGGAAGCTTGGACTATCTCAAGAGCGGATGAAGACGCACTTGGTCTCTTCGAGAGAAAAGTTCTGCGTTCAATCTTCGGTCCTGTTTGCGTTGAAGGTTCTTGGAGAAGGAGATTCAACCACGAACTGTACGGGCTGTACAGCGACATGAGTCTAGTCAGGCGTCTACGGATTCAACGCCTAAGATGGCTAGGCCATGTAGAGCGCATGGACAACACTGCTCCAGCCCGAAGAGTCTTCGACTCCGAGCCAGTGGGACAACGCAATAGAGGACGACCACGAACCCGATGGCGCACTCAAGTGGAAAAAGACCTCAACCAACTTAGAGTGCGAAATTGGAGGCAGCTGGCTAAAGAACGTGCCAGCTGGAGAGGATTGTTGACCGAGGCCCAGGTTCACCCCGGACTGTAGCGCCACAAGAAGAAGAAGAAGAAGAAACGCAGTGCAGCTGTCACCGTGAAAACAGGTTGTGTTCAGACACAACAAGCCGGTATCAATTTTAGTATTTCTCCAGTCCTCGTCTTACATTCGAAATAAGGTAAGGAGGACTGATTCAATCTAAAAAACGGATGTCGCTGCACTCAACCGAATTCTCAGGGTATTCGGTTAAACAATTTTTGAAGAGATTTTCATTTTGTCCAAGATTAACGCTTTGCGCAAATTCTTCGCTCAATGTGCATAAGCATCTTCATTGGATTGGGAGGTTTCATTCAATTGAGGAATCGGGTTTTCGCATGATTCAACACTGTTACTTAAATGAACGTTTTGTTGGTTCTGTCTTTGGGACATTGCATTTTGTTGGGTTAGTGGTTTTGGCGTTGGTTGTCCTGTACCGAAGTGTATTTGATTTTGACTATTGATTCTCCTGAACTGATTACTGCGCCCTTGCGTTAGTTTAATCTGTTTACAAGAGGTCTGGGAGGCTGAAATTGAGATTGACGAGAATTGGTTTGATTTTGTGGATAGTTGTTGGCTGGTGGTTGAAGCGTAGGATTATATGGTGATTGAATACCAAACATGGGACCTCGGGGTGTTGGAACATTGTACGTAGAATAGTTTGGAAATATTCGGTGGCCTGAATTCTGATTTCAGTTGTTAGAGGGTTGAGCATTCCTTGGAAATGAGATTTGTTGACAGGTATTTTTATGGAACCCTCCATTTTGCATGAAATTGGCTCTTAGATGTTGGTTTTCGTATTTACGGCAAAGATGGAGTTCCTTCATACAAAGAAGGTCAGATAAGGTACCTTTAAGTCCCCTAACAAAAGCCCTTTATGTTCTAGTAAGGAGCTGTTTCGATTCTGAGCCGATTTCCATACAGGAAATATTATTAACTATCAGTGTCAAGCAATGTTTTCCCAATTTAGAGGAACGTTATATGCTTCTAGGGCCGCGTCGGTCTGACCTACAATATTATTACGGATGACGTTGAGAATTCCATCGTACCTTGGCGTTCCCCTGAAGTTCTCATAAATTTGCAATACGCGAGAGAACTCACGGGCCTCTCCGAAAAAAATTTCGCGAGCTTTTTAGAAAATCAGGGATTTTTTTTCTGGACCGCCTTAGTTGGTCTGGAATTCCGGAAGTATTGTCTGATTTATATTAGAGAAATGTTTTGCACTCGGATTTCAATGATTCTCTTTAATTGTTGTTCAAACACGTGGCTTACAATTGAAGTAATTAAAATATCTAAATCTGGCGTTGAGCGAATTTCTTGCATTTCTTCGTTACGGAAAGTGGTCGGACGAAATGAATTACTTGGATCTTGGGATTGCGCAACGGGAATGTGAGTTGAGGGAGTAGGGCTCCTTGAGCGGTATGGTAACGGTTGAGTTTGAGGTTGACCTTGGGGTTGAGGTTGACCTAGGGGTTGAGGTTGCCCTTGGGGTTAAGGTTGTCCTTGGGGTTGACCTGGATTCGTGAGATCGACGGTTACGTCGAATCCTGCACCCGACCTTGTATTCAAGATGTTATTCGTTATTTTAAACTTTCAATTGTTAAATACTGATAATATATGGTTTCAAATATAAGCGTTTTCTTCGCTTTCGCGAATACGACATCTAACGTAACCTATGCCCACTATGTGCATTGCTGCTCATGTTCCAGTTGCGGGGGATGTTCCCGCAGGTGGTGTTGAATTTCCTATGCTGCTACGTGATGGAATGCGGGTTTGGCTGGTAGTTGTTCTGTCGCCAGACGCAACGTCGGCAGAAATTAATGTGGGAACGAATCGTAAATCATCATATGCATTTGCATATGCTCTGGTGTTTACTTATATAAATGTCATTTTATCAGAAAGTGCTTGAAAAAGTGAAACAGTACCATCATGCTTTTAAATATCATCCCAATTTCTCTCTCGCTGACGCGGGTAGCCGAATTCTGCATTCTGCTGCAGACGGATCGCTGCTAGCAGCTACATTATCAGCGGCTGAAAATGCATTTAGAAGTTTTAAAGAGCAGGAAGTTCACGACGCATACTTGGGAAAAGTAGAGGAATCTTTTCATCCCACCGTAACGAGCATAACGGGGCGGATAGCAGTGCTGAACAAAAGCAGCAGTACGGGTGCAGTGGCTAACTGTACAACAACAAAACCGCCGGTAATCCCGGAGGTGCAGGAGCGACCGAAAAAGATAACATTCGAGGGTGGTATTACCAAATGGCGTGAATTTCGTGGCTTTCAATTTAAATGAGAAGTGCATGACATTTAGCTCTAGCGAAGGTGACAAAGATGAGAGAGTTATCGCAAGTGCTTAAAGATCAACCTGCTACTGTTATCGGCAGATGACGGATTACGGAGGATAACTACGAAGACGCCTGGGCAAAACTTAACGATGTCTACGATAATTAGCAGAACATCGTTGATGGCCACCAAAATGCGCTACACTCCATACCCAAGCTCAAAGCTAAATATCCACGGAAATATGGAATTCGTGATATGGTGAACGAGGCAAATGTTCATCAAAGTTCATTGCGAGCGATGGGTTTGGACATTTCGACATGGGATCCAATGAGCATTAACTTGTTGAGGAGCAGACTTGATCCTGAGACCAATCGCGCATGGCAGATGAATAGAGATGACGTCCGGTAGATTGCAACATAAGAGGAATTCTTCCTGTTTTTGGAGCGAAGAGCAATCGCAATGGAATCAACCTTTTTCGACAAAACGCTGAAGAGCATGGAGAAACCAAACGAGCGAAATCTCCGAAGTAAAGCTGGGACCGGCACAGCATGGGCACTCCTAAAATGCCCATTATATAGAGCATCGCATCCACTTTACCGTTGTGCGGATTTCCTGGCGCTTTCAATACAATGAAGGAATGCAGAAGTGCGAAAATGGCAACTGCGCGCTAACTGCTTAAGATCAGGGCATCTTGCGCAGGACTGCTGCATGTCGCAAGTGCAACAAGAAACACAATAGTGTTCTTTGTGCAGTGCAGTACATTCGGAGTGCCAACAGTGCGGTCATAACGGAGAGCTGCAGTTGAGCGGATGCGGAGCGGAAGCTAAAGTGCGTCTTACCTCCACCGTGCAAGTCGTCAAGTGGATCCGAGTTTTTTCTTGAGATGCGAGACGCACTTACTTACTTATCAGGCAGACGAACCATGAAGGGTCTGAGCATGAGCAATTGCTGCCTTCCACCGGTGACGGTCCTGGGCACGCTGCTTCCAGTCATCAAGGCCAAGCTGTCTTACATCCGCGATGACTTGGTCTTTGTACCGGAGGTCGGTCTTCCTCTCCTTCTCGAACCAGGAGGCTCAGATTCGAAGACCATCTTTGCTGGGGCGTTGTTGGCCATTCGGTCGATGTGGGCGAGCCAGTGTAGACGACGGATTTTTGCCTTCCGGACTACATCTACATCCTTGTACAGATCATAGAGTCCGCGGTTGTGTATTCTCCTCCATTCGCCTTTCTCGCAGACGGGACCATATATCCGACCTAGAATTTTTCTTTCGATGGCACCAAGAATCAGCTCTGCAGCCTTACTTAATGTCCAGCTTTCGGTTCCATAAAGTAGGACTGGCAGGATAAGGGTTTTGTAGAGCATGACTTTGGTCCTTCGAGTCAGGAGTTTCGAGCCCAGTTGTTTTGACTGACCGAAGTAGCATCGGTTACCAAGGGCGATTCTACGTCGGATCTCCACTACGATGTCATTCTACCTCGAAATTGTAGCTGTCGGTTGTAACGTTTTGGCCTAGGTGGTGTGTGGTCGATCGTGATTTGCTCGACAGCATATATTTTGTCTTGTCCTCTTTGACCTTTAGACCAGCTCGTTTCGCCTGCTCCTCAATTGCCGTGAAAGCTTCTACTATGGCACGTTGGGACCGCGCGATAATGTCGATGTCATCAGCGTATCCCAACAGCTGGACTGATTTGTAGAAGATAGTAGGATCGCCGTTTTTGTGGATGGGACATATGGAGCTGATATTCCAGTCGTCGGGCACGCTTTCATCTTCCCAAATTCGGCAAATGAGTTGGCAAGCCATCTGAGCCTTTGAGGCTTTGTTGTTCTTCAGCTTTTTAATGGCTGTACTGACTTCGGCAAAGCTAGGTAGGAGGGGTGGTCCGTGACGTTGTGGTTATGTGCGTCGACCCCAACGTCGAAGTCGTAGGTTCGATTCCAGCTCTGAGCGACAAAAATAATTTTCACAACCCCACCTCTTTCGAGTCACTGACAATGCTCAAAAAGTATTTCCTGTCTTGAAAAAAATTCTCAAAACTGGCTGTTCGGAGTCGGCATAAAACTGTAGGTCCCTTCCACACGCGTGAGAACAATAGCACGCACATCACATGTGGTTGCTGAGGAGCCAGGCCCTGGCCCTCTACGGGCTGTAGCGCCACACATATTATTATTATATAGGTGGAAGGACTACTTCATCCAATGGAGTTGAGATTTCTTGGTTCCCGATCACTCTCTTCTGGTCAGGCCCGCTAAGCAGCTGTTGGAAGTGTTGCTTAAACACATCCACTATTCTCTGTGGATTCGTAACAAGGTTACCCTCAAAATTTCGAAGAGCCTGGGTGCTTTTCCTAAAGCCTGTTGTCAGGCTTTTTGCTTTTTTTGTAAAAGGCCCGTATTTTTTGTTTGTCCCCAGACTCTTCGATATCTTTAAGCTGGGAGGTTGCGAGAGACCTTTTCTTTAGGTGTAGAAGCTTTTTCTCATCCCGTCTTCTAGCGCGGTACTCCTCCTGCGCTGATCTTGTTTTCCGTTGAGAGTCTGTCACTTAATTGCTCCCCGTAGGCTCTGGCAATCTCCGGCGTGCTTAGGCGTCCAATGTCAAAAGTTCTTTTTTTAAAAAATCGGCTGGTGCAGCTTGCTGACAGTTGAGCTTTGAATCTGGTTGCATCAAGAAAATGGTCAGAGTCTATGTTTGCCTCCCTGAATGTTCGCATATCCAGGATATTTGACGCGTGTCTTCCGTCAATAAGCCCATGGTCGATTTGGTTGGCGGTTCGACCATCCGGGGATCGTCAGCTTGCTGTGTGGATTTTTTTGCGAGGGAACCTTGTGCTACTTATGACCATATTCGGTTCTGTCGCGAAGTCTGTGAGTCTGAAGCCGTTATCTGTTGTCTTGTCGAGGAGGCTGTGTTTTCCGATCACTCCCTATACGCATGGCAGAGCGCAACTATGCATAAAGTATATCCGGAGCGTCTACTTGATACCAGCGCTTAGACGAGCAGTAAAACAACACATGGGGGGGGGGGGGACCAGTGCAAATAGAAGCCCGTTCAGGAAGGTAAAAAATAATTGAATACGGCTACGTGGCCGGTTTTGTATGTATGACAACAAGAGCAATCAACTTAGAGCAAGTCAGTTTCCAGTCGACCACAGCATTCTTGGCCGCATTATGCGTGCTACCACGGACGATTCAACCGCTGAAATTGAGTACTATTTCTCAATCAGATCCTCATTTTCATATGATCTCACGTTTATTTTTCTGATAACCTCTGATCTAGATGGGATTATAACTGAATGTCATGGAATTTTCCTGGGCGTAATATCAATAAGTTTCAATCGCATTGGGGATCTATTTCTATGGAATATTCGGTATATTCCACCACAAGGTTTACAGTTTAAATTATTAAAATGTTTGTTACCGATTTTGTCTTGTTTAAGAACCGATACATCTGCACCCGTGACAACTAAGAACAAGGTATGACTATAACTAAGACTTGTTTTGATTGATACATAGGAACTCAAGGATATCGAAGCGCTTACAAGCGACTTACGTAGGCACAGGCGTCTGCACTTAGATTCTATCAATGAACTAGTACTCTCACCTCCCTGTGGTGAAATCCGTGGGCCCAGCACCATCGACTGAAGATTTGTTGCTTAATGGATGTTGGCCCCCGTTCATTTCCAAGGCAGATCTTCAAGCGGTCTTCGCATCACTAAAGAAGAAAAAGTCAGTTGGAATCGACGGGATCTCCAACATTGTGCTAAGACATCTTCCTCTGGAAGTGGTCACTATGTACACAATCCTTTTTAACAATGCTCTGAATAATGCACATTATCCTGAGCATTGGAAAACTGCGATTGTACAACCCATATCCAAGCGAGTCAATTAGTCTCCTTCCGAACATAAGCAAGGTATTCGAGAAGGTGATAAATAGAGCTCTGTTAAACTGGACAGAGGACAAACATATAATTCCGGATAACCAATTTGGTTTCAGAGCAGGGCATAACACTATTCATGCCGCGCCGAAACTGGTGTCGGATATCCAATGGAACAAGAGCCAGAAACAATGTACGGGCGCCTGCTTGATTGATTGACCTGGAGAAGGCCTTCGACACCGTATGGTTAGAAGGACTTTACTATAAGCTCAATCGGCTAGGCATTAGTAAACCACTGCTGTACCTACTGTATGACATGCTTACCGGTAGGCGGTTCGTCGTCAATAATGGCAACGTGACCGGAAACCATACTGTTCAGAACGCCGTTGTATAAGGCTTCCGCGGATACGAAAATTGGCTAAAGTTCTCTGTTGTTGGACGGCACGGGCAACCACTGGTGCAAAGGATTGTAGTCAGATCCCTGGGGATCTGGCTAGATCAGTATCTATATTTTAACAAACATGTAGATGCTGCTCTAGCCAGAGCCCGAGTCGCTTTCGCTCTTACAAAGAGACTGTTTTCCAACAGCCAACTTGATGCAAGGGTAAAGGTAATCTGCTACGTGGCCCTCATACGGCCAATGCTCACCTATGGTTGTCCCGTGTGGTTCAACGTGAGTGCAAGCTTGATGGAAAAGATTCGGGTGTTTGAGAGGGCTTGTCTTAGGGCTTACCTTCGCCTCTACAGAACACCAGAGTCCCAGTACAGAAATTTCTACTCCAATGAGGTCTTATATAACAGGGCGGACCTGATACGAGTGGACAATTTCCTAGTGAAGTTGATTCGAGGTCACACTGTGAGAGTGATGAACTCGGTTAATAACCTGATCTCTGGGGCTTACTACCCCAATCCACAGTACCACGAAAGGGTACGTCAAACTGGCTTCGTCCCCCAAGAAGCATTCCTCCATTTCGATAAGTACGGTCTAATACAAAATGAAAATGCGGTACCGCTCCTCTATCACATCGCCAGATCAACTGTGGATGGGCGATTCAACCACTACCGTTCCGTCGTACAACTAGCTGAGGAAGACCTCATCCGATTCAGTATGGCGGTTTCATGGCGCAAAGGGGAGTGAGAGAACTCCCTCTTCGAACCCTATAGACCCAGGTTAACAAGGGCAGTGTTGATCCCTGAATGGGAGAACAAGAAAGGGGAGTGAGGGAACTCCATCTTCGAACAATATAGACCCAGGTTAACAAGGGCAGTGTTGATCCCTGAATGGGAGAACAGTCGGTCTTGTCTTGCGACGGATATATCTGCCGCACCCTATGGCCGACCTACATAGCTTAGGGTAGTTTTTAAGGTAGTGTTAAGAGGAGGAGATATGTGCACATTTAAAAAAAAAAAAATGTATTCACAAGTGCCACCTGCTGTCTACTACTGTGTATGCAATTGTACATAGCATAAGTACAAACATATACATATATATATGTGCGTATATGTTTAATGTTTAATTTTAAGGTAGTTTTAAGTTATTTTAAGTAGTTGATAAGTTTTAATAAAAACGTTCGGTAAATAAGTTTTTTACAATTTTCCTTATTATACAAATTTTCATGCAATACATTGGAATTCATAATTACCTTCACCTTAAGTCGAAAGATATACAATAAGATTAGGTTTAGCTTAGAGTGCCTGCAGAGGGCCAGTAAGTTAACATAGAAACATTGTTCGTCCAACTAGTTTTAAGCATTTTGGTCTAGGATATAAGTTTGTTATGAAGGATACAATAAAAATTAATTGAAAAAAAGAAAAAAAAAAAAAATTGGATGTTGGCGGCTGCAAACGAGAGAGGGGGAGAGTTGAGGAGTCTGTATCAGGACTCATCTCTCTACGGATGGCAGCCGAGGAGGTTCCTCCTCGGTGGACGAACTCTATCATATAGTGTCAACGGCAGCACTAACAACCTCAGTGAGTTTACCAATACCGGAGTCATCCGTACCTTTCGCCCAGGGGTAAAATAAATGGGCTGGCCGCCCAGTTGGGAGTTGTGCGTGGAGTTAACTCCCTCAGCACGTAAAAAGCAACATGACACAACCAATTGTCTCGGATACTGACGGATTTACTGTTGACGACCCCAGTAAACGAACAAATGACCATGCTTTTCGGTTCTGCACGTGGAATGTGAGGTCCCTGAGCAGACCACGTGCAGTCGATGAACTCGTGGAGGCCCTGGACTACTATAAAGCAGATGTCACCGCCATCCAGGAGATGCGATGGGATGAGCCGGGCACAAGGAAGATGAGAAACTGCGACATCTACTACGGTGATTGCTACAAAGAGGGAAGGCAGTGCTTATTTGGTTGCGGATTCGTTGTTCGAGGCAGACTTCGCAAAAAGTCGAAAGCTTTGTCTGTAAAAGCGAACGCCTCATAGCAATCCGCATCACGGCTAAATTTAGCAACATCAGCCTGATTTGAGCTCACGCCCCGACAGAGGACAGAAGTGACAGTAGCAAAGACGACTTCTATGATCTCCTATAAAGAACATACGATCAATGCCCCCCTTCGACTCCTAGGTCGGTCTAGGAGATTTGAACGCTAAGCTGGGTAAATAAGAAATCTTTGCTAAAGTCATCGGTAAATACAGCCTACATGACACCACGTTCAGTAACGGACTAAGGCTGGTGGACTTTGTCATGGGACGTAACCTCTCTGTTGCTAGCATGCGGTTCCCGCACCTCAACATCCATAAAGGGACATGGCGGTCCCCAGATCAATCAACCGTCAACCAGATTGATCACGTTGCGATCGACGTCAGACACTCCTCCAGCATTCTTGATGTCCGAACTTTCCGAGGAGCCAACCATCGAAGAAGAATGGAGTCGTTGTCAAGAAGTCATCAAAGAAGCTGCCACTGATGTGCTGGGTTTTACGACACCACCTAGAAGGAACCCATGGTTTGACGACGAGTGCAGGCAGGCACATGCAGCCAAACATAAGGCCTACAAGGCAACGCTGCATCGAACAACGAGGGCTGTTCGTGAGCTCTACGAACAGAAGAGAAGGGAAGAGCACCGGGTTCTCAGAAGAAAAAAGAAAGAGCATGAGAAGCGCGCGGTCGAGGAGATGGAGAGGTGTTATGGCAGGAATGACGTCCGAAAGTTTTATCAAAGGGTAAAACAATTATCCAATGGATATAAAATTCGGACAGAAGAATGTCGGGATGGAAATGGAAAACTGGTAGTAGAGTCAATACTGGGAATCTGGAAAGATCATTTCTGTAAACTGTCAAATGTCGATGAGGACCAAAATACCGCTGTCAGGCAGAATGTTTCACTCAATCTGGACCATGACAGACGCGAATTCCGTCCCCCAGACTAACACGAGGTCAAGATAGCAATATCAAGACTGAAGTCTAACAAAGATATTGGAGCGGACGGTTTGTCCGCTGAAATATTTACGGCAGCTGGACATGATCTAATTGGGCGCATGCACCAGATCATCTGTAGGATATGGTCTGAGGAAAGCATGTCCGACGAGTAAAATCTCAGTATCGTTTGCCCGATCCACAAGAAAGGAGACCCCTTCGACTGCGCGAACTATAGAGGGATCAGTCTTTTTAACATCGCGTATAAAATCTTCTCTGCCGTTTTGTGTACCCGCCTGAAGCCGTTCATAAGTAATCTGATAGGTCCGTATCAATGTGGCTTCAAGCCAGGAAAGTCCGCAATAGACCAAATCTTCACACTACGGCAGATCCTGGAAAAGACCCAAGAAATGCAAATCGACACTCACCATCTGTTCGTCGATTTCAAGGCCGCATATGACAGCGTGCATAGAGACGAGCTATACAACGCCATGTCTAGTTTTGACATTCCTGCCAAACTCGTCAGGCTGTGCAGGATGACGATGGAGAACTCTCGCTGCTCCATCAAGTTCGGTAACGAACTCACCGAGACCTTCAATGTCAAAAAAGGTTTTAGGCAAGGCGACGCGCTGCCATGTGATTTCTTCAACATCGTCATGGGAAAGATTTTGCGAATTTCAGTCGCCAAAACTAGAGGCACGATCTTCTAGAAGTCCGTGTAGTTGTCACCATACGCATACGATGACATTGAATGATAGGCAGAACTCAGCAAATTATGTAAAAGGCCCAAGAAATGCAAATCGACACTCTCCATCTGTTCGTCGATTTCAAGGCCGCATATGACAGCATGCATAAAGACGAGCTATACAACGCCATGTTTAGTTTTGACATTCCTGCCAAACTCGTCAGGCTGTGCAGGATGTGAGGAACTATCCCTGCTCCATCAGAATGTACAGAGACCTTCAGTGTCAAAAAAGCTTTTAGAAAAGGCGACGCGCTGTCAGGTGATTTCTTCAACATCGTCTTGGAAAAGATTTTGCAAATCTCAGTCGCCAAAACTAGAGGCACGATCTTCTAGAAGTCCGTGTAGTTGTCACCATACGCATACGATGACATTGACTGATTGGCAGAACTCAGCGAGCCGTCAATGAGGCACTAGCTAACATTGAGACGGAAGCGGCTAAAATGGGTCAATGAGGGCAAAACAAAGTATATGCTGTTCTCAAAAAACTACATACAACATCGACGTCTTCGACAGAGCGGCACAATGGGGAGCTTTAACGTCGAGGTAGTCAAGGACTTAACTCGGCTCCGAAGTAAACTGTACTAATAACATCAGTACCGTGATCAAGCATAGCATGACTCTTGCCAACCGCTGTTTCTTTGGGCTCAAGAGGTAATTGATTTATAGAACCCTCTCTCGAAGAACCAAGTTGACTCTATACAAGACACTGATCATCTCAGTCTTGTTATACGGCATGGAGGCATGGACAATCCCAAAAGCGGATGAAGAAGACCTTGGTCTCTTTGAGAAAAAAGTCCTGTTTGTGTTGAAAGGGTCTGGAGGAGCAGATTCAACCACTAACTGTACGGGCTGTACAGCGACATGAGCCTAGTAAGGCGTCTACGGATCCAATGCCTAGCTGGGCTCGTGATTAAGGTGGCGCACCGAAGTGGAGAATGACCTCAACCAACTTGGTGTGAGAAACTGGAGACAGCTAGCCCAAGATCGTGCTAGTTGGAGAGGAATGTTGTTTGGGGTCCAGGTCCAACTGTAGCGGACTGTAGCGCCACACACAGAAGAAGAAGAAGGAACTCAAGCTTAAGTTTAAGTGCTTTATTTTTAAACTTGGTTCTTCATATCTTCAGAGATCGAATGGTTTCTCTGGTTCTGATTGTTAACCAATCGGACTTGTCCTTGTCGCCCATGTTGATACGTCTTCGTCCCCTGTTATTATTGTTATTATTTTCTGGGTGATTGTAGTTTCCATACTTACGTACTTACTTCAGGTGGCGCTACAGTCCGGGGTGGACCTGGGCCTCAACCAACAAGCGTCTCCAGCCAGCTCGATCTTTAGTTAGCTGTCTCCAGTTTCGCACGCATAGTTGGTTGAGGTCCCTTTCCACTTGCGTGCGCCACCTGAGTCGCGGTCTTCTCCTACTGCGCCGTCCATCGGGGGTGGATTCGAAGACTTTTCGGGCCGGAGCATTGGTTTCCATCCGCTCTACATGACCTAGCCATCTCAATCGTTGGATCTTCTTTCTTCTGACTAAGTCGATGTTGCTGAACAGCCCGTATAGCTCGTCGTTGTATCTCCTCCTCCACTCACCATCTATGCAGACGGGACCGAAAATCACATGAAGAATTTTCCTCTCGAAGCAACCAAGAGCTGCTTCATCCGCTTTTGACAGAGTCCATGCCCCCGCGCCATATAGCAGGACTAGAACGATTAAGTTCTTGTAAAGCGTTACCTTGGTTGTTCGAGAGAGGGCTTTGTTTACCAATTGCTTTCTTAGCCCAAAGAAGCACCGATTGGCAAGAGTTATTCTTTGATCGTTTGATTTCAGCGCTGGTGTTATTGTCTGAGTTGATAGCGGTTCCTAGGTAGACAAAGTTCTTGACTACCTCAAATTTATATCTGTCTGCCGTGACGTTCTGACCGAGACGTCGGTGTTGGGTGTCCTTGCTCGTTGACAGCATATATTTGGTCTTACCCTCGCTTACCGCTAAACCCATCTTCACGGCCTCCGTTGCAATACTCACAAAAGCGTCATTGACATCACGCTGCGTTCTTCCGATAGTGTCAATATCGTCGGCATATGCGAGTAGTTGGACGAACTTTTGAAAGATTGTTCCTCTAGTGTTGGCGTTCGAGTTTTGAACAATTCTTTCAAGAACGATGTTGAAAAAGTCGCATGACAAACATCGCCTTGTCTGAATCCTTTTTTGACATCAAAGGTCTCGGTTAGGTCTTTACCGACCTTGATAGAGCAGCGTGCAATCTCCATCGTCATCCTACACAATTAGTTATACAGTTATACAGTCTGCAGAAATGGTTTCTCCATATTCTCAGCATCGACTGTGACTCTACTACGATGTTCCCTTGATCATCCTTACAGGCCTCGGATCGGAGTTTATAACCTTGACTGGTTGAGTTTACCTTTTAGTAAGACTTCCTTACCTCATTTCTGCAGTAATATCCCTCTATTCTACCGATCGCGCGCTTCTCATGCTCCTTCTTTTTTCTCCTGAGAAGCCGGTGTTCCTTTCTCCTCTTCTGCTCGTAAAGCTCCCGAGCAGCTCTTGTCCTTCTTTGCAGTGCCGCTTTGTATGCTTCTTGCTTGGCTGCATTCGCCTGCCGACACTCATTGTCAAACCAGGGGTTTCGTTGTGGTGGCGGAAACCCAGCACATCGGAGGCGGCAACTCTAATGGCCTTTTGGCAATGCTGCCACTGGTCTTCAGTACTTGATGTTGGCGGCGTAGGATTTTTCTTAAGAGGTTGTGGGAGACACGATCGCAAAAGGATTTGACAATCTCTTGCGATTGTAGCCGGCCGACGTTGAACTTCCTCACAGTATTTAATTGTCTTGGCGGTGTTCGGGATATCGGCAACCTTACCTTGGCTACTACAAGGTGGTGGTCCGAGTCAATGTTGGCACCTCGGAACGTTCGGACATATACAATACTGGAGGAGTGCCTTGCGTCGATCGCAATGTGATCAATCTGATTGATGGTTGATTGATCAGGAGATCGCCATGCTACTTTGTGAATATCGAGATGGGGGAATTTCTACTGGCTACTACAACATTTCGCCCCGCAGCAAAGTCGATCAACCTAAATCCGTTATCGGTTACTACCAAAGATGTTCTCTCTTACTAGCTTTGCGTTAAAATCGCCAAATACAATTTTGATATCGTAGCTAGGGCATTGCTCATACGTTTTGGCAAGGAGCTCATAGAACCTGTCTTTGGTGTCGTCATCTTTCTCCTCTGTGGGGGCATGTGCGCATATAAGGCTTATGTTGGCAAATTTAGCCTGGATGCGAATTGTTGTGAGGCGCTCGTTCACTGACCTGAACGATAAGACTTCTTACCTAAGTCTGCCTCTAACGACAAATCCACATGCAAATAGGCGCTGTTTTCGTTGCTTCATCTCTTCCATCCCATCGCATTTCTTGGATGGCGGTTATGTCTGCTTTGCAGCAGGCTAGGGCTTCCGCTAATTGTTCGGCTGCACGTGGTCTATAAAGGGACCTTACACGTACAGATCCGAAAGTTGTTGTCCGTATATCGTTTGCAGGGTTCGTCATCAGTAAAATCATCCGTTTCCGAGGCTTGTTGTTGCTTCGTAACTATAGTTTTTTGTGTCGCCGGGCAGTTACCCCGACGGCACAACCCCCAACCTGGAGGGCCAGGTCCTTTTTTTGTAACCCCTAGGACAAGAGGTCGCACTTATAAGTTTGGCAGGTTGAGCTCGGGTGAACTACAACCAGTACCCGATGGCTGCCACTTGGAAATAAAAATTAGCACTGGGCATCGCCAGGTTGACCCCAGTCAGTGCCTACCCGATTCACACAGCACCCAGCCACCGTTTGTTAGTTTCCTACGATTGTTAAATCATTGTTGTTGGTAGCCTTTGTTGCGTCCTCTATATCGACCCTCAGAGTGATGATTTGGTCTGCTTCGATGTCTATAATATCGGAGCCTTTTGGTTATCTCCATATGCGTTTGGACATGCTTGGCAGCTGCCTCACATGCGTTTGTAAAATTGCTGTAGCAAATGGTAATTCGCAACTCGGAATTGTCCGTATTGTCTATACGAGTTCTTACTGCAACCTGTGTGGATATTTTCTTAGCTGCCTCAGGCGTGAAGCCTTCTAATTTATTTGCGGATTTGACCGCTTTCGTCAAATCATCTATTTTAATAATATATAATAATTCATCTGGGTTACTTTGTACATGCTGTGTACTTGTTTATATTTGCCATTATAATCTTATATAACGTAGTTTTCACTTCTGATGTTAATTTGGCTGTGATTTGTTGCAGAGTGGTTTACCCTACGATGAGATCGTGAGCAGAACTCTATTTAGATTTTACCAGGGTAATTGCTATATCCTTTATTGTCTGAATTAGAGAAATCGCGTTTAGGAAGCCTTTTAGATTACTACGGTTGCAGTCGAATTCTGGCAGAAATGTGTGCAGCCGAATTCATGAACCCTTTTGGTGTGACAACCATTGTGAATGTTTGGTCTTCTTTGTTGGTGAAATTCAATTCCTCATTTCATTTTCATTTTAATCCATTTTTATTTTTTAATTCATAAAGAGCTTACATCTTCTTCTTGATTGGCGCTACAGTCCGGGGTGGACCTGGGCCTCAACTAACATGCCTCTCCAGCCAGCACGATCTTTCGCCAGCTGCCTCCAGTTGCGCACACCAAGTTGGTTGAGGTCCTTTTCAACTTGCGTGCGCCATCTAGTGCGAGGACGTCCTCTGTTGCGCTGTCCCAATGGCTCGGTGTTGAAGACTCTTCGGGCCGGAGCTGTGGTGTCCATCCGCTCTACATGACCTAGCCATCTTAAGCGTTGGATCCGAAGACGCTTAACTAGGTGCATGCCGCTGTACAGCCCGTATAGTTCGTGGTTGAACCTTCTCCTCCAAACGCCATCAACGCAAACAGGACCAAAGATCGTACGCAGAACTTTTCTCTCAAAACAACCAAGAGCTTCTTCATCCGCTTTCAATAGCGTCCATGTCTCTGCGCCATAGAGCAGGACTGGGATGATCAGGGTTTTATACAAGCTCAATTTGGTGTTTCGAGAGATGGCTCTGTTACTCAATTGCCTCTTGAGCCCAAAGAAACAGCGATTGGCAAGAGTAATTCTGCGCTTGTTCTCGGTACTCTAGAGCTTACATACTAGATAAAAATGCTTAAAACTATTCCATTTCTAACTTACTGGCCCTCGGCGGGCACTCTAAGCTAAACTTAATCTTATTCTATGTACATGTGTCATTCGACTTAATACTAAGTATATTTTTAACTATGCATTGTATCGTACATATTAATATTAAGAAAATTTTTTTTAACAAAAAACTTAAAAACAGAACAATTTTTCGTAAAACTCATATTCTAACTTACGTGCTACCTTAAAATAACTTAAAACTAAATTAATTAAATATACATACAAATATACATGCATGTGTAATAACATACGTGATATATATATATACATATGTACTTACCCTATGTACAAAGCGTACACTCAGGTGTACTCCTGTGTATACTTTGGTAGTTATTTTTTTTTAAAATTATTTTTTTGTTTTTTGTTTTTTAATTTTTATTTTTTTTTGATTGTTTTTTTATTGATATCTACATATCTTCAGCTTAAAACTAACCTATAACTACACTAAGATGTATAAGTCGGCCATAGGTTGCGGCTGATGGACTTAGATCCAATCCGCTGCAAGACAGTAACCGACTGCGCCCCATAAGGGGGAACGCACTACCCGTTCTACCCCGGGTCTAAAGGGTTCGACGCTGGAGTTCCTTCGCTCCCCACCCACCAGAACTTACGATGTTGCAATGCAAAATTTCGCAGATCCCGACTCCAGACCGCTGTACTGAACCGGAGACCTTTCAGCTCGTTGTGCAACGAAACGGTCGTAGTTGAGTCGTAGCCCATCCACAGTTGACCTGGCTATGTGAAACAGGAGCGGTACCGCATTCTTGTCTTGTATCCAGCCGTGCTTGCAAAAGTAGAGAAACGATTCCGGAGGGACGAAGCCAGTTTGACGTACCCTTTCGTGGTATAGTGGGTTGGGGTAGTAAGCCCTGAAGATCAAGTTATTAACCGAGTTCATCGCTCTCGCAGTGTGACCTCGAATCAACTTCACCAGTAAATTGTCCACTCGTATCAGGTTGGCTCTGTTCTATAAGACCTCGTTGGAATAGAATTTTATGTACTGGGACTCTGGTGTTCTGTATAGGAGAAGGCAAGCCCTAAGACAAGCCCTCTCAAACACCCGAATCTTTTCCATCAAGCTTCCAGTCACGTTGAACCACGCGGGACAGCCATTGGTAAGCATTGACCGTATGAGGACCACGTAGCAGATTACCTTTACCCTTGCATCGAGTTGGCTGTTGTAAAACAGTCTCTTTGTAAGGGCGAAAGCGGCTCGGAACCTGTCCAGAGCAGCATCTACTGATACTGATACTGATCTAACCAGATCCCCAGGTATCTGACTACAATCCTTTGTGATAACCTCAATCTTTTTGCCTGATCTGTACACGATCAAGTCGACGGCATACGCGGAACGGCATACGCTTGCGGAAGAGAACTTATCAGATCGCTCAAGAAAATGTTTAACAGGATCGGCGAATTAACAGCACCCTGTTGGCGACCATTTTTAATTTCAAAAATACCTAGAGAGGTCACGTTGCCATCCTTGAATACGAACCGTCTACCGGTAAACATGTTATACAGTAGGTACAGCAGTGGTTTACTAATGCCTAGCCGATTGAGCTTGTAGTAAAGTCCTTCTAACCATACGGTGTCGAAGGCCTTCTCCAGGTCAATCAAGCAGGCCCCCGTACATTGTTTCTAGCTCTTGTTCCATGGGATATCCGACACCAGTTTCGACGCGGCATGAACAGTGTCATGCCCCGCTCTGAAACCGAATTGGTTATGTGGAATTATATGTCTGTCCTCGGTCCAGCTGATCAGAGCTCTATTTATCACCTTCTTAAATACCTTGATGACGTTCGGAAGGAGACTAATTGACCGGAGGTTGTACGGTTTTGAATAATCTTTTCCTCGCTTGGCTATGGGCTGTACAATCGCGTTTTTCCAATGCTCCGGATAATGTGCATTATTTAGAGCATTGTTTAACAGGATTGTGTACATAGTAACTACTTCCGGGGGGAGGTGTCTTAACACAATATTGGACATCCCGTCGATTCCAACCGACTTTTTCTTCTTTAATGATTCGGAGACCGCTTGAAGTTCTGCCGTTGAAATGAACGGGGGATGAACTCCTTAGTCAGCGGTGACATTGTCTGCCATGTTTTCGTCATTGAACTGGACAAAGCCGATGTTCTCAGATCGCCATTGCTGCAAGTCTTCTCGAAATTGAGAGTTGCTAGCTTGCACGCTGTCCTCTAGGTCGTGGTTCGGGCGAACACTTACGTTCACCTTGTACACTTCCTGGAAAACTGCGCCTAGTACTTCAACTTTTTCTTGTGGGTCTTCGACCACAAAGAAGTTATCGTCGAGTACGGCGTTATTGGGATCAATACCTGCTGTAGTCAGTATGCGTTCATCGTCTTTTGTCCTGGGAAGCTTAAGACACGGAAGATCGCCATTTTTTCTTCGAAAGAATTTGTTGATTTGTGGAAACATACTCGGGTTGTTAGATCTAACAGCCCGAATTTTGTTGTTCCAGTACGTATTCACAGAGACTCTATAATTCTGTACAATTAAAGTCTGTACATTCTTAATGAGCGAATTCAGTGTCCTTACTTTCTCGCTGCGTCTGTCAGTAAACCGCCTGTACAAGGTTTTTAATCTTGACAGGAGTCTCCTTTTTTGTTGGTGTAGTTCGTCAAATGTCGCATTGCGGTACACGTTTTCGTTGTTAGTTCGTGTATACCGTGGAATCGTACTGTCCATAGTTCGCTTTATTGTCTCGTCCAATTTAATTAGATACATGTCAATCCCTTCGTTTGACAAGTTTCTATTGGACGGAATGTGGAGCGCATTCCAGGAGAGTTCCGCAATGTCGTTGGGGATTTTGAATTCGGCACTAAGTCCGCAATGGTTACTGAGATACACGAAAGTGTCCAAACAGTTTATCGATTGTGCGTTTGATCCAAGAACGATCCACTCCTGGGGAAGGACTGGATTTCGGTTGCTTTTAAATCAAGTCTATACTTCACACTTTGCAAGCAGAACCAGCCTCGGAAACGGATGATTTTACTGATGACGAACCCTGCAAACGGTATACGGACAACGACCTTCGGATCTGTACGTGGAATGTAAGGTCCCTTTATAGGCCACGTGCAGCCGAACAATTAGCGGAAGCCCTAGACTGCTGCAAAGCAGACATAACCGCCATCCAAGAAGTGCGATGGGATGGAAGAGATGAAGCAACGAAAACAGCGCCTATTTGGATGTGGATTTGTCGTAAGAGGCAGACTTAGGCAAGAAGTCTTATCGTTCAGGTCAGTGAATGAGCGCCTCACAACAATTCGCATCCAGGCTAAATTTGCCAACATAAGCCTTATATGCGCACATGCCCCCACAGAGGAGAAAGATGACGACACCAAAGACAGGTTCTATGAGCTTCTTGACAAAACGTGTGAGCAATGCCCTAGCTACGATATTAAAATTGTATTTGGCGATTTTAACGCAAAGCTAGTAAGAGAGAACATCTTTGGTAGTAACCGATAACGGATTTAGGCTGATCGACTTTGCTGCGGGGCGAAATGTTGTAGTAGCCATTACAAAATTCCCACATCTCGATATTCAGCATACAAGCATACAAAGCGGCACTGCAAAGAAGGACAAGAGCTGCTCGGGAGCTCTACGAGCAGAAGAGGAGAGACGAACACCACCTTCTCTGGAGAAAAAAGAAGGAGCATGAGAAGCGCGCGATCGGCAGAATAGAGGGATATTACTGCAGGAATGAGGTAAGTAAGTTTTACCAAAGGATAAAGTCAACCAGTCAAGGTTATAAACTCCGAACCGAAGCCTGTTAGGATGATCAAGGGAACATCGAAGTAGAGTCATGTATGCCTTCTCTGGTAATCCACTGGCACAAAGCGAGCATTTCTTCGCTTAGTTCCAGCTCCAGCAATGCGTTGGAATACTCCCTCCAAAGTGGTTGCTGAGAAGTTAGTCTTTTGTGCAACCCATATTATTATTATTATTATTGTTACCTTAGGCTTTATTGTGGTGTAAGTTGCTATATCACTACGCGCGTTAATCCACCGCACTAAGCTAAATCCAAGCTGGTTTATATGATGAAAAGTGAACACACGCACCAAAGACATTTCTTTTAAACCCGCGAACGTTACTCTCGTCAACCCTAATTCCCATACGAGAACTAACTCCGAGTGCGTGTATTTCAGATTAGCTTCCCAACAACAATCTAGCTGTGATGCCCATACACCGATTAGAGACCTGGTTAAATGACTTTTCGATCGACAAAAAGAGCGCGCAGGTCTAATATGTAAGTAAGTAAGCAAAGATTCCTTAATTTCCCAGGTGTGTATTGAAATCTGCTATAGCGAACTTGGTATCGTAGCTGGGGTATGATCGATTAAAGGTTGAATAAGGCTTAAACATCTGTCAATATCTGCGCTGTTTTACGCTGACGATATCGTCTTTCTGTGCGACACTATCTAAGGTATGCAGTTACTGATAAATAAGCTTAATACTTTTGTAAATGGTGGAATCTCACCATAATCTTGATAAATCAAAAATGATAGTATCAGAAATGCAAGACGACGTTAGTCAGAATTGAAAAAGAGAAAGCGAGACGGACAAATGGAGGTTGTAACCAGATACAGATAATTAGGTATCCTAATATAATCCTCTTTACATTTTAAGCCGCACTTTGAGGAAAAAATAGCTATCTGCTCGATCTGGGTACGGCTTCAAAACTAAAAATATTCCGCAAAATGCAAAACAAACTTTGTTTCACTCGACTGCAGTCGTTGATAATGCTCTACGGTGTATGGGGTAACCAAGGTTACGATGTCGTGGATAAATTACTACGCCACTTCTTGGAGAAGATATTCCGGCTACCAAAAATACTCCATCTTGTAACGAAGTTCACCCCTGCTATCATACACCCTCAAAACTAACTTCAACTACGTAGTAATACTAGAGATAAGTGAATGCAGATTAACAAACGTAGTTTTAAAAACTATAATTAGATCAAACGGAAGACTGTGAGGAATGGAAAAAACCTGGAAGGATAGGTTCCGATTCTAAATACAGATTAAAAGAAAATATCTCTCCAAGCAAATGAGAATCCTTATCTTTTGTTAGTATAATTTAAGTCTTATTTGACGATTTTTGGTAGATATACCATATATAGACCAATGTGTCGAAGAAGCTGAATCGGGACTGCCACAGCAAACTAAGCAGTCTTGCATGTCGGCAAAATGAGTACTATTTTCAAACTCGTTCATTTAATCCTTATGCTCCATGGACCAGATTTCTTAATGTGGCCTCTACAATGTTATGTTTGTAATAGCATGTTTATTCCTTTTTATTAGAAGTTAGAATATCAATATTCCAAAAATATTATATAATATTCCTTATTTTTCTTTTACCGGGCCCATCCCATCGCATTTTTTCAATTGCGGTAATGTCTGCTATATAGCAGCTAATTTATTTATTTGTAATAACGGGGTATGTGGAGGTGTCAGAGTTGACGTTGGCTACTGACCCCTTGAGGTTAGTATCAGCTGACAAGGGTCGTGCTTTCATGGATCCTACCTTCTTGTCGACTGATGTACCAGACTGTTTATCTTAGAGTACTTTTACAAGAGCTAGATCGGACAGCAAGCTTTTCCATCTTGTTGGCAAGAGAGGTACAACTTGGGGAAGGTGAAGCTTTTCTCATTTGCCTAAAGGATAAAAAAAGTTTGCTTCCCGATTTAGCTCGGGTAAAAGTACTTTTACAGATCTTTATTATGGTGGCCGAAGATGTTGTAGCAGTCAGGTGCCCAACAGTGTCGTGATTAATCGATCCTGTTTGCTCAAGCGGAGGATAAGAATATGGTGATTTTGGAGATTCAATCCCAACATCAATGAATAAGAGATGGATCGTTCGAGAGGTTAAGTAAGATCCAAACACAAATGCTTCATTTCTGACTAAAATACGGAAGGATTTCTTGACATCAAAGAATTAATATACTTTTCTATCAACGTATAGAATATATACATACACTTCTAAGTATCACATATCGCGAAGTATAGAATCGTTTTGAATCAAATACTTTTTAAATACTAACCCTGTATAGTATGTATCTACATTATTATATAACATTTTATTAACTAACTTAGAAATTTAAATAAAAGTCTGTCACAAAACCTGGAAGTCGATATTCTTATATATGTATGTACACATATTCTGTTCCTGGAAAAATATCATCATTCGTTTACTTGGGACTTAAAATTGTATTTGCGCACATTAAAGATGCTGTCATTGATTCTGACATGGCACAGATGATGTAAAAAATGTCTATCAACTAAATAAGAGAATATATCTCGTGCTAATGAACATGCGCATTACTTTTTTCATTTTCACGTCAAATCGCTGAATTCATAGTCCGACGAACGTAAAAAGAAATAAATAAAATTGACGGTCGTATTAGTTTAGGAATGTCCAAAATTTTTTAAATGTTTAGCATCTAGAAGTATTTTACATATGTGGTTTATTCAAATTAAAAATTTGTGCAAGTGCTATATTGGAGGACATGTTAGTTTGTCAACAGTGACTACTTCAATAATATTGAAGACATAAGACTTTTCAACATGAGAGAAATACAATACAACAAGGTATGTACATAAAACATATCTAAGAACAAAGTCACACCTATTCCTACAGTTTAGCTGGAAAACATTATAACTTGTACATATCTATAAGGTCTTTAGAGAAAAGTATACTTTATCCAAGTGGTTATACTTTGAACCGAACATTCACAATGATACAATCCACTTTTTCCAGATTTAAAAAGCAATCTATATTCTCTTTCAATAGCGCTTTCATTATTTTCTCGTGCATTTCATAAATAGGATTCTATACACTTGCATATGAGCACAGGATAAATGTGTTTACCTTCACAAACTGTAAGTTCTGGTATTAATTATTCAACTGTCAACGTCAACCAGGATTAGGTAAGAATATAAGAAGCCGCAAAATATATGTTGAATGCATCTTTTGAAGTAGACTGGCATTCCAAACAAATAAAAAAATAATGATTTATCTCTGTTAGAAGTTTATGAAGAGCAAAATATATAACTGATGTGTTGCAGTCTGAAATAATAACTTTTGTTATGGAAATATGTATATGATGCACATCTACTTAAGATTTCGTAAGATGGTGTTCTCATTAGTCATATTCTAGACTTTAGAAGTGATGGACGCGAAATAAGGGAAAAAGTGTTTGTTTAAATCAAAAATGAAATTGTTGTAATGAAACGTCTACCTTCATATCACATTTAATTCATCGAATTTTTCTTTTAAGCGTAAGGTGAGTGTTTTAAAAACTTAAAATCTGCATTTTGTGCTAAAATGATAATTATATTTGATGTTAATTAAAAAACATGTGAAATAATCGACACAATAGTTAAAATACTTAGGTTTGGATTATCTGAATCAGCTGTCGTCATGCAAAATATTTAATAGTGTCCAGTGTATGCAATACCATCCAATCGTTTTATATATCTATATACATTTTTTTTCACTACATGTTTTTGGGAGATCTGAGGTACAGTTTGGTTCCAAAGGGTCCAAAACACTAAGTAATTCTTATTATTTACACATTGTACTACACAGAATCTACGTCCAGTACTTTTGTGCAGTCTTGCATAAATCAGTGTACACAGACTGACAGACTTCGTTGCAAGCATGTTAAAAAAAATAAGTACAGGGAATAAATTGATACTGCTGCACTCTTATTTTTAACGAACATTTTGTTGTTCTCTTCATTTAAAATGTATACAAAATTCCCTGTATGCATTTTGTTCAGTGCATTTTTTATTTTTTTATTTAATGCCATATTAATACAGCCGTTTTGCCTTAGATACTTTATTGAAATTCATAGATTCAAATTTTACAAAATATATAATTTTTATATAATTATATGTGTGTATAATTTATATCTTACAACTGAAACATTATATTTTATGAATTGGAAACAACATTTTGCAAAGTAATGTTTGACTTATTTGAAGGAAAAACTATGATCAAAAACCTTCATTTCATATGTTTATGTGTATAAAATATTGAGAAAATCATTGGAATTAATAGGCCAGTTAACATAAAATAAACAAACAATATTATAAATAAGTACATAAAGAAATATGGAAAATTATAAATAAATAATGAAATAAATAAAAAATATATATATATAATAAATAAATAAAAAATAGTATGCAATTAAAATTGTATATACTAGTTAGAGCTTTTATTAATTGTTTTTGGAATTATAACATTTTGAAATAAAACTTTCGTTGAGAATTTCAATTTTCCTTGCAACTTAAAGTACTCCAGTTTGCTCATGTAAAAGTCAATGTCAAGCCAAGGCAATTTCGTCATCATTTTTAAAGTTTTATTTTGCGAAACTTGAAACTTGATATGTGATTTTGCACAAGTCCCCCACGCTGGACATGCATATGTTACAATTGCTTTTTGAAAAATTAGTTTAAATATTTTAATTTTATTAGCTTTACTCAGGAGTGATTTCCTACATACAAGGGGGTTAAACATTTAAGTAGCAGTGCTTATTTTATTTAAGATACTAGCAATATGATCTCTAAAGGTCTTGTCTAAATATACACCTAGATATTTGACAGAATTAACCCACGGGATATTATTACCATTTAAATTCAGCTGACCGACTGGAAAGAAACAGGCTTTCCTTTTCCTGGTGAAAAAAATGGCCTGAGTTTTGTTAGCGTTTGGTTTCATTTTCCATATTTTAAAAAATAGAAGCTTTTGCGTAAGGCATGTTGCAAGTCTTTTTCAATTTCATGACCAGATTCACTTGAGGTGTAAAAATGTCATCGGCAAACATTGCTATTTCACAGTTCCATATTTCTGGAAAATCAGCGACATATGAAATATATAACAATGGACCCAATACTGATCCTTGAGGTACACCCGAAGTTATGTTTTCCAAGTTCGAATTTATGTTATTAATATTTACCTCAACATTCTGTTTACAAGATTAAGTTCCTTTTATGAAGGAAAACCAAGCAACTTAAGCTTATGAAGAAGGCCATCGTGCCAGATGCTGTCAAAAGCTTTTTCAATATCCAAGAGGATAAGACCTGTTGATTGCTTTAATTTCATTCTTTCCTTTATGTGTTTGCAGATTCTATATACTTGATGTGTACAACTGTGGTCTTGCCTGAATCCAAATTGATAATTTGGCATGACATTTGCAGACTCAAGGAAATATACGAATTTAATTTCTAATACCTTTTCCAATATTTTGCTAAAGTTACTTAGGAGTCTAATTGGCCTATAACTGTTAGGATTTTCAGGCGGTTTTCTTGGTTTCAGGATCCACTTTTGAAGTTTGCCATACTCGAGGAAAGTATTGGAACATCAAGCAAGCATTTATAACATTGCGTACAAAAGTTACCCCAATTACTGGGAGATCTTTGAAGTAAGTGTTTTTAAGAGCATCTTTACCCGGTGATTTATTGTTACACAAAGTTTGGGTGATGCCTTGTATATCTTCATTTGTAACGAATACATCTGTTGGTAGAAGCTCGTTAGAATTGTTGATACTTTTGATGGACTCATCTTCTGTTTAAATGAGTTTCAGAAACAGCTGCCTTGTCTCCATTAGTTATCAACGTTGAATCATTGTGTTTTAAGTGAGGAATGAACTTGTTTTTGTTTTTTAATAACTTGTTTTTTAACAACTCCAGAAAGGCTTGAAATTTGGGTCAAGAGAACAAACCCTGTTGTTCCATGAATTGTTTCTGAATTTTGATATTTCAAATGTTATTTGCCTTGTAAACGTTTTCATTTCATCAAAATCAGAAGGCTGTCTATACCTCTTCCATTGACTTCTGAATTTAGTTTTATTAAAGGCAAAATTGTTTTTTGGGAGAACGGCTGTTCTTGTAGCCTTTGACTTTTTGGGAACTGGCACACTAACACTTTCATGCAAGCAATTAGTAAACAGTTCGATCTGTTCATCAATTTGTTGGGGGCTACTTATACCATCTATATCACAGGGTGTGTTCTTAAGTCTTTGTTATACTGCAGTTCTAAATCTATTCCAATTTGCATTTTTTTAAATCTAGGTATTGCACATCTATTTTACTACAATGTAGAAGAATATCACAGTGAATTGGAATGTGATCCGAACTCAATGCGTTAATTGCAACAGGGTGCGTAACGAGTTCTGGCGAGTTCGTTATGATAAAATCCAATGTTGATGGCAAAGATTTCTTTGCTGGCCGGAGAATATGTTTGGCCGTTTGGATAGAGCAACGACATCAAGTAGCAGATTTCCTCATTTATTTGCTCTTGTACAACCCCAATTACGATGCCTGCAGTTGAAATCACCCCCAAGTTAAAATGTATCATTACTAGTGATAAGCTTTCTTAAATCTCTCTTAAAGAAGTCAATCTTTTTTACTCCGCCGTAAGAGTAAACTGACAAGATTTTAAACGTGGAATTGTCACTTAATACAATTTCAATACCAATTACTTTAAGTACTTTAGTATTTACATTTGGTAGTAAATTATATACCAAATTTGTTCTTACTACAATGGCAACTTCACCTCCTGTTTCATTGTCATTTCTATCTAATCTATGGCAGTGGTAGGCATTGTGCAAGAAAGAGACAAGGCATACATCGACATCTTTATTACAGAGAAAATTGAAAAACTTAGTACATTTATTTGGAATACTTCTAGCATTCTAACATGCAACATTAAGAGATTTTGATTTACTTAACATCATTATATAAATATTTAGTTGAAAGCTGCGTTATAACATTAAATTGTTCAAATTTGGATTTACATACACATAACTTTGTTATCATTTCCATAGTAAGAGAGCATAATTTCTCTTGGGTAAAGAGATCGCTCTTACTTCTAGTGGAAACAGAGTTGCTTGGAGCTGCATTATGGGTCCATTGTTGTGCCTGCACTTGGAGAGCAGCCGAAGATGTTGAATGCGTATTTTCTCGTGATCTATTTTGCTTATTGAGAGATGGAAAATCGCTTGTGCTCATATAGTTTGGCACGTTTCTCGTCGTGTGTTTTGACCAAACATAATACATCTCTGGTTTTCTCTTGAGCATAGTTTTTTGTCTTACCTCGAGATATTTTACTCTTCGGGACAGCACATTTGAAGATCCCAAAAAGAATTCGCACAATATGTCTTTACACTAGAGTTTCATTCACCTTATTACATTTGACAATAATGGCATTGAGTTATTTGTTTATTATTTTTCGTTGAAACTCCCAACGTACTTGAGTACGGAGAATACTGCGGATGTTCTTTCTCAGTTCCGCGATTTTAACACTTTGTTTCTCAAGATAGACAATATACGTCAGTTCTTTTTTATCATTTAACCTTACAAACCAAGGTTACATAGTTCGGTTTTGAGTAAATCAATTTTCATCTCGTCCAACCCGAAGAGAACTTCCTTGAATGCTCTTTCACTTCTTAGGTCATGAGTGAAATATTGACATTTCTTAACTTTTAGTGCCACGCACACTAATTTGTAAGAGGTTATGTACTCAGAGAAAATTTTAACACCAATTGATGTTTTTTTTTATCGTGTAGTTGTTCTTTCATCAAATTGTAAACAAATTCTCCAGATTTTTGGAGTAATTTAATAGGTGGCGCAATGGTTTCTTTAGTGGCACTTTCTTTCGGCGACATGTTGTCACCGATATCGCCGGTTTAATTTTCATCTTCCATTTGCAAGAGTTTCCCTAGCTTAGACATTGCAGAGGGATTTTTTAACACTTTCGCGTTTGAAGATCTAAGATCTTCACTGCTTAGAGCAATTTTACACGAACTATTTTCGACAGCAAGCTTTTGCATCTTGCAGCAAGAGAGACATAGGAAAAGCTTCACCTCCCTTGCCATCAAGATGGAAAAGCTTGCTGTCGAAATTAATTCGTGTAAGAGTACCCTTAGGCTCCGTACTCGTTCAGGATTTCAGACGTTTCGATTCATAAGCGAAGGAAAAATTCGTCTTGCTCTTATGAAAGCGCAACGAGAACTCATTGAAACAGCCGTGAAGTATGATATTATGTAACAGAGATGGTGAGTCTTCTGGAGGTTAGGAATAAAGTTACGATTAGGAAATAATCAATGAAACCAATATTCGAACCCGTGTTTGCCCATATTATTTCTATGAGTATTATCGGTGTTTTTAGGAAGAGGTTCGGTCTTACTCTACTTCTCGAATCAGAGGGCTAGAATCCGAAGACCTTCTTAGCTGAAGCATTTGTGTCCATGCCTCCAATAAAGTCGAACGAGTGCTATCTCTTTTTTATCCACCTCCTGTTCTATTGACAGTGGCGAATGCCGCCTTGACGTGTATGAAAAATACAGAAAGTTTATTTTTTCGCTCCAAAAATGTTGCCGAAATATTCTTTAGAACACATTTGCTTTTGAAGCCGGCTTGATATTCCATAAGCTTATTTTTTCCAAAAAAAGTTTTTTGTGAATCGGATATATTACCAATATCTCAAATATGGAGATCCATATTCAAGGGACTACATCTGTCTTTCCACTTGTTTGTAGATTTACAGTTAGTTTCTAGCGATACCCCGCTTCCATATGAATTGGATTCAACAGTTATTGAAAGGTGGTCAGGAAAAGATAATTAGCCACTTGAAGTTTTCAATTATGGACATCCATTCACCTCTGGCGATACAAACATTGTCTAGTGGTGCACTTTGCTCACCCACAACAGTATTTTCAACTTCGCTATCAGATCATTAAAAAGTAATTTTGCAACGCGAAGTAAACAAAACAAATTGAAACGCACCATAACATATACTTTATCTCGTCAACGAATTAATAGAGACAAATTTGTACAAACATCACCTGAAACACATCGAAGGGAATTCTCTGTCGAACATATGTCAGTATCAGATCAGAAAGATTTGACTAACATCCTGGCAGAAAAGACTTGCCGACATAATGGCCGACGTAAAAAGTCTGATAAAATCAAATGAGTCTCTTGCGGTAAAGCTCCAGCAAGTGAGAATGGAGACTGACGCAATTGAAAGGAAAATTATACGCCTCGAAAAGCAGTTAAAAGACCAAGAACTTGTATACACATCCTGCACACAATCAAGCAAAAGAAGATCCCCAAAAAACAGTAGACAACATAGCCAGACAAATTCCAAGTGGCACCTTCATTCACCTTCGAAGAAATTGTAGCTCTCCCACAAAGGGGAATAAGCAGCACATTATAATTGAAGCACCAAGCGATTGCTGAAAAATGCTAACAAACTTAAGGTGGGGAGTAAATCCTGACTACACCAAAGACGAGCTTACAAAACGACAACAAATTTAAAAAACAGATGAGAGATGTTTGGAAATTTGAAGTAAATTGAGAATACCAATTCTCAATCAACAACAAACACAAATTGTTTAGTTTTGCACTATAACCACCTTACCACTGGTGGCGGTATAGATATAGATATGCAATAGGACAAAGTAAGCAGCAAAAAGTGTATAGCGAGTAAATTATATAATGCTGATTTCTTTGAATTTGTAAAAAGTCGAGACATATATTACAAGCGATCATTACGAAACCTGTAATAAATACATCAATGATTTCAAGTGCACTGGCTTCCAGCGCGTTATGAAAAAAAATTGGTAGGACCATAGGAGGCTCCTTGTATGACATCAAATAAATTGTTAACGGTGGCTTTACTAGTATTAACAATGAAGTTTATATCGAGCTTCATCACTTAAATTCAATCTCGTACATTCAATCATCTTACAAAAGTAATAAAGCACCAGCGGCTGATCGCGAAGGAAATGAATTTTGTAAAAACGCTCCGCAACAATTCCTTTATAAAATAGTCGATACCTTGAACCGTATCTTAAAAACAAGAGAGGTACTCTAAGAATTCAACTATGTGGGGATCTCATTTATGAACTCAATCGCTAAAGTATTCTGCTCTATACTTCTGTCAAGAATCAATAGTTGGGTTGAAGAAAATTAAATAGTTTTGAATTCAAATACAGTATATTTCCACATTCTCGACCATGGTACATTATTTTTTTAGAAATAATAAAATAAAAATCTACCTGTTTTTTGTTGACTTTAAAGCTATTTACGACTAAATAGACCGAAATTCCCGAAAGGAATGTCAACCAAGATACTCAAAGTCCTCAAGAACAATAACACGAGCCAAAGAGTTTTCTTTAGAGTGCAACTCTTTTCGCATCTTTGATAGGTGGCATATCAACACATTTGCCCTCTGGTATAAAGAGTGCAGATCATTATTGTTACATACAGATATTATTGTCTTACCCGCAGTATCACTTCAAAGCCTTCAATTAATGACCAATGAACTGTTTAAATTTATCAAAACTTGGAACCACAGTAAACAGAGTAAACACAGGAGATATGCAAAACACCGAATTTTTGAAGCATAAGCCATCCGTGTTGTGCTACTAAACGTGTAGTGCTCAAACTCGGGGTACAAGAGTATGCCAAAGTAAAAAAGCTTCGTCGATTTTTGCTAAAAAACAGTTTTTCATCTTCCGTTAACCACTCCAAATTGTGTGCTTAACTTCGAAACCGGCGTACGAAGTATGTTGAATTTTGCACTAAAGTTGCATTTTGACTATTTAGAAGTGATTACGGTTATAGAAATAATATTTTAACTAAATTAATATATACAAATCTAAAAATATATATATACTTATAAATGGTGTGTTACGACTTCAAAACATTTCTCAATTTGTAAAATTATTTTACGCATTTTATAAATTCTTTACGCTTCAATCGGCAGACGGCAACGCAATGCAATTTGAACTTACTAGGTATGATCCTGTACTTTCTGCACCAAATTGCGAAAACTATAATTTTTTTAAGGAGTGGGGCTAAAAACCTCTCATATAGAAGCAAAATATCAAGAAAGTATAGGAACGCAATTAAACCTTGCAACTGTTAAACGCTTGCACTTGTTGCCATATGCAATAACAATGTACCATATATAAAAATTACATGCGAGTGATAGAGATAGAGTTAAAATTGAAGATAAGATTCACCTTGAAATTGCAGAGCGCTTATTAAGCTACAATATGTAGGTACATTTTTCTTTAAACGAGGAGAGAGTTTCTATGACTCGTCCCATTGGCCACTTTCCAGGAGGGAGGTTGTTTTTCTTGATAGATTTCCTTGAAGGTCATTTATTTTGATTTCGTGTTGAATTTGCTGCCATGTTGCTATGACGTCAGGTACTCCATCTGCCATCGTTTCCAATAGCCTTGAACTTTTGACTGCAGCTGTTGCTAATATATGGGATATCAGTAAATGGTTCCGGTACGCACGCATAAGATTCACCTATCAAAAATTGAGAAGGGGTTAGTGGATAAAGTTCGGTGTCCGACATTTGACACAGAGGACGAGAGTTGAAAATCGCCTCAATTTGAGTCACCAGAGTGTAAAACTGCTCGTACGTCAGAATTTCATTACCAACTACTCGCCGAAGATGCTGCTTTACTGACTTTACCCCAGCTTCCCATAAGCCGCCAAAGTGAGGTGCCGATGGTGGTATACAATGCGACGTGATGCCATCCCGAACCAACGATTCAGATACTTAATTTCGTAACAGCGTGCTTCGATTCTTCCACCCACTCGCAGGATGCATTCATCATCTAGAAAAGGAGATAAATTAATGATCTTGGAGTTATTTGGGAAACAACCAAGCTGACGAAACGACTTAATGTGGTCACCAAAGTACCGATGCCGCAACCATTTTTGGATACACCTTTTAGCACGGTATATCTCCTGTGGTTCGAGATAATGTGACGAGTGTAAAATTTGTTTTCGAGCTCGTAACAATATACGATTAATTCGTGCCACGGATCGAATCAGAATGTTCCACGTTGACACCCGGGAAGACAGAAAATCGAATGGATGATCATCAGTGACAAGAAGATATGACTGTTTGTTTATTTTCTTCTCTTCCTGGATGCAGACAGGGTCTTCTTCAACCCACTAATGAAAGGCCAATTTTCCGAGCGTTCTTTCAACCAATGTGGACCAGTCCAAAAAACCTGGTGTTCAAGAAGTTGTAAAGGTGAAATTCCGCGTGATGCACAGTCCGCTGGATTGCATTCTGACTTGACATGAAACCACCTATTTCTTGGGATCGTATTGAGGATTTCCGAAGTACGATTACCAACGAAGATGTTCCAACGGCGAGAGGGTGGGGGGTAGGGTGGAGTGGAGGAAAGCCATAATAGGACCACTTTTGAATACGACCAGGCGCAGATGTTGCTGAATGTGGTACCAAGAGACTTTTGCACTGCAACGTCTTGCGAGTAACAGAGCATAGAGCTCAAACCGCGGGGTGCTGAGTTGCTTCAACGGAGATACGCAAGATTTCGCCGAATAGATATACAGCGAATAGATAACAGCTGCATATGCGGAGGCTGATGCATCTGAAAACGTATGTAATTGATGCGTAGACGATGCGTTTCCTAGACCGATGATTCGAGGTATCTTTATTTTGTGTGGACTGGAAGCTCCTCATGGTATTTTTTTTACACGTGGCCAATCGGATGTGGAAGTTCATCATCCCAGTCAACATTTCGGTGCCACAGTTCTTGTAAAAGAACTTTCAATTGCACTACCGAAGGGGCCAGAAAACCGAGGGGATCAAATATACGCGCTATGTCTCGAAGAATTTGACGTGTGGTTAGGGGTCATCGAGATTATATGTTAAGTTAAAACTGAACACATCATTATTCGAGTTCCAATATAAGCCGAACACTTTTATCCACGAATATCAAACGAAATATTTTGGAGGAGCGAGTTCTAGGTGTCTTGGCTAAGTTCTTCACAATTGCTTTGCCATTTGCTCAATTTCATATCACATTTTCGACAAGTTTGATTATGGAGTCACGCTTAAAAACTGCTTTAGACAAAGTTTGTCCACCCGAAATAACATCGTCGACATAAAAGTTATTTAACACAATGTCCGACGCGATTAGAAACTCTTCCCGATAGTCTCTCGCTAATTGCTCCAGGGTGCGAACAGAAAGGAATGGTGCACATGAAGTTCCATATGTTACTGTACGTTACCAGAAGTGTTTTATTGGCTCCGATAGTGAATTTCGGCACACTATGCCTTTGAAGTCTGCATCTTTGTCGGACACCAATTTTTGGCGCAACATCTTAACAATGTCTGCTGTGAAGACAAACTGATGTCGACGAAATCGCAAACAGACGGAAAATAAATTTCGAATCACGAGAAAATGCTCTTCGATCTGTCTATCTTCATGCGAAATGAGAGATTTTTGATCCACTTCTTCGATAGTCCAAAACGATTGCAAGATTGAATCAATATTCAAACATGCGTGATGCGATGTAATACGTGTTTCGTTGGTGCATGGTAACGGTCTAGCCAAAACCCAACCGAAAATGGTTTTTAGCGCTTTTGGATAGCCCAAAGTGCTTCTGACGCATTGTCCCTGCAGAACATCCCAAGCTTTATCTGCGCCTAGAAGGATATCAACGAGATCAGATTTCTTGAACGAAGGATCGGCTAAATCCAGCTGCTGCAATTGGCAACAAATCGTCGATAGTAAATTAAGTCGTTGGTAAATTGGTAGTTCTTCTTCTTTGCTTGGCGCTACAGTCCGGGGTGGACCTGGGCCTCAACCAACATGCCTCTCCAGCCAGCACGATCTTTCGCCAGCTGCCTCCAGTTGCGCACACCAAGTTGGTTGAGGTCTTTTTCCACTTGTGTGCGCCATCTAGTGCGAGGACGTCCTCTATTGCGCTGTCCCAATGGCTCGGTGTCGAAGACTCTTCGGGCCGGAGTTGTGGTGTCCATTCGCTCTACATGACCTAGCCATCTTAAGCGTTGGATCCGAAGACGCTTAACTTGGTACATGCCGCTGTACAGCCCGTATAGTTCGTGGTTAAACCTTCTCCTCCAAACGCCATCAACGCAAACAGGACCAAAGATCGTACGCAGAACTTTTCTCTCAAAACAACCAAGAGCTTCTTCATCCGCTTTCAATAGCGTCCATGTCTCTGCGCCATAGAGCAGGACTGGGATGATCAGGGTTTTATACAAGGTCAATTATGTGTTTCGAGAGATGGCTCTGTTACTCAATTGCCTCTTGAGCCCAAAGAAACAGCGATTGGCAAGAGTAATTCTGCGCTTGGTTTCGGTACTAGTGTTGTTGTCCCTATTTACTCCAGAGCCTAGGTAGACGAAGTCCTTGACTACCTCAAAGTTTCTGCTGCCCAATATGACGCTCTTTTCGAGACGTCGATGTTGTGCGTCCTTCCGTGATGACAGCATGTACTTTGTTCTGCCCTGGTTTACCGCTACACCCATTTTAGCCGCTTCCGCTTCAATGCCAGCAAACGCCTCATTGACCGTTCGCTGTGTTCATCCAATCAAGTCAATGTCGTCGGCGTAGGCAAGCAGTTGAACGGACTTTTGGAATGTGCCTCGGGTGTTTACGTTTGAGTTTCGCACGATCTTCTCAAGTATGATGTTAAAGAAGCCACATGACAGCGTGTCGCCTTGCCTAAAACCTTTTTTGACATTGAATGTCTCTCTGAGTTCGTTACCGACCTTGATGAAGCAGCGAGAGTTCTCCATCGTCATCCTGCACAACCTGACGAGTTTGGCAGGAATGTCAAAACTATACATGGCGCTGTATAGCTCGTCTCTATGCACGCTGTCATATGCGGCCTTGAAATCGACAAATAGGTGGTGAGTGTCGATCTGCATCTCATGAGTCTTTTCCAGGATCTGCCGAAGTGTAAATATTTGGTCTATTGTGGACTTTCCTGGCCTGAAACTGACTGGCAAGGACCTATCAGGTTGCTGACAAAGGATTTCAGGCGTTCACACAGAACGGCAGTGAGTATCTTGTACGCGATGTTAAGGAGGCTGATCCCTCGATAGTTGGCGCAGTCAAAGGGGTCTCCTTTCTTGTGGACCGGACAAACGACGCTGAGATTCCACTCATCGGGCATGCTTTCCTCCGACCATATATTACAGATGAGCTGGTGCATGCGCCCAACCAGTTCATCTCCAGCTGCTTTAAACAGTTCCGCGGACAATCCGTCCGCTCCTGCAGCTTTGTTCGACTTCAGTCTAGATATCACTATCTTGACTTCGTCTAAGTCGGGGGACGGAATTCGTGTTCATCATCGTCCAAATTGAGTGAAACATTCTGCCTGACAGCGGAATTTGTGTCGTCATCGCCGTTTAACAGTCTACAGAAAAGATTTTCCAAATTCTCAGCATCGACTGCGATTCTAATACTAGTTGTCCATTTTCGTCCTTGCAGGCTTCGGTCCGAGGTCTGTATCTTCCTGATACTTGTTTTACCTTTTGGTAAAACATTCGGACCTCCTTCCTGTCGTAACACCTCTCCATCTCCACGACCGCGCGCTTCTCATGCTCTTTCTTTTTCTTTCTGAGAAGCCGGTGCTCTTCCCTTCTCTTCTGTTCGTAGAGCTCACTAACAGCTCTCGTTGTTCGATGCAGCGTTGTCTTTTAGGCCTCCTGCTTGGCTGCATGTACCTGCCTGCACTCGTCGTCAAACCATGGGACCACCTTCTGTGCAATTATGGTGTTGTTTTCTATCTTTGTTGTAGGCCAATCGTTTTCCGGTTGCGTTAACCAACGAGGACCAGTCCACCACAACCAATGGTCGACAAGTTTCGCCGGGGCTAATCCACGTGATGCGCAGTCCGCTGGGTTCGACTCCGATGGAACGGAGCGCCAACTGTGTCTCGAAACTGTTTCCAGAATGGCAGATGACCTATTTGCGACAAATGTTGTCCATCGGCGAGGTGGCGAGGATCACCAATGAAGGACAACTTGAGAATCACACCACGCTACTGTTCTCACAATTTTGGAATTGACCGACGAACTCACAACATTCAACAATTTTGTCAACAATAGAGCACCACAGAGCTCCAAGCGCGGAATGGAGATAGGCTTAAGTGGAGCTACTTTAGTTTCCGCAGCTACTATTGTGACTTTAACATCACCAGACACAGAAACAACGCGAGCGTACACAACTGCGGCATATGCAACGGAGGAGGCATCCGAAAACCCGTGGAGTTCTCTCCCGTCGTTATACATAAATATATTTCGAGGAACGCGTATCTGCTCAAAATGGTGGAATTGGCTGCGATAATCCATCCACCTCTCAGCCAGTTGAGAAGGTAAGGGGTCGTCCCAACCGAGGTTTAACTCCGAAGACCACAGCTCCTGAAACATAATTTTCAATAGGACAACAGATAGCGATAAGAGTCCCAACGGATCGAAAATCCGAGCTGTATCGGATAGCAAATGTCTTCTGGTGGCACATGTATGCTCAAGTGAGCTAGCCAACTGCATTCCTCCACTCCTTGAATTCACCCGCAATACACGTCTCGCCAGGAATGCTCATCAGTTTACCCTTAAGCCTGCTTTCGGACGCACAGTGAAATTTAGAGACTCGTTTTTTAGCCGCACTACACGAATATGGAATGCTCTTCCCAGCTCAATATTTCCAATAGATTACAATCCGCAGATGTTTAAGACCAATGTGCACAGGTACCTCCTCTCTCTCTCTCCCTCTATACCTTCGGCCCGTGCTGTGTCTTGACCCCGGACAATTAAGGGTATTAATAACCCCTTGAGCACGCGCAAATTATAAAAAAAAAAAAAAAAAAAAAAAAATAAAAATGGTGCCGACGCTGTACCATATGTTACAGTTTTGAGCCGGTAATGCTTGATGGGTTCACTAAAGTTCTTACGCCACACAATGCGTTGATAGTCCAAGTCTTCCCGACGTACCCATATTTGTCGGAACATTTTTACAATGTCCGCTGTAAAAACGAAGCGATGTTCCCGAAACCGTAAACACACACCGATGAAGTCGCGTTGGATTGAAGGTCCAATCATCAGTTTACTATTCAGTGAATGTACATTGGAGTCCTTTACCGAGCCGTCAAACACAACACGTAGTTTAGTGGATGAGCTTTCTGGTTTAAAGACTGCATGGTGCGGTGAATAAAATACCTTTCCGGAATCCTGAGGAATATCTTCACGACGGATTTCTTCCATATGGCCAAGCTCTTCATATTCTCTCATGAACTGAGAATATTGCTCATGAAGGTCCGAGCTTACACGAAACATGCGTTCCATGCCATACAGACGAGACACTGCAGCCTGTTGCGTGTCACCAAAAACGGGCGATGAAATTTGGAATGGCAGAGATACAACATATTTACCATCAGAGGCGCGCGAAACGGTTTTTCGAAAATGTTCTTCAGCTTGATCGTTGATTACCTGACAATTCTTGAACGACGGACACTCTTCCAATTCCCAGAAACGTCTTAAGAGACCGTCAATGTCCGTAACCGAATGAAGAGAGTGCAGGTCCGACACCGATGAATCCTTATCAAACAGTTCTCCTGTGACTACCCACCCGAATGAGGTTTTTTGTGCCAATGGAATCCCGTCTGCTGCATGAACTTTGCGTGCCTCAAGAATCATCCAAACACGATCAGCGCCCAGCAACACATCGATTGAGCCAGGTCCAAATTCCGAAGACGTGACCACGCGGAAACATCGAGCGGCTGAGATGGTAAGTTTGAGGTTAGCTTACTGAGTACAAGAGCCTCTACCGACAAACGAGTTGTATTGAAGCGCGATAAAAGTTCAATGGTCACACGACCTCTGGTATACCCAGCCCCCTTGGACGATAATACCATAATAGGAATCCTAGAATGTTTATTGAGCCGGAGTCTTTGTGCGAACGAATCCGAAATAAACGACGATTGTGACCCGGTATCAAGTAGAACACGACAATTGATAATTTCCCCCTGATGGTCACGAAGTTGGGCGAGAATGGTGGGCAACACTGTCTGTTTCTGACAGTTATGCTCAGTCGAATGATTGTTGACCATAGGGGTAGGAGAGACGGAAGTTGATGGCTGACACTGAGTTTTCACCGATATGAAGACCGACACTTATTCGACGAATGACCAATGCGAAGACAATTAAGGCACAGAAGGTTGGATTTGGCAAATGATCTGTGTGAATTAACGTCTAGGGCAATAAACTGTGGGTACTGACTAACATTAAGACTTTTATTATTACACACTGGACAAGTACGATTGTTCTCTGATGCATTCGCTACATGAGCGCGAATCGATCCCAATGCTTTGCCGCGCGATGTGGTAGACCGAATTAAAGATTGGCAAGTTTCGAGTGCGTCACAGCGTTGCTCCAAGAACTCTATTAAATTTGTTATTGTCATATCATCCCGTGACCCCACTTCCTCAGCCCAGGCTTGTTTGGTGTCCTGGTCGAGTTTCGTTAGAACAATATAGATTAACCAGGGATCACGGCCATTCTTGTCTAGCGCGTTAAGTCCCCGAATAACTTCGTCAGCACCGTCTGCGATTTTGTGTAGTGTTTGCGCGTTAGGATTGTTCATGGCATGAAACGTGTGAATAAATGATTGAACAATGAGGTGCACCCGATCATAGCGCTGTTCAAGTCTACGCTTCCCACGCTTCAACATAGTTTGCGTCCGAAATCGATATATGTTTAATCACGTTCGCCGCGTCGTCTTTTAGGAAGGACTTTAAATAGTGGAACTTTTGAGTAGGAGTTAGTTTGGGTTGAGTTTTTACCGATGCGATGAATAAATCTCTGAACAAAGGCCAGTCTTTATAATTACCCGAAAACGGCGGAATCACTATTTTTGGCAGATTGACTGTTGCCCAGGAGTTGGACGAACTGAGCTGTTCTAAGAATGAGGACTGCTGTGACGCAAGTCGCTCCACTGCCGAACCGACCGTATCGTATCGATTACTTTCAACGGACACCTTCCTTTCGCGAATTGCCTTCTTTAGGCAAGCATGAGCCTTGAAGTACTTTTCCTCATACTTCCCAAACTCCTTTTCCACTTCATGTAGTTCATTTTCTTCAATGCACTGAAGATATTCGTTGTTCAGTTGTGAAAATTCCGACCACGATTCACATAGTCTGCTTAACCGAATCTCTAACATTTCGCTTGTGATGGACTCATCAATAGAATCTACAAAGCTTGCTGCACGTGTTAAGCAGCCTTTTGCATTACCGCGTTTTAGCTTGATTGTGTTGATGTTCTTTCGCGAAGTAATAACGAACAAGGAACTCCTAATAAATTTTGTGTTTTAACCATAATCACAGGAGTGTAGTCGCGAGGGAATTGTTGTACAGCACTTTTCACAATCTTAACATCTGCATATATACATACATACGTATCCACTTGGCGAGTTCACTAAATACACTTTAATTCGGCTTCCGAAGGACCAAAAATTATGTTTATTATTGAAACGAAAGAAAGAGTAACGACACTGCAGAAATATTTGAATAACTAAACGACGAACTGTTCAATGATTGATGTACAAAGTTTATTAACCAAAAACGAAATTATGAAATAATACTGTATATGAATTATGAATTGGTAGCGACAAATTGAATATTAATTTTGGATGATAACGACGATGTCTGCTTCACCACGATTGATCACAAAGTGTCCAAGTACATCTTCCAGGGACCATCAGCAGCTCAGGGACCTCCTTACACACATTGTATCCATTATCCTAATGTGCGTTCGATTATGCGTGTGCGTAAATGGTCTGATTATTCGCCCACGCTATTGGATGGTGTTAAAATCGTACGACCAAATTACAAGTGGGGCGATGCAAATGTACAGTGACTCAGAGCATTCATCATTCATCTGACAGTGACTCACAGCATACAAAATAATTAAGTAAATAAATGAACAATTATATAAACTGACTACAATGATTCCTAAACAGTAGCGAACTTTAAGATCCGTTAACGGAGTTGCATCCGAAATGGATTCAGTATATGAAATTAATTTTGGTAACGAGACTTTTAAATGACGACGTGTAGCACGAAGAACAGGTAACGTACTAGGCTCAGCCATATTAACAATTCCAGAAAAAAGTATCTATAGCAATCAATGCACTTATTTAATTATACTTAATTTGAGTTTTTCAACAATCATACGTGCGAACGAATGAATAATGCACATTCACAATTTCAATATCTTTGCGATAGAACAAATCAAAAATAAAATCACGAAAACAAGAAATATTAAAATTGCATACGAGTGATAGAGAGAGAGTTAAAATTGGAGATAAGATTGACCTTGAAATTGCAGAGCGCTTATTAAGCTACAATAAGTAGGTACATTTTTCTTTAAACGAAGAGAGAAACTTAGGCTACATGTACAATGTTAGGCAACATTAAGCAAATTATATAACATGAAAGATGATTGCAGTGTACTTGAAAATAGAACTAATAAACAATAGAAAATAGAACAGATTACCACGACTTTAAAAATATACAGAAGATATTCCTTAACAGGCAGTGTGGGAAAATTTGTACTCACTCCCGAGAGCGCAAATTTGACATAAAAACCATACTTTTGTCGTACTGAAACAGACCTTCGTAAATTTGTGTTGTTTTGTACTGTTCTGGACAGATATTTTGAATACGAGAACAGACCTATTATATTAAATTGTATATGTATGTATTTAAAAACACGAAGCCATTTAAAAAAAACTAAAATTTTGAAATCTAACAGATTTGCTCACACCGTTAACTGTTTTTTCCTTGACTACATTGTTTTATTTTTGAACACTAACTTTGTCTGCAAACGAATCTTATGTGCCCGCCTCTTCTAACATTCTTGCATTCAAATCAACAATAAGATCAAATATAGCGATCTCTGGCTAGCTGTATCCAGTTCGCACACCAAGTTGGTTGACGCCTTTCTTCACTTGGGTGCGCCACCTTAAACGCGGACGTCCTCAGGTTCGAATCGAAGATTCTTCGGGCCGGAGCTGAGTTGTATACATACGCTCTACATGGCCTAGCCACCAAAGGCGTTGAATCTTTACATGCCTAACTAGGCTCATGTCGCTGTACAGCCCGTTCATGTTTTAATCTTCTCCTCCAGAACCCGTCAACACAGACAGGATCAAAGATCGCATGCAAAACTTTTTTCTCAAATAGACCAAGGACTTCTTCATCCGCTTTCGAGATGTCCATGACTGCGAGAGAGGGCTCTATTACTCAATTGCCTCTTGAGCACAAAGATACAGCGGTTGGCAAGAGTTATCCTGCGCTTGATCTCGGCAAATTTCGTAAAACGCTTTTGAATTTTCTCAGTACGTAATTCAGCATTTTGGAAATAAGGGCTCCAAACGACGCAGCCATACTCCAAAACGGAACGAATAAGTGACGTGTATAGTGACTTAAGCGTGTAGTTATCGTGAAAGACCAAGGACTGCTCTCAATTTTTGTTTCAATTGATGACATATATTGTCTATACAAAAATTTCTTCAAGAAATCGTATTCTTTTCGCAACTGTATAAATTTAGTACGAGCTGTGAAATCAACTTTGCTTAGCTTAGACACTTTAATCATCACATTCTTCAACCTAGATAAGCTTTTAGTAATCCAAACAGGTTTATTAGAGCGAGAAAACCCATTTAACACGGCCAAATCACCTAAAATTATGGCATATGTTGAACTATTACAGTGATTAATAACATCAGGAATGTTGTTTATACTAGCAACATAAATTTCATTACCAGAATTTTTAACATTATAAGAGACCAAAATATATATACATATTTTGTCAGGAATTCCGGACACATAGAAATCAATTTGAAAACATATGCAAATTTGTTCGATCATATCCGATGTGTTCAGGAATGTAATTTCTCTGCTCTTGAAGCATTTCCGAACGGCAAGCAAGACTCCCTCTCCCAACTCGCAACCAGTAAGAATGGGACATCTATCAGCCCGATAAACTTCAAATTCATCAGTAAATAGTTCAGCAGTCTTTACTCCTTCATGCATCCATGTTTCTGTGAGGGCAATGACAGCATACGGGCAGTCAGCAGCAGCGAGAAAGAGATCCATAATTTTGGTTCTCATACCACCCACATTTTGATAGTACAGTGAGGGAGAGCACGAATCATTTAGCATATGGTTATTTGCAATAGCAGCGAAGGGAGAGACGGATTGGCCTATGTTTAAGCGGTTGGGTTTGAGGTGGGCATTTCGTTTTTTGGAGTCGCTGAGATCTGCCAATCACGTCAATATCATCGGCGTATGCTAACAATTGCACGGACTTCTGGAAGATTGTGACTCTACTGTTGGCGTGTGAGTTTTACACGATTTTCTCTAGGACGATGTTGAAAAAATCATATGACTACTCGTGGTGTCGTAAAGCCCATCACATCATTGGCGGCTTCTTGACAACGACAAATTCTGTTTCGATGCTTTGTATAGGCGGCGTCGAACTTCCAGAGAGTTTCTGGGAGACTCGGTCGGCAAAGTTCCTAGCAGTCCGTTGCGATTGTAGCTTTGCGGCGTCAAACCGTAGTGTTCTTTCTCGACTCCATTGTTCTCTCGATATCCTGATTCTTACTTTGGCTAAAACAAGGAAATGGTCCGAGTCAACATTGGCTCCTCGGAAAGTTCGGACATCGAGAATGCTGGAGGAGTGTCTGACGTCGATCGCAACGTGATCAATCTGGTTGATGGTTGATTGGTTTGGGGACCGCTAGATCCCTTTATGGATGTTGGGGTGTGAGAACCGCCTACTGGCTACAGCAAGGTTGCGTCCCATGACAAAGTCCACCAGCCTTAGTCCGTTACTGGACGTGGTGTCTTGAAGGCTGTGTTTTCCGATGACTTTATCAAATATGGGCAAGAACCCAGCTTGTCGTTGAAATCTCCTAGAACGATCTTGGTGTTGTGGCTGGAGCATTGATCGTATGTTCTTTCTAGGAGATCGTTCGTGTCGGAGCGTGGGCATAAATTAGGCTGATGTTCCCGAATTAAGTCTTGGTGCCGATTGTTATGAGGCGTTCGCTTTTGCGGACAAAGCTTAAGACTTTTTGCCTAAGCCTGCATTGAATAAAAAATCCACACCCTAATAAGCACATTTCATTGCTGCAATCACTGTAGTATATTTCGCAGGTTTTCATTCTCTTCTTGCCCGGTCTATTCCATCGCATTTCCTAAATGGAGGTGACTGCTTTATAGAAATCAAGGGCGAGTTCTATGACTGCACGTGACCTTTTAAGGGACTGCACACTCCAGGTGCATAATCGAAAAGTATGGTTATTTGTTCGTTTGCTGGGGTCGTCAACAGTAAATACGTCAGTATCCGAAGCATTTGGTTGTCTCTGAACAGTTTGTGTTTTCCGTGGTGAGGGCATTAAACTCACGCACAACCCGCAACTGAGAGGCCAGGCCCGTTTATTTTAACCTTGGGCGAATGGTGCTTCCAGATTTCGACTGCATCCTTTGTTCTCTGTATTGCGAACTGACTAGCAAAGAAAAAGTGCTTTAGAAATAAAACATAGAGTTCCCATATTGAAGCATATGTTGACAAATTGTAGTACCTCGGCTTCGGACTGCGATGCCGATGTAAATGACGTCACATATAAGATGAGCTCCAGTTCCATGAACTAGTGCGGACGTACTCTTGACCAATATGTTCACGCAGGAGTGAACTCGATCCACAAAGTCATAAAGTTCGACATTACATCAACACAACAGGACCCCCAATTGCAGAACGCGCACGAAGATAAACACCAGCAAACTATCTATAGTGAAAAGAATTCGAATTCATGGTCGAAGAAGGCTATTGTCTCCCATCAGATAGCCCTTGGGCAAGCCTCCTTCACTTGGCCCTAAAGAACATGGAGACCGGAATAGCACGGGATAGATGGTATAGACATGAAACTGCTGGTAATTTTGCAGGATCTGTGAATATTCGGTCAATAGTGGATTCGGTTGCCTGACCCCTCATTGATATTGGCTAATCAGGCTATTGACGTATGGTTCGCTTTTGAAATCCCCGTTTGAAATTTGGCCACCACTAGGTAGTGAGCTGAATCTATGTTGGCGCCTCGGAACGACCGGACATCTAGAATGCTTGTGGTATGTCTTCCGTCAATTGCAATATTATCAATCTGAATGGCTGTGGATTGATCTGGAGATCGTCATATGCGGGAAACGCGTGCTTGCTACACTGAGGTTACGCCCTATGCCAAAGTCCGTGAGTCTATGTCCGGTATCGTGTAGAAATGCCGACGCCTTTCTTGGATCTTGGAGTTCGCGATTTTTGGAATAAATACGGCTTTTGAGATGATTGGTTTCTACAGACGATTTTGCAAGAAGAATGATCTGTACTTGACTGGAGGTTCTAAAGGCGACAAGAAAGAGATAAAATGGACATAAGAAAGCAGTGAAGCCTTTAAAAGATGCAAGGAACATCTGGCGAGTGCTGCACCACAAGCTCACTACCAACCAAATCCTATCCCTTATTTACAACAGATACTTCGGATTTCGACATGGGTGTAGTTCTCGATGAGAAAATAGACTCGTACCCATTGCTTTGTTCCGACAACGTTTAAGTGCAACCGAGCAGGCGTGCTGTCATCAGCGTTGTGCGTAGTAGACTACAGAGTTCATGACGCGCCGTCAGTGTCATGTCGTCCAGAATCACGACGAATGGACGACACGACATGTCGACAGTAGTTCAGTCATTAATTACAACAATATTAAGGGCAAAATGTGAAAATTAGTGCATAATTCAGACGGCAGTTGTTTATCCCAGACTAAAATTAGTACGCTCAGACGCAGAATATTCGAGCCGGTTATCACATACCAGCGAAATAGATAGCACTAATATTTGGCTGACAAAGCATGCAGAAGGACAATTTTTTTTATGGTTTGCGCCAATGGATGTGGAATCTTCTTAATTATACTTGTGGGTCGTGCAACCAGCATAAACGATTCACGGAATATTAGTCTCTTCTGCGCCTACTTCCTAAACCACTCCTCTGCAACCTCAATCACTGTCCCAGCGGAACTGCCGTTAGGTATTACTTCGTGGGACTGGTTAGCAATTATGCTCTATTCTGTAAGGCCGTCTCTTGGGCTCTTCTTAGAGCTTCAGCTTTTCGTGCAGATTGCACGTTAGCTATGAAAGAGCAGACCTCTATCCAGTCGCTCTCAGATCTCGTCATGTAGCGTACTATTTTCTCCGTGGTTGGCAAATTCGCTCTGTCTTCGACGAAGCGTGTGCAGTAGAGCACTGTATTCCACGCGTCTTCCTTCACATCTGGACATTCGGGGCACATAGGTGAGTTATCGTGTCCAAACCTGTGGAGGTATTCCCGATAGCCACCATGCCCCGACAGGAACTGTGTAAGATGGAAATTACACTTCCCTATATTCCTTTGTGTCCATGATTCAATAGTGGGAATGAGCCTATGGGTCCACCTGCCCTTTGCATCCCAACTGGCTTGCCACAGTGTCATCGATGCCGCTATTTCCTCCGTCTTTACTCTTCTTGCCTCCTGACGATTCAGGGACCACCGAAGTACACCCTCTGGTTCTCATTTGCAAGTGTGTCAATGGGGATCATTCCGTCTAGAACACATCCTGCCGTTGCATCCTCAGAGATGGTTCGGAAGCCGCTGATGACTCTGATTGCACAGAGCCTGTATTGCGCCGACAACTTCCTCCTGCACTCAGTAATTGCTAGAGCACCAGCCCATATGGAGGCGGCGTACAGCAGGACTACTCTGGACAACAGGATTCTAGAGAGCGTATCCAGGACCGCCGACATTCGGGAGCATTCGGGAGAGTGCCGCCTGCATCGTCGAAGATTTCTTGCTTGCGTACTCAAAGTGGAGTTTGAAGCAGAGTCTATTGTCGATCATGACACCGAGATACTTCATTGATGCCTTTGATCTAATTGTCTGATATCCGATCCGGAAATTTGCGTACTCCACCTTCTTTCGTCTGGTTATTAAGACAGCCTCAGTCTTGTGGGCAGCAAGTTCCAGACTGGCAGACTCCAACCAGTCCTTTATTATCGCAATCGCCTCGTCACTAGCAGACTCTACCTCATGGACGTACTTGACAAATATGACCACTGCGATATCATCAGCGAAACCTATTACTTTCGCATCATCTGGTAACGACAGACGTAGAATCCCGTCATATATTGTATTCCTTCGCAGAGGTCCAAGGACAGATCCTTGCGGGACTCCTGTGGACATGTTGTAGTGCTTAGCGCCCTCATCAGAGTGGTACCTTAACTTCCTGTTCCTGAGATAGTCAGCGGCTATCCTCCCCAGGTAGTGCGGTGTATCCATTCTGACCAGGGCTCTCCTAATAGATGATGAGTTCGCCGAGTTGAATGCGTTTTTGATATCAAACGTCGCCACTGCGAAAAATTTGTTCGTCCCCCATCGCCATTTTTTCCCCTGTATGGCTTCATCTACCGCTTTTACGGCATCGACGGTAGAAAGCGATTTTCTGAAGCTGTATTAGTGTTCTCACAAGACTCCGTTTTGTTCAGCTACCGCACATAGACTAACGTGTATGATACGCTCTAAAATCTTCCCTAGCGTGTCGAGCAGACATATTGGGCGATATGATGACGGTTCTCCAAGTGGCTTATTTCCCTTTGGGAGCAGCACCAGGTGTTGCAGTTTCCATGTTGTCGGGAACACCCCCTCCTCCAGACATCTTTGCATTGCCGTTATGAAAATGTCTGGTCTTAACTTTACTGCTACCTTAACTGCCCTATTCGGGAGGCTATTCGACTCAGGTACTTTGCTCTCACCGATCTTTTTACATGCTTCGAACAGCTCAGCTGGTGTTATTGCCGCGATGTTCTGCATGGATGTTCTGATTTGCTGTCCTTAATGGCCCGTTCCAGTTCCCGTCAAGCCACTTTAAAGGTGTTAAGCTGTTCCTGGAAATCAGGTCGGCCTGTAGATCTTTGAGATCTGCGTCGAGCTCTTATGCAACCGTCAACCAATAGCACGGCTTACCTCTTTTACTCCTGGTCCTTCTGGGCATTGCTGCGTTGCATGAGATATAATTTGCAAATAATAAAAAAGAAAAACACGAGTGATTTGTTTGAAGTGTCGATTCCTTATTTCTGTCTTTCTTGTTACTTAAAATTATTAAAGGTCAAAGCATTCAGTTTCCGCTGGGTTTCAAATAACAGCAAAGCGGGCAAGTGCATTTGCGTACTCCAAGGCCATTGACACCTGAATGCTGAATTGACATTGTTTGGTTATTGGTTGCGAAACAACACTTGCATTTGTGTAACTTCATCCCCCTTTGATAAAGAATAATCCAGAATTCTGCTCATTCACAGCATAACTAGTATTTGTATGATAATTAAGTTCTTGAATTTTCTTTAAATTTTCTATATGAAATGTTTTTAGCATTTTTTCAAAATTAATTTTTTTTATTGATAGGTTGTCCTCGTCTCCATACCAAAACTTATTTACAAATTCGAGATCATAGTTCATTATTGTAACATTTAAGATATTAATTGAAAAATTATTTACATTTAATACAACATTTCCATTTAGCTTCAGTATTCGATCGTCACATTTATTTATTACAATTTCACCGCGAATATGTTTATAAATAGCGATATGTTCATCAATTTTTATTATATGACTTTCATTATTATTCACATTCAAGTTTTTTCAAACAGTTTTAAGTTACATTCACATCCTTAGAGTAAATATTATTTGGATTATAATCGTACTTTGTGGCATTTATCTCAACAAATGTCATTTCATTTACATTTAGTTTTTTTTAAATTCCATGTTCGGTTAATTCCCTCATTTTAAGGTCTACCTGTATATATTTTTGGAAGTTTTATAGCTAAAACTAACGTTTCTCTATTGTATTTCATTTAACCTACTCTAGAATGTCTTAATTTATAAAAATCTTTTCCTAAGGCTAATATTTCCTGTCCGCTTAGTATGCTTGGATGCAAAATTCCTTGTTTAGCAGAAGCAATGTTATCTAAAATAATAGACAATATTTTGTCTTCTAACATCTTTAATTTTAGGAATTGATCTTTTTTATTTGTTTCAAATGTATATTTCTTTGGCCATCTAATAAACTATTATATGCTTCAGATATTTTCTTTCTACCTTTGTCCTCCGTGATTGGTAAATAATTTATATTAAGCATTAACTGTTTATTGATGTCTACTTGTTTATTTAAATTATTGATACTAGCATGATTATTTGAATCTGTGATTTGTAAATGTTGAAGAATATCAACTCTATCTGCATCGTCCATGGTTCCAAATAACCATTTCTGACCAGTTCCAATAAAATTCACCAGACCTCGTGTTTTAATTGTTAGCGGAATTACAGCTTTTATAGTTGTTAATATATTTATAAGTTCATTTATAATTTCAAAATGGTTCTCTAATTCAAGTTTGTGTAGATTGAGTTCTATTGCATCAATAGTAGCTAGGATACTAGAAGTATTAATAATATGTAATATACCATAGTTTAGTAATTTGGATTAACTCTACCGGACCTATTGAATATAATAAATCCGTTGTTAGCGTTAATTGGTTTAACAAGAAGTGTTGGTTCCGCCATTAGTATAAAGATGCCAATGATCGCCAACATCATCATCCAGTGGGATATCTGCAAATGTATTTGGTCTTTTAACTGTGGTGGGATAAACATTTATTAATTTCTTCTTTCCATAATAAGGTTCGTTCTTGTGCCTTAAATTTCTAATAAAACCTTCATCACTATTTTTTTCATAATATTGTTTTGAAATTTTAGTAATTAATACTTCCGGGTGTACGTTCCTAGTTTGATTCGGACTCATTCCAATTGTGGAATGGTAGCGGTTATTGTAAACTTATACGGCTTTATGCACTTTCCGGATAGTTGTAAACTCTTGGTCTTTAATTGTTATTTAGTTAATCCGAGTAATATCCAAGTTTCCAGTATGATAATTCGGCATGGTAAAATGAACTTCGATGTTATTTTCCTTGAAGAATTCTTTGATATTTTCCGATTTGAATTCATATCGTAAATAATTTGCCTAGGTTTACCGAACTTTGTTAAATGGACCTTAATTGCTTCATTTTTACTAACCCAATTTTTACTGTTCAACTTTACGCATATGTCTGCTTTGTCAGCTTATCAATGAAAGTAAGAAAGAAAAGCTTATTAAAGTGATAATCATCCATATGCAGAATTTCATTAGCTTTAGAAGAAGTTTCCGTCATTTTAAATTTTGGTTTGGGAGGTTTTCTGTCGTACTTGCCTTCCTAACTTGTTTGGCAGTTTCCAATAACTTTCCTCTAATAAGTCCTGGGAAATACCACCTGTTTTTTAGTGTGTGATAAGTCTCAGAAAGCCCTGAGTGATTACTCTCTCTTACATAATAAACTGAAATCTGCTTGGATATGTCTGACTCAGCTCTAAATTCTTGAGCTCTAAGTGTGTACTTAATAAATTTGATGTTTTTATTTCCTCCAAAGAGATTTATCAGACATTATTGAACTTTACTGTATTCGGTGTACGGCAGTTTGGTATAAATACGTACAATTCCCTTGTGTAATACTCTCTTGAAAATATCTTCCCAATATGACTTATTTTTACTCATATCTAATTGAATGATTTTTCTACCGTGGATTACTTCCTCCTGTGCGGAAACAAAATATGTAAAAATAATTTGAGTTTTTATCAACAATATCATCTTTTATAGGTAAATGATTTGCTTGCTGTTCAGGGGCAGAATGAACTCTTGCACGGTTCGATTCGATTTCCTCATCTACTACTTTATCGTCCTTTCCCTAAGGGTATTCGATATCGTAACTAAGCAACTTAAGAAGCCACCGCTGATTTCCAGCGGAAAACTCTTTTCCGTTGTATTTTTTGTTCAAATACTTTATGGGTTGATGTTCAGTAACAATATGAAATTTATTTCACCATAAAAACGGCCTAAAATATGTTACAGACCAAACAATAGCTAAGAATTCGTTATCGGTAGGCGAGTAGTTCTGTTCGTGGTCATTCAACGACCTAGATGCATAGCAAATTGGTTGACCCTCTTGGATAAGCACAGCACCCATTGCAAAGTTCGAGGCATCTGTAAACAGCGTAAATGGTTTTTTTTTCGAAATTTGGAGATCTGAGTACGGGATTGTGCGTTCAATCTTTTGTCCTGCTTGCGTTGAAGGTTCCTGGAGAAGGAGATTCAACCACAAATCGTACGGGCTGTACAGCGACATGAGTCTAGTCAGGCTACTGCGGATTCAACGCCTAAGATGGATAGACCATGTTGAGCGCATGGACAACACTGCTACAGCCTCGGTTGTTGCCTCGGTCAACAATCCTCTCCAGATCTTTAACCAGCTGCCTCCAATTTCCTTCTAGGTTCACCCCGGATTGTAGCGCCACAAGAAGAAGAAGTACGGGATTGTTTATGATGTTTTGTTTTAAGGTTACAAAAGCTTCAATATATTCGGGATAGCGAATATTGATCTTTGCACCTTTTTTTAAAAACTTAGTCATTGAATATGCTAGTTTTTTTTACAAATTCTTGATAAAATCCAATGACTCCAAGGAATGCTTTTACCTCTTTTTCTGACGATGGCAATTTGTAATTCGCTATACATTTGACCTTTTCCGGACTCGGTTTCATGCCTTCTTCTGTTAATATATAGCCTAAAAATTCCGTGTCATTTTGAAGAAAACTTTCAGGTTATGTTTATCAAGGACATTTAAGATCGTATTAATGGCTTGAAGATGCTCTTCAAAACTTGTGGAAAATATTAGAATATTGTCGAGATCGACGACGCAGATCTTGTTTATATAGTCCCTCAGTATCATCAGCCTCTGGAACGTCGCCGGGGCGTTATTGAGGCCAAAAGGCATCCGAGTAAATTCATATAATCCGTTTGGAGTTACAAATGCAGTTTTATGAATATCTTTTGGATGCATTTTGATCTGATAGTATCCTTTGCCTAAATCCAAAGTACGAAAATACTGAGCTCTCCCTAGCTTATCTTATATATAGGTAGAGGGTATTTGTCGTCGAACGTTACATCATTCAATCTTCTATAGTCCACACAAAGTCTGAATTTTGGTTCTCCTTATTTACTTAACTTTTTTGCAACGATTACTATGGGGGAAGAATATCTACTATTCGACTTCCTAACAATGCCATTTCTTTAACCTGTCTCTGAACTTCTTTTTCGTGTTTCGGAGGCAGTCTATAAGGCTATAAATTAATTTGTTGATCAGTGGTCGTTCTGATCTCATGCATGATTGAATCCGTATTTGTAAGCTTATCCCCTTCTTTATATATTAAACTCTCATACGTAGTTTCTTCTTATTCTATTGGGCTCAGATGTGAAGAGTATATTTCTTGATGTTGTTGATAATTAAATCCATAACAGTCTATTGTCTCGGAGTGTATATTTATAATGAATATGTATGTATACTTACAGTATTTAATAATTTCAGTATTTTTTAGCTTATATTTAATTCAGCTCCGTTTTTTCTAATAACGTAAATTCCCAAAAAGAGGTCATTGTCTTTGTCTGAAACTGGTGGCATATTATACCATTTCAACTTACTGTTAGAACTCATACGAAATTCTCTGGGGGCGTCAGTAATAATAATCTTAGCATGTTCCTTAGTTATATTATTTACTGTGCGCATGTACATACATTTTTCTTCAAGTACAGGAAAATAGCTACAGGCAACCCTTGATGAATTTAATATACTATCCGTGGAACCAGTATCTATTAAATCCTTATACTTAATATTTCCTATCGTAAGATTACAAAATATTTTGTTCCCGGCTTAGTTCCAAAAATCCGTCGGCTCCATACTGTGAATCTCCTCACTAAACATAGGTACACTCTCATTAGCAGTATTAGCTCCTTTACCTCCATCGGTTGGGGGTTTTGATTGTTATTCCTCGCCTGTCCTGAAGGGTTAAATGTTTGGGATGAATATTGTCTCGACTGTCTATCTCTATTGTTATTAATATTCCTGCTCTGCCTTAAATTGTTACTGTAAGTTCTATATTGCCTGTCATTGTTCTGGTACCTGTTAGTATTATTTTGCGACCCTTTATGTTCTGAAATTCTATTTTGTGATGATCTATTCTAACCATCATTGCTAGCTCTCTCTGAGTCGATGTTTCTCGAATGCTCACTAACTTGGATATTATTAGAATTATTTTTATTAATTTGTCTTAAATTCCAGTCACTATCTGGAATGTATGAAGGCAATATGTGTTAAAATCAAATTCATTGCTAATTTCTCTCGATAGCTGACCGATTGTCAATTCTTTAACTTTTGCTTCCATTAAGTGCTTTACAGAATTAACAATATGTTAATTTTATTTTTATATTAAGCACTGTTAGTTTCATACAAGGCATATGTGCCTCTTTCAACAATGAATCTAACTTCTAAGATGATATGTATATACCTTAAGATTACTGATTTTACATTATATGCTGTTGAAATCCACGATCGGGTGAAAATGCTGAATAAGATGACGTTTCCTCTTTTTATTTGTGAGGTACTTATTAGTTGTGAGGTACTTATTTATAGTTCCACTTTTAGCACTTTTCTTCTTGAGGTACCTATTTGTAGTTCCTCCTTAAGCACTTTTTCACTTTATATATTATAACTTCGGTTTTTCCTTTCCCGTTTGGAAAGAAAATTACAGACTGCCCCAGTTATAATTTGCAAATAACAAAAAAGAGAAACACGACCGATTTGTTTGAAGTGTCGATTCTTTATTTCTGTCTTTCTTGTTACTTAAAATTATTAAAGGTCAAAGCATTCAGTTTCCGCTGGGTTTCGAATAGCAGCAAATCGGGCAAGTGCATTTGCGTACTCCAAAGCCTTTGACACCTGAAGGCTGAATTGACATTATTTGGTTATTGGTTGCGAAGCAACACAAATGTTCCGTCAGCAAGTTTGTTGACTTGCATTTGCTGTCATTATGACCCGTGTCAGCTGTTGTGAACGGACCTCAGCTAAACCATTGTTCAGTATGATGCTTGTATTCATCATTTCTTTGATAAGCTCTCTGTCAAGGAGCGTGTCCTTCCATTTTGGCCCTTTTAAGACGGGTTGCGGCTTCTGTTTCTTTTTTCCGACGCTGAAGATTATCGCTTGGTGATCACTGTGCGTGTAATCGTCGCTAACCCGTCTCATGAATGTAATGTCGATGATTGACGCTCTACTTGTCTTACGAAATGTTTTGACTGCGCCGTTGTTGGCTAGACCAATGTCTAATGATGCAAAGGATTCGAGAACAGCTCTGCCCCTTTTATCCGTGATCCTGGTGCCACAGGCGTTGAAATCTCCAGCGATGATCACTGGAAGCTTCCTGCATGCGTCAGCTACGACGTCGTCCAGCAGTTTTAGATAGTCTGCCATTCCAAGACTAGGGGGTGCATCGCAATTATAAATGTGGACCCCTCTTATCTTTGCAGATACGAAGTGTTCAGCGGGGTGGCCGACCGATTACAGGGTATGGTTCCCGCAGGTCCATATCGCTGCTCTTTTGCGATATTTTCTCTCTTGCTGTTACTATCAATAGATTTGTAGAGCTCACTTATCAGCGCTACGTCGATATTCTTTTCTCTCACAGTGACTTAAGTTTATTTGGACGATACTTATCATATTAATTTAGCCAAGGCCTTCTTGAGTAGCAGACACTTGCTGCTAACAGCAACGTGTTCAGAATTTTATGGTGTGACTATCTTGCACCAGATGCATAGTGCGGCTTTTTCATAAGCCTTGGTTATATAACCTTCTTCTCAGCATTTTCTGAATTGTTTCGATCGGTCATGCTCGCTTATACATTGCCACGCCGTGTGGCCGAACTCCAAGCACCTGAAGCATTTGATGAAGGCTTTACGGACTCGGATGCGGTAACTCACCAAGCCGACCTTAACTTTTCCAGATTCCATCGTTTATGCGCCCTTTCTACCGGTAATCCCACTGTCGCGAACTGTGTACCACCGTAGGTTTTCCTAAGGCCTGCGTTAATGATCGTATCTCCACATTACCTCCGAGGTTCTCACCGATTATTTTTTTAAACTCTGTTTGATCGCCAGCATTCCTTAGCTGGAACAGATGGTCGCCTCTCGGAGTCTGTCTTATTTTTGTGACCGATTCACCCAGGTTATGGAGTTTGGGGTCGCAGAATGACATATGTACCTACATGAATGTGCACGTGCATACATAGCTTACCAATGCTCCCAAGCTTAGGAAAGCGCTAAAACAGTTATGCAGCCTTCCCTGTTCCAGACAATAGTTTTAAACAAATCCATTTAGGCATAGAAGGCCATCTGACCTACTCAGATGGATTACGATATTGCCGAAAGCAATTACAACTGATCAATGTTCTCAAACGGGAGGGTGGCCCCTTTTAGTTGTAGGGGTCCCAGGTTCGAATCTCAGTCATAGTAGAGTCAAGACCATATGCTTTTATCTGGTTTTCAAGTCGTGTCCAGTCACCATTTTCCATCAGAATCAAATTAACGGCACTAGGTACAATGGTTGAAGTGTGCTGGCAAATTCGCTGGCAGCCCTAACCTAACCTAACCTGAAGATATCAGTTTAAATACGCATTCCTTAACAGACTCCTGCTACTGGTAGAGTGCAATCAAATTCAAACTTTGAGCTGTAAAATAAACCACAGAATTTTCGTATGTTTTCTTTACATTTTAACTGTATACCTGTATGTTTAATAACGTTAACAGTTACTCTCGTTACCTCTATCAAAAATGCTAATTGCTCAAACAGAGACGTTGTATTCACCTGAATGAAATATTTAGTAGGTAGAAATAAATGAAACCTTTGTTTATTATAGGTCATGAACATGTGGAATGATACTTCATACATTCATCTATACTCAAAAATCAACGCGAAAGTGAACGATGTCGGTTGTCCATAGTACATGTGGTCATTCATTTCAATTCATTTTTATTTAGAATTCGTAACAAACTTAAGTACTAGACAAAAATGGTTAAGACTAGTTGGACGTACACTTGAGAAACAAAGTGTTAAAATCGCGGAGCTGAGAAAGAACATCCGCAGTATTCTCCGTACTCAAGTACGTTGGGATTTTTCAACGAAAAATAATAAACAAATAACTCAATGCCATTATTGTCAAATGTAATAAGGTGAATGAAACTCGGAATTTACTGCGAATGGGATCTTCAAATGTGCTAATTTTCAGTGAAATCATAAATCAACTGACCTAAACTGTCCCCGAAGAGTAAAATATCTCGAGGTAAGACAAAAAACTACGCTCAAGAGAAAACCAGAGATGTATTATGTTTGGTCAAAACACACGACAAGAAACGTGCCAAACTATATGAGAACAAGCGATTTTCCATCTCTCAATAAGCAAAATAGATCACGAGAAAATACGCATTCAACATCTTCGGCTGCTCTCCAAGTGCAGGCATCGCAACAACAATGGACCCATAATGCAGCTCCAAGCAACTCTGTTCCCATTAGAAGTGAGAGCGATCTCTTTACCCAAGAGAAATTATGCTCTCTTACTATGGAAATGATAACAAAGTTATATGTATGTAAATCCAAATTTGAACAATTTAATGTTATAACGCAGCTTTCAACTAAATATTTATATAATGATGTTAAGTAAATCAAAATCTCTTAATGTTGCATGTAAGAATGCTAGAAGTATTCCAAATAAATGTACTAAGTTTTTCAATTTTCTCTGTAATAAAGATGTCGATGTATGCCTTGTCTCTTTCTTGCACAATGCCTACCACTGCCATAGATTAGATAGAAATGACAATGAAACAGGAGGTGAAGTTGCCATTGTAGTAAGAACAAATTTGGTATATAATTTACTACCAAATGTAAATACTAAAGTACTTAAAGTAATTGGTATTGAAATTGTATTAAGTGACAATTCCACGTTTAAAATCTTGTCAGTTTACTCTTACGGCGGAGTAAAAAAGATTGACTTCTTTAAGAGAGATTTAGGAAAGCTTATCACTAGTAATGATACATTTTAACTTGGGGGTGATTTCAACTGCAGGCATCATAATTGGGGTTGTACAAGAGCAAATAAATGAGGAAATTTGCTACTTGATATCGTAATGAGGTATCCTGTAAGTTTGCTCTATCCAAACGGCCCAACATATTCTCCGGCCAGCAAAAAAATCTTCGCCATCAACATTGGATTTTATCATAACGAACTCGCCAAAACTCGTTACGCACCCTGTTGCAATTAACGCATTGAGTTCGGATCACATTCCAATTCACTGTGATATTCTTCTACATTGTAGTAAAATAGATGTGCAATACCTAGATTTAAAAAATGCAAATTGGAATAGATTTAGAACAGCATTAAAATAAAGACTGAAAAACACACCCTGTGATATAGATGGTATAAGTAGCCCCCAACAAATTGATGAACAGATCCAACTGTTTACTAATTGTTTGCATGAAAGTGTTAGTGTGCCAGTTCCCAAAAAGTCAAAGGCTACAAGAACAGCCGTTCTCCCAAAAAACAATTTTGCCTTTAATAAAACTAAATTCAGAAGTCAATGGAAGAGGTATAGACAGCCTTCTGATTTTGATGAAATGAAAACGCTTAAAAGTTAAATAACTTTCGAATTATCAAAATTCAGAAACAATTCATGGAACAACAGGGTTTGTTCTCTTGACCCAAAATCCAAGCCTTTCTGGAAAATAACCAAGTCATTAAAAAACAAAAACAAGTTCATTCCTCACTTAAAACACAATGATTCAACGTTGATAACTAATGGAGACAAGGCAGCTGTTTTTGCAAACTCATTTAAACAGAAGATGAGTCCATCAAAAGTATCAAAAATTTTAACGAGCTTCTACCAACATATGTATTCGTTACAAGAGATGATATACAAGGCATCACCCAAACTTTGCGTAACAATAAATCACCGGGTAAAGATGCTATTAAAAACATTTTCTTCAAAAATCTCCCAGTAATTGGGGTAACTTTTGTACGCAATGTTATAAATGCTTGCTTGAAGTTCCAATACTTTCCTAGAGTATGGTAAACTTCAAAAGTTTATCCTGAAACCAAGAAAACCGCCTGAAAATCCTAACAGTTATAGGCCAATTAGACTCCTAAGTAACTTTAGCAAAATATTGGAAAAGGTATTAAAAATTAAATTCGTATATTTCCTTGAGTCTGCAAATGTCATGCCAAATTATCAATTTGGATTCAGGCAAGACCACAGTAGTACACATCAAGTATATAGAATCTGCAAACACATAAAGGAAAGAATGAAATTAAAGCAATCAACAGGTCTTATCCTCTTGGATATTGAAAAAGCTTTTGACAGCATCTGGCACGATGGCCGTCTTCATAAGCTTAAGTTGCTTGGTTTTCCTTCATAAAAGGAACTTAATCTTGTAAACAGAATGTTCAGGTAAATATTAATAACATAAATTCGGACTTGGAAAACATAACTTCGGGTGTACCTCAAGGATCAGTATTGGGTCCATTGTTAAATATTTCATATGTCGCTGATTTTCCAGAAATATGGAACTGTGAAATAGCAATGTTTGCCGATGACATTTTTACACCTCAAGTGAATCTGGTCATGAAATTGAGAAAGACTTGCAACATGCCTTAAACAAAAGTTTAGATTTTTTCAAAATATGGAAAATGAAACCAAAAGCTGACAAAACTCAGGCCATTTTTTTCACCAAGAAAATTAAAGACTGTTTTTTTTATAAACGGTCAGCTGAATTTAAATGGTAATAATATCCCGTGGGTTAATTTTGTCAAATATCTAGGTGTATATTTAGACAAGACATTAACCTTTAGAGATCATATTGCTAATATTTTGCACAAATTTAGCATTGCTGCTAAAATGTTATACCCCCTTGTATGATTATGAATTTGTCTTGAGTATTTTCTACCCAAATTTTACATGAGCAAACTGGAGTACTTCAAGTTGCAAAGAAAATTAGAATTCTCAACAAAAGATTTATTTCAAAATGTTATAATTCCAAAATTATATGAATAAAAGATCTAACTATTGTTAATTGTGTTAATTGTACGCAACTATTTATTATTTATTTATTTATTTTATTATTCATTTATTATATTCCTTATTTATTTATTCTCTACCTTAATTGTTTATTTATATTGTACATTTATTTATATATTTCATTATTTATTTATTATATTCCATATTCATTCAAATATCTATTTATATGTATAATTGTTATATATATATGTTATTTATTTATTTTTGTTGGATAAATTGATTATTTATTTATTTTTATGTTTAATGTCATATTAATTCAATGATTTTCTTAATATTTCATACACAATTTTAACATAAATCGTACTAAATGAAGGTTTTTGGTCATAGTTTTGCCTTCAAAAAGTCACACATTACTTTGCAATATGTTGTTTCCAATTCATAAAATATAATGTTTCAGTTGTAAGATATAAATTATATATCAAATCTCTGTGCAAGCTGCGTATTTTCCGAAATATTTTGAAGAAATTTGTATCTACGAATTTCAATAGAGTATCTAAGTATCTATCTAGCAAGTATTTATTAGGTAGAAATGAATGAAACCTGTTTATATTGCTTATTATAGGTCTTGAACATATGGAATGATATTTCATACATTCATCTACACTCGAAATTCAACGTGTTGCAAAAACTAGAAACAAACACGCATAATGCAATGTTAAACAAATCATTTTTCATTATAATTCATTTTTATTACCCTAATCATAATAAACGTACGTACTAGACAAAAATGCTTAAAACTAGTTTGAAGTACAATGTTACTAATCCTAACTTACTGGCCCTTGGTGGGCACTCTAAGCTTAACTTAATCTTCTACTATGTCTTTCGAACTACCTAACTATACATACGTTTAAATATAAAAGATTTTAGCAGAAGATTTATATTAAGAAAATATATGGAAGAACTCAAATACAAAACTTTTTTATTTTTTTAAACTTATATAACTTATTAACTTAAATACTACCTTAAAATAACCTTAACCTTAGCATACACACATGCATACATGCGTGTATATAATAATGTACGCACCTATATACATACATATGTGTACTTAACATATGTACATGTGTATAGACATTAGTGCAATCAGTGTACAAATGTGTGTAATTAATTTGTTTCTTTTTTTGTTAGTTTCTTATTTTAATTTGTGCATATGCAGCTAATTCTGTTTTTACACGGTTTGAAAATAAAATAGTTTTAATTGTTTTGCACGATTTTATTCCATTTAGCACGATTTAAAATTGTTTGTGCTTACATTTCTGGTCAAATTTAATTTTTGCGAAGTATGTTCATATCACACATATAAGGGAATTCCCTTTTTGCGCGTACAAGAAATTGACTGGTCAAAGCAAATGTAAATAGCACCAATTTAGGGGAAGTTTTTTTACATGGTTTTTTCTCTAACCAATCTACCGTGTAAAAACAGAATTAGGTGTATACAACTTATAAACTACTATAACACTTCTCTACGATATGGAAGTTGAGCATAGTTGCGGTTTCTCGAATTCCATCTAATCTACCGCAATACAAAGACCGACTGCGCCTCATAAGGGGGGTACGCACTACCCGTTCTACCCCGGGTGTAAAGGGTTCGACGCTGGAGTTTCTTCGCTCCCCAGCCACCAGAACGATGTTGCATTGTAACGTCTCGCACATCCCGACTCGAGACCGCTGTACTAAACCGGAGTAGGTCCTCCTCAGCTCGTGCAACGGAACATTAGTGGTTGAGTCGCCCATCCACAGTTGACTATGTGAAAGAGGAGCGGTACCGTATTTTTGTCTTGTATCAGACCGTGCTTATCAAAGTGAAGAAATGCTTCTGTACCCTTTCGTCTTACTGTGGATTTGTGTATTAAGCACCAAGTTATTAACCCAGTTCATCGCTCTCGCAGTATGGCCTCGAATAGACTTCACCAGGAAATTGTCCACTCGTATCAGGTTCGCCCTGTTGTATAAAACCTCATTGGAGTAGAATTTTATGTGTTATTTTTTATGCCTTCCAGAGTCCCAGGTGTTCTGTAAAGGCGAATGCAAGCCCTAAGCCAAGACCTCTCAAGCACCCGAATCTTTTCCATCAAGCTTGCACTCAAGTTGAACCACACGGGACAGCCATAGGTGAGCATTGGCATTTGTATGAGGGCCATGTAGCAGGTTACCTGCACCATTGCATCGAGTTGGATGTTGTAAAACAGTCCCTTTGTGAGAGCAAAAGCGCCTCGGGCCCTGACCAGAGCAGCATCTGCTTTGTTGATAATTCTATAAATAGAATTCTTCACTTAGTATAGTACTCTAACATTTTCAGGGACCCTAAAGGTTTCTGGAAATTTTTAAATAGCAAAAGAAAGCAAAATGTGACTTTGCAACATATGGAGCTCGAAAGTATAGTAGTGAAACAACTTGTGAGCTCTTCGCAAAGTTCTTCGAATCGGTGTATGTAGATCACTTGAATATCAATCCACCTTCTTTCAAGAAGATGCGTGTAATATGAATCTTGGGTCACTCAATCTCTCAACTGAAGACATACTGCAAGTAATTCAATGTTTGAAGTCGTTTGTGAAACCGTGTTTCCCCAATAACCGTTACGGGCAATTAAGTCCCCGGCCAAAAATAAATAGTTCTCCTCCGAGTCCAGACTTAGACATCGAAAGAGTGAATCGAGCTCTGAAATAGTTGTACTGGAACTAAGAGAGTCGGAGGAGTGGATTTCCAATCAGGCTGACGCCATTTGGGCGAAAGTCACTTCGGGTGTGACAGGTATAGCTGCCCTTTTCTTCAGATTGTCCACTTTGCTTGTGGGTGTGACCTGTACGATATAAAAGGGTAATTTCCGACCCTCCCTCTTTGCGTTTACTGTGGAGAAAGGCAGAACTCCGACGAACTCACACACTTGCTCACGCAGCATTTATGCATCTATGGCCTCCTTGCACATTTTGACAGTTTGTTCCACGTCCGCCTTAAAAATGTTAATGGGTGGCACCTTCTCTGTTTCTATTGGCTGTTGCTGTTGAGATCCATGCTGCTGGTGTTCTGTTGCTGGCTGTTGCTGCTGTGTTGCTGGCTTCTGCTGTTTTCTTATTGGTCAGCTTATTGCTGGCCGCGTTGGTACTGTTTTTGTCGATAGTTCAGTGGGTAGCGTCATCGCTCGTCAGACGTTCACAGACCGTCGCGGAGTGCACATGTGTTTCAACTTTCGTGCGGTTTTAAAATCAGTATCACAAGTTAGGTCAGTGACAGAGACACTTAAAGTTTAACTCAGTGGTAGCTCAGTGGCTAGTGTACGGGCGTGTGATAGTTAAGATCCGTGGTTTAATCCCTGGCCAAGGAAGAAACTTTTTTTTTTGACTTTTGAACTAAATTGATAAACTTAAAAAATACATGTGTGTCTTAACACACTTGTGCCGTAATATCATACGATGGCTGAGGAGCGGTCCGCCCAGCCAGTCAATGACCTAGGCGAGGGATCAGACCACCTTCCAACAGCCTCATCCAGTAGGCCCACCAAGAGGATGAGGAAGTAGAAGGTGGTACCAATCCTCGCTAAGAGAAAGTCGAGCGAGGATAGAAGAGCGATGGCGGAGGGTGTGACCCCGATAAAACAAACTGCCGAGGAAGCAGCAGCAGCTAATGATGAGTACCTGTACGACGGCGGGGAAGGCAGGTACGAGCTGTCGGAGAACAGCTTTGCTTCGCTTGCGTCATCCGACACGGAGGACGAGCTGGAGGAGTTTGTCCGCAGCAAAGCGGGCATCATGGAGGGCTGCACCGACAAAGTGCAGCAGCTCGTCAAAGGCCTTCGCGATCTCCGGGCATACGCCGAAACAAGGAAGGCAAAAGAGAAAGCGGCAGAGTTCGAGGAGCAAGAACTGCTGCTCCAAAAACAACAGCAGCAGCAGCAACAGCAGCAGCAGAAACAGCAGCAGCAACAGCAGCAGCAGAAACAGCTGCCTAAGAAAAGGCAGCAACAACCATCCCAAAGGAAGACGAGAGTGCCGCCCATATATCTTCATAAGGCGAACATCATGGGCGTAGCCAAGGTAGATGAACTAGCTGTAGGCTGTAATTTCGTCATAAAACCACTCAGCGGGGAAAGGCACGTTATCCGGTGCAAGGATATGAGGATATTTAAGAAACTGAAACAAAGTATAGAGTGCTCGAGGAAGGAGTTCCTTTCCTTCACCCCGAAGGGTGAGCGTCCTCAGACAATGTTGCTACGGATGGAGCAACGGCTTGAGCATGAGCAGATTTTCGATCTGCTCAAAAAACTCGTCTGCGACGGACTCAAGTTCGTCGGGGTCATGCCCTTCGTCACAACAGGGGCAAAAAGGGAGAACAGAAAGAATCCATTCTTCCTTGTTAAGTTGTCGCCCAGCAGCAAGCTAGAGCAGCTAAAGAGTATTAAATCCTTAGGCGTCTGGGACTGCAAGTGAGACACACTAAAAAGGCATGATGGCATTATGCAATGCTACAACTGCCTTAGGCTCGGGCACGCCGCGGCGAACTGCCTCATGCAGCCTCGCTGCGTGAAGTGCGCGAAGAGCCACAAGGCGGAAGAATGTCCTTTGGGGAAGGACGGATCAGCTGACAAGAGTCAGCTGGATTGTGTTCACTGTAAGTGCTTCGGGCACACCGCTAGTTTTGGTGGGTGTCCCAAGCTCAAAGAGCTCAACAAAATTAAAGCGGCGGCTCAAAAGCGTATACTAATAAGAAAAGTTTTTAAAATAAAAACTTAGTTACTGAACATTTTTTAATCTTAAATTACCTTAAAATAACTTAAAAACTAACAACGAACTAACTCATAAGTAAAAGTAATATACTAAAAATATTCAATTATTGTCTACATTTTTTTTTATGATTTTATAAAAATTTTCCTTACTGACTACCTTAACATAGTATCAAATTCGCCTTTTTATATAAAACCTCATTGGAGTAGAATTTTATGTACTGGCACTCTAGTGTTCGATAAAGGCGAAGGCAAGCCACCCTAAGACAAGCCCTCTCAGACAGCTTGAAGATCTGCCTTCGTGATGAACGGGGGATGCACCCCTTCGTCGGCGATGACATTGTCTGAAATATTTTCGTCATTGAACACGACAAAGCAGATCTTCTCGAAGTTGAGAGTTGCTAGCTTGTACGCTGTTCTCCAGGTCGTGGTCCAGGCGAACACTCTCGCCTAGTACCTCAACTTTTTCTTGTGGATCTTCTGCCACAAAGAAGTTATCGTCGAGTACGGCGTTGTCTGGATCAATACCCGCTGTAGTCAGTATTTGTTCATTGTCCGTCGTTCTGCGAAACTTAAGACACGGAAGATCGCTATTTTTTTTCGAAAGAATTTTTTTATTTGTCGAACCATACTCGGGTTGTGAGATCTAACAGCCCGAATCTAAGTGTTCCAGTACGTGTTCACAGAAACTCTATAATGCTGTATAGAGTGCAACACTATTTTTTTGTTGGTGGAGTGCGTCGATTGTCGCACTGCGGTACATATTTTCATTGTAAGTTCGTGTGAACTGTGGTATCGTACTGTCCATTATTCGTTTTGTTGTCTCGTTTAGTTGAATTAGATACATATCAATCTCTTCGTTTGACAGATTTCTATTGGACGGAATGTCGAGCGCATTCGAAGAAAAAGCTCAAGTCATTTGTCGGCAGAAGCGTAACCAAAGCCTTCTGTAATTGCAGGTATGCGTTTAAACAAACTCTCCTAGTTCCGCAATGTCGTTGGGGATCTTGAATGCGGCACTAAGTCCGCAATGGTCACTGAGATACACGAAAGTGTTCAAAGAATTTACAGTTTTTGCGTTTGTGTCAGTCAGCTGCAGTCTTGCCTCAAACAGCAAAAGATCCTGTATTTTTTTAATTCCTTAATTTTTTTAACTCGTATACAATTATTATAATTTCCTGCGAAGTCTTGTAAAGGCTTTTCTGCAGAAGATTGCAATTCTATTGTAACAATATTTTTTAGTAAACTTATCATTAAAAAATAATTTAATACAAAATTTTGAATTTTAAAAAAATGATTTCATAGATAATACCCGCTTGGATTGTTTAGAAGAAAGTTTTTTATACGGGATTTCCTTATTCTTAGGTTAGATTAGGTTGTAGTGGCTGAATGCTGCAGAGCAGTCACACTTAGGCCAGAGTAGGCCTATTGTGATACCACGCGGAATGACTTCTCCTAACGCTGAAACCAGTTGGTGCTGCTGATGAACAGATTTAGTTGGCCAATGCTGTCACTTTTTAGCTCGTTACGGCTGCAGAAGTAGTAAGCTCTTAGGTACAGGAACCTACAACTGGAAAGAGCACTGCAGGAGCATAGAAGGTGATGAGTATTGTTTTCCTCCTCTTTATTCATGCATGCATCCATGCAAAAATCATTATATGGGGCACCCATCCTGCGAGCTTCTTCTTTGTGTGGCGCTACAGTCCGGGGTGGACCTGGGCCTCAACCAACATGCCTCTCCAACTAGCGCGATCCCTGGCTAGCTGTCTCCAGTTTCGCACACCAAGTTGGTTGAGGTCCTTCTCCACTTGTGTGCGCCACCTTAAACGCGGGCGTCCGCTGATGCGTTGCCCGACAGGTTCGGATTCGAAGATTCTTCGGGCCGAAGCCCGAATCCACTCATCCTGCGAGCATGAGTGCTAATTACACAGTGCCCGGTTATGACTCCTATGAGGGTCCTTAATGAGGGATTGCTGAGTCCAGGTAGACTGAGTGACCATTTTAGGTTGAGTGATGGCCAGATTTCTTTTGTTTTGAGGCAGATGGTGCCTTCTAACCATTTGTCATTGGTGGTTAAAATTGTATGAATCTTTAAAAGATGATAGGCTGTAGCGATCGGCATGGAAGGTGGTACTCCTGCTATCGATAGGGATGAGGTTGTACCACACCTAGCGAGTTCATCGGCTTTGCAGTTTCCTGGTATGTCACAGTGTCCCGGCACCCACATGAGGTGAATGTTAAAATGCTCGGCCATCTCGTTAAGAGACAGCCTGCAATTAAGGAATGTTTTAGAGTAGAACATTACATTGTTCAGGGCTTTTATGGTGGCCTGACTATCGGAACAGATGGTGATATCTCTTTGTGATATCACATTGTTTCTAAGCCACGACAGCGCCTCTTTAATCGCTATGGTTTCTGCCTGAAAAACGCTACAGTGATCAGTCCGCTTCACGGAGATACCAATGTTGAAGTCTTCAGAATAGACACCCGCACCCACCCCTTCTTTTGTCTTTGATCCATCTGTGAAGATGAGTAGGTATATTTGGATGGTTCTGGCCCACTTAAAGGTTGTGGTCGTTGTGGTTTTGTTTTGATAACAAAAAAAAAAAAAAACAAAAAACTTGAAATGGAAACCTCAATGATACAATCGTATACATATGGATGTGGTGGTGATTTCAGTCGGCGTTTGCCTTGTAGTTGATAAGAAATTTGAGCATTGCTTTAACATGTACCTTGAGGTGGCTGGTCTGGTTTGATATTAATATTTCGGGACACATTAGATACGAGGTTGCGTGTGACCTAGTTGTCGGCTGTTGTGCGGTCAGTGACCCATGTTTTCAACATATATGATGACGTCATTGATCCCAGGAAATCAAGATTTGATACCAACTCATATCCTAAAGACAATGTCCATCATTTTCCTCAAACAAATGATAAAGTTCTTGGTAAATTTAAAGATGAAAATAATTCTCTAAAATGTTAGAATTTATAGGGTTAAGAGCCACAATGTATTCCTTTATCACAGAAACCAATGAAGTGGTATTAGGAATTAAAAAATCTGTTACTAAAAGCTTAGATATAAAAGATTATCGTACATTTTTAATAAAGAAACAGTTGTTTTATAGATCAATGTTTATATTTAGAACTAAGTTACATAATGTTTATACGCAAAATATTAATAAGTTAGCATTAAGTTATAGCGATAGCAAGAGATATATATGTAATGATGGGATAAGTAATATAATAAGCTTGGGGACATAAGAAAATTCCAATAAATGATATTTGAAAATAAAAAAAAATTCATTTTTGCATTTTCATTTTTTAGAAATCTAAGATAATGTCTACAGAAAAAAAAATCAATAAATAATCAAAAGAAACACAATTTAAATAAATTTCTAAAAAATGTTTTATTTAAAATTTTGTTTTATATCTACAACATGTCTAATTAACAAAGAATTTTCTAATGCACAACAGCCATATTTTTATTGGTGATGATAGGCATCTTTGATATATTGGAATGCGTTGCTGCAGGCATTTAAAGTTATCACACTCATAATCTTCGATATTATAAACCTCGAGCTTGGTACTAACAAGGATATGTTTGATCCATTCCACTTTTTCAATTCCTTTTGTGAAAATTCTTACATCTGGTTTGAAATTTTGTCTCAGAAACTTTTGTACACTATCGAAGGAAATACTACCGAGACACCAGGATAGATTGTGATAATTTTTAGTCAACCAATTCATTTGTTTCTGATCTCTAGGTGATAATACATTAAGGGTATATGGTGATTTAATTAGAAAATTTTGATATTCATATAAACTAAACGAGATGGCTATTTCCTTCACAATGAATTTGTTGTTCTTGACTTTCCATCCTTGCACATCTATAGTTACGAAATCGGATTCGCTCATTTTTAAGTGTTATTCGTTTCAAGATTAATTATACTCTAAACAAGTCTTCTAATTTCGCCAGTGAGTGGAGTATATTCTACGAGACGATCATGTATGAGAACACAGTATGCTGTTGTGTTTGTTGGCAAATTTTTGTTAGTTGAAAGTTCTACTTTGATATCTATAGGTCCTGTTTTAACAACTTCATTTTGATATATTACATCGACCACAATAATCGGAGCCAAATTTGCAAATTCATCTCGCGACAACAATGGCTGAGGTTCTCGCATGTAATAGCTCTGTTGAAATCTAGCATACATATCATATAAAAGAGCATAACGATCTCGGTTAAAATTAACTTTTAAGTCATCATATGGATATGCCTCAGAGTGAAGATGCACTTTTACATCTCACACTTCACAATTTTGTATTCCGGTTGGAGTTTGAAAAACTATTAATATAAAACGAGGTCTTTCACTCCGTGGAGAAAGTTTCACATTCCACAAGTGGTGCACTCCTTGAGATAGAGCAGGATTAAAATGACAATCCCAGCTTCGAAATGGTATTTTTAAGCTCTGCCCAGTACTTATAATTTTGAGAATTTCCAATTTGGAAAAATCTGCCAACTGTATGTAAGGAACTTTCCATGTAATATTCAAAATGTTTAACTGCACTTTTTCCTGTGCATCAGTCGAGTAGACGGCATTCGAGTCAGATTTTGATCGTAATAGTATGAGCTCATGCTTTGAATTTAAAATAATCTTATTAAAGTCCTCAGCAAATCCTAGAAGCATTTTAAGTGGTATGCAAAAATTGAAATAACCATTTTGAATAGGTTGATCTTCCGTTGAAAACCATCCAGCATTTTTAAGCATTGTGCTCTCGTTATGATTTAATGAAACGAAATTTTTGATCAACGTTGTGTTATTCCTGTATATCGCGTGCGGTCTATTTCAATTCCATTCATTTCATAACGAATTTCATCAAACAAAAACGCTATAGAGTTGTTTCTCAATTTAACATGACTTGATTTTGTTCCATTCTCCAGAGTTACAAACCCATCAATATAGATGTAGCTATCACATGGTAACAGATACAGATCTTGATTTTGAACAGATATTCTGATTTCATCCTTATTTTTGTATGCCTGTAAGTATGGTATATAACTGTGATATTCTTTTTTATAATGCTTTCATCGTAGACAGGTTTTTGCAACCCATCTAAAACTTCATTCATGTCCGTTTTTCTTTTTCTCTCTCACTTAACCTGAAGTCCTAATGATTTAAGGAATTTTTTATTGATTACAGTAAGTTTTTTATTTCTTTCTCTTTTCTCCGATGTTGATGATGACGTTGACGACGTCAATGTTTCTTTCTTGAATGACGACGAAGAAGTGATAAGACTTCCGAAATTCTTATTGCTTTTATTATAAATAATCATTGATCCTTTGGTCTTAAATGTAATCTAAGAGTAATTGTTTCTCCACGAAAATTAATAAGAATACTGTTCTGATCAACAACGTTTACTGTAATCGAACTTATCTGTCTGACGGTCACAGGTAAATAAATAACATTTTTAGGAATTTCATCTAATTTATGCCCAGGACTAACATGTAGTGAAAATTCATGAAGTGTGTGCGCTGGTGAGTTGTTAATATATGATCCGCTGACAATGTTACATTCCACACGTATTGCACTGATTTTTGTTATATGAATAGGTATGTCCGATTCATATTCCTTACCGCCTTCTAATATCTTCTTGGTAAAACCAAGCAATGAACCAATACTTCGATTTTGAGTAAAATCAATATTTCCCCAGATAAAATTTCTGTTTTGAGGGTATTGTAATTAGCATCAATGAAAAGTTCAGCCGATTTATTTATGGTTTCATATTTTTCTCGTAAATAATCAACAACATCCTGAAATTCATATGAACCTATAGGAAGTTCGATCACTGCACTACCTATGTGAAATAAGTTGTTATCCCAATCAATATTAGGTACTGAATTGTATGTATGAAAGTCTACTAGTCCACACTCATATTTCCTATCCAAATCGATTGGTGGAAAGTAATTCGTAGTGAGACTCGATGTATTTCCACTTAAAGTTAACGTTACTGACATATTAACGACTAGCTGTAAAATGAGATAGAAAATGTTGTGGTCGTTGTGGTTTTGTTTTGATAACAAAAAAAAAAAAACAAAAAACTTGAAATGGAAACCTCAATGATACAATCGTATACATATGGATGTGGTGGTGATTTCAGTCGGCGTGTGCCTTGTAGTTGATAAGAAATCTGAGCATTGCTTTAACATGTACCTTGAGGTGGCTGGTCTGGTTTGATATTACTATTTCGGGACACATTAGATACGAGGTTGCGTGTGACCTAGTTGTCGGCTGTTGTGCGGTCAGTGACCCATGTTTTCAACATATATGATGACGTCATTGATCCCAGGAAATCAAGATTTGATACCAACTCATATTCTAAAGACAATGTCCATCATTTTCCTCAAACAAATGATAAAGTTCTTGGTAAATTTAAAGATGAAAATAATTCTCTAAAATGTTAGAATTTATAGGGTTAAGAGCCACAATGTACCCCTTTATCACAGAAACCAATGAAGTGGTGTTAGGAATTAAAAAATCTATTACTAAAAGCTTAGATATAAAAGATTATCGTAAATTTTTAATAAAGAAACAGTTGTTTTATAGATCAATGTTTATATTTAGAACTAAGTTACATAATGTTTATACGCAAAATATTAATAAGTTAGCATTAAGTTATAGCGATAGCAAGAGATATATATGTAATGATGGGATAAGTAATATAATAAGCTTGGGGACATAAGAAAATTCCAATAAATGATATTTGAAAATAAAAAAAAATTCATTTTTGCATTTTCATTTTTTAGAAATCTAAGATAATGTCTACAGAAAAAAAAATCAATAAATAATCAAAAGAAACACAATTTAAATAAATTTCTAAAAAATGTTTTATTTAAAATTTTGTTTTATATGTACAACATGTCTAATTAACAAAGAATTTTCTAATGCACAACAGCCATATTTTTATTGGTGATGATAGGCATCTTTGATATATTGGAATGCGTTGCTGCAGGCATTTAAAGTTATCACACTCATAATCTTCGATATTATAAACCTCGAGCTTGGTACTAACAAGGATATGTTTGATCCATTCCACTTTTTCAATTCCTTTTGTGAAAATTCTTACATCTGGTTTGAGATTTTGTCTCAGAAACTTTTGTACACTATTGAAGGAAATACTACCGAGACACCAGGATAGATTGTGATAATTTTTAGTCAACCAATTCATTTGTTTCTGATCTCTAGGTGATAATACATTAAGGGTATGTGGTGATTTAATTAGAAAATGTTGATATTCATATAAACTAAACGAGATGGCTATTTCCTTCACAATGAATTTATTGTTCTTGACTTTCCATCCTTGCACATCTATAGTTACGAAATCGGATTCGCTCATTTTTAAGTGTTATTCGTTTCAAGATTAATTATACTCTAAACAAGTCTTCTAATTTCGCCAGTGAGTGGAGTATATTCTACGAGACGATCATGTATGAGAACACAGTATGCTGTTGTGTTTGTTGGCAAATTTTTGTTAGTTGAAAGTTCTACTTTGATATCTATAGGTCCTGTTTTAACAACTTCATTTTGATATATTACATCGACCACAATAATCGGAGCCAAATTTGCAAATTCATCTCGCGACAACAATGGCTGAGGTTCTCGCATGTAATAGCTCTGTTGAAATCTAGCATACATATCATATAAAAGAGCATAACGATCTCGGTTAAAATTAACTTTTAAGTCATCATATGGATATGCCTCAGAGTGAAGATGCACTTTTACATCTCACACTTCACAATTTTGTATTCCGGTTGGAGTTTGAAAAACTATTAATATAAAACGAGGTCTTTCACTCCGTGGAGAAAGTTTCACATTCCACAAGTGGTGCACTCCTTGAGATAGAGCAGGATTAAAATGACAATCCCAGCTTCGAAATGGTATTTTTAAGCTCTGCCCAGTACTTATAATTTTGAGAATTTCCAATTTGGAAAAATCTGCCAACTGTATGTAAGGAACTTTCCATGTAATATTCAAAATGTTTAACTGCACTTTTTCCTGTGCATCAGTCGAGTAGACGGCATTCGAGTCAGATTTTGATCGTAATAGTATGAGCTCATGCTTTGAATTTAAAATAATCTTATTAAAGTCCTCAGCAAATCCTAGAAGCATTTTAAGTGGTATGCAAAAATTGAAATAACCATTTTGAATAGGTTGATCTTCCGTTGAAAACCATCCAGCATTTTTAAGCATTGTGCTCTCGTTATGATTTAATGAAACGAAATTTTTGATCAACGTTGTTATTCCTGTATATCGCGTGCGGTCTATTTCAATTCCATTGATTTCATAACGAATTTCATCAAACAAAAACGCTATAGAGTTGTTTCTCAATTTAACATGACTTGATTTTGTTCCATTCTCCAGAGTTACAAACCCATCAATATAGATGTAGCTATCACATGGTAACAGATACAGATCTTGATTTTGAACAGATATTTTGATTTCATCGTTATTTTTGTATGCCTGTAAGTATGGTATATAACTGTGATATTCTTTTTTATAATGCTTTCATCGTAGACAGGTTTTTGCAACACATCTAAAACTTCATTCATGTCCGTTTTTTTCTCTCACTTAACCTGAAGTCCTAATGATTTAAGGAATTTTTTATTGATTACAGTAAGTTTTTTATTTCTTTCTCTTTTCTCCGATGTTGATGATGACGTTGACGACGTCAATGTTTCTTTCTTGAATGACAACGAAGAAGTGATAAGACTTCCGAAATTCTTATTGTTTTTATTATAAATAATCATTGATCCTTTGGTCTTAAATGTAATCTAAGAGTAATTGTTTCTCCACGAAAATTAATAAGAATACTGTTCTGATCAACAACGTTTACTGTAATCGAACTTATCTGTCTGACGGTCACAGGTAAATAAATAACATTTTTAGGAATTTCATCTAATTTATGCCCAGGACTAACATGTAGTGAAAATTCATGAAGTGTGTGCGCTGGTGAGTTGTTAATATATGATCCGCTGACAATGTTACATTCCACACGTATTGCACTGATTTTTGTTATATGAATAGGTATGTCCGATTCATATTCCTTACCGCCTTCTAATATCTTCTTGGTAAAACCAAGCAATGAATCAATACTTCGATTTTGAGTAAAATCAATATTTTCCCCAGATAAAATTTCTGTTTTGAATGTATTGTAATTAGCATCAATGAAAAGTTCAGCCGATTTATTTATGGTTTCATATTTTTCTCGTAAATAATCAACAACATCCTGAAATTCATATGAACCTATAGGAAGTTCGATCACTGCATTACCTATGTGAAATAAGTTGTTATCCCAATCAATATTAGGTACTGAATTGTATGTATGAAAGTCTACTAGTCCACACTCATATTTCCTATCCAAATCGATTGGTGGAAAGTAATTCGTAGTGAGACTCGATGTCTTAAAGTTAACGTTATTGACATATTAACGACTAGCTGTAAAATGAGATAGAAAATTACAAGACAACGCTTTTTAAGAAACATTTTTTTTGATTAAGTATATGTATGGATGGGTATGTGTCTGTGAGATGTATGTGTATGTGTGCATATATATTACAGTATATTATTTTTATTAATCCAAGAGTTACAGTTCCTCTGAGAATCCCAACCATTTCACAAAAACTCGATCTCCTCTGGTGCGTAGAATTTTTTCAACGAGGTAAATATTTACATATCGTGTTTTCATCAGTTCATATTCATAGAATCCACCCTTAATTATATTTCCCTGATAATCCAACAAAATGTATGTAACCGGATTTGTATGTTGAATTGTTTTAATTTCGAAAATTTCTGTTGTCCAATTTGGTTTATACCCTTTCTCAAAAATATGTTTATATTTACTGATGCGCACATGGTCACCAACAACAAATTTCGGTTTGTCATATATTTTCATGTTGTTGTATCTTGAGTTTAATATCTGCTGTTCATTCAAAGAATTCACATCACTTGGACACATTCCAATAGTCCTATGCTTTTTGTTATTGTATTTCACAATCAAGTCTTTGTACTTCTTAATCCACCTATATGACCCTGTATAACTAAATTCCTTCCACATTAGAGTCTTTAGGGTTCTGTTGAATCGTTCGATTATTAATGCCTTTACGATACTATACGTAGAATAATGATTAACATCATACTTTATCATTAGATTTTGAAAATTCTGATTAGAAAACTCTTTTCCGTCATCGGTTTGTAAATTTCTCGGCGATCGCTTATCCTTAACAAATATATTTTTCATAGCATTTGTGACATCAGAAGCAGTTTTGGTCTTAAGTGGTACAGCCCAAGCGAATTTGGAAAAGTATCTATGATTGTTAGAAGAAATCGATGCCCTCTATTGAAAGCTGAATACGCACCCATTTCAACAAGATCTACTTGCCAAAGATCATCTATTCCTTTTGTTATAACCCGTCGTCTTTTGAAATTTCTACGAGCTTGTCTATGAAGCTCATCCACAATACCTCTCTTTTCATTATCAGTACTCATTTCTCAACAGAACCCCTTTTCCTGTTTTGAGAATTATTCTCCAACCATTCTATAGATTTTGGTTTAAGAAATTGTTCGAACAAATAATTTTCGATTCCTTTGAGCCTGTCTTCAATATAGTTTCTTTGTGATTCTGATTCATTTTCGCTCTCTTCCCTTAATAAGTTAATAGATTTGGTAAGAGCGTCTTTTTCACTTTTATGACTCACTGCTAGATTTTCAATTTCTTCAGTTATTTTGTTCCTCAACAGCGTGTTATCTTTTTGAACTTTCAATATCGTCTGATTCACTTTGCTTGTAACAAACACCATAGAGGCAGCATCATTATCATCAACAGGAAGTCCTAAGTTTCTTAATCGCTTAAGATGAAGATTTATATTCCTGTCACGATCCAAATTAAAACCTAAAGCGTTTTTTATTTGTTTATCAAGACGATGATTATGCGTTGAACTACCAAACTTGTCAACACTCATTTTTATACTGATTAAACGTAAACTTAAACCTATGCAATTATATTGCTTTCTCTCAATTCTTCAATGATAGACATAATTTCATTGTTATGTCCCGTATGACTAGCTGATTGTGATGAAATCAAAAGTCTTAATCGATCGACTAGTTCATTAGGATTATCCCAGTATATATAATTTGTTTTTGAGGATTTACTGTCATTAAGCCAGATCCTTTTTTATTCTCATTCTGAAATACATTTTTTATAATCTTTTTATACTTGATTGCTCTAGTTCCTTTAATTTGTTCGCTTCTATTATGATTGCGCTTGTGGGCATTTGTTTCGATTAATATTTCCTTATATTCTTGTATGTCATGATCGGTATAGTGCTTAGGTATTCAACGAGACCTGTTGTAAAAGACCAGGTGTTACCATTTATGGTAATCTCATTTGTTCCTAATTTCAAATCAGCGTTACCTAATTTCCATTTATCATTTAAATCTTTATATGGACCATATAATTTATCTAATTTATTATTCCTTTCCAACTGCATTAAATTCATTGACAATGTATGATTGCTTGAACCACCGCTCTCTTCATCCGATTGTGTATAGAAAGTGTATTCGTTACACGTTTCAAGTGTATCTGATTTCTTTTTAATATTTTTTAAGGGAGTGCTTGTATTCACTTTCCCTTTCAGAAATTTATCACCGAAGGGCATATCAATTTCATCGTTATTTTGTTTAATACCTTCGACTAGTTTCTTGAGAGGTTTAGTGATAGGTTTAAAAGTATTCTCTAATAGCTCTTCTGTTACTAACCCCTTGATTTCTGATACTGTTGAACTTTTTCCTCAACACTCTTCTGGTATTTATAACATCCTTTAATACTAGTTCTTTCTCACTCATTATCAGTTTAGTCTATTGATTAGTTATTGATTAGACCAGGTCAGATATATCAACTTATTGATTAGATCAGATTATATCAGGTCGGATATATCAGCTTTGATGATTATCATTTAACAGATCAGATAAATTCAGCTTGAATAGTGTTTATATACTAAGTTTAGAATTCTGGAGAGTTCCTCATTTATAGTCGAATAAAAACATCAAATCCTTTTCTATAGCGTCCGCCATCTATAGGATCATCTTTGCTGATAACAAGAAATCCATAATGATCTTTCCAACATTCAGTACACATATATAAAAAATCTTTGAAATTCATATCAGCACCCACATGATCATTGTACACATGTTTTGTATTCGTCTCATCTTGCTTGAACATTATAATCATATTTGCATTGTCTCGTATCAAACGTTTTGGAATTCGTGTCTAAGATTGACATAGATAAAAAGCATCAATGTTTTTATGACGTCCCATACAAAAATATAACCTTATATTATTTTGCTTTTCGCAAGCCACATCATCGAAAATTATAATAGAATTTGGTTTTGCTGTATCTGGTGTTAGGACTTCTTCATTTTCAGAGAATGTATAATACCCCATACCCTTTATGGGTTTTATTAATTCTTGCAAATACTTGTATTTTGGTTAATACAATGATATTGAATAAATATAGATATTATTGAACTTTAATCCATTTGGACTATGAAGCTCAGCGTAGTGTTTGTTTTACCACAATTTGAAGGACCAACAAATAAAGCTCTAATTGTGTTTGGTAAAAGAGAACTATGCCTCCTCTTGCTGTTGTTACTACTAGTCAAATCAATATTTCGCACCACCAGTGCATCGTGTTGTTTCACAAAACGCATATTTACAACGACTACATGACATATATTTAAGTGTATGCTTCTATCATTTTGTTTCAGTCTGTATCAGACTTTTGTGATAAGAAATGGCTAGGGTTTATAGAAAATCAATCAGTCGTAATAGAACCGCTATCGGAAGAGGATTGTTAGATAAAATAATCAATTCTATACCCATAGAACTTCATCGACCTGGATATCAATTTTGTGGACCAGGTACTAAACTTAAAGAACGTTTAGATAGAGGTGAAAACGGAATTAATCCATTAGACGCTGCATGTAAACAACACGACATTGCTTATTCTCAATCGAAGGACTTGAATAAGCGACACGAAGCTGATCAAATATTAGCGAACAACGCGTGGATAAGAGTCAAGTCGAAAGACAGTAGCTTAGCTGAACGTGCAAACGCATGGTTTGTGACTAATGCAATGAAAGCTAAAGTAAAATTCGGTATGGGTAATACTATGAGCAAGCTTAAGAAAACTAGAACAACAAAAATTAAATGTGTAAAGAATATCTTCAATGAAGCTATACGAATAGCTACAAGGACTTTACGTAAGCACAAACCTAAGGACATTCAAGAGGCAATTCAAATTGCTCGAAAGACAATAGGAAACACATTTAAGAGAAAGAAATCATCAGTGCAAATTCCACGTGTAATACCGATTCCTAAAATTGGAGGTTTTCTTCCTCTAGTGCCCATTCTATCAGCGCTTGGAGCATTGGGGGCTCTAGCATCAGGTGGAAGCTCTATTTTTAAGGCGATAAACGAAACTAAATCTGCTAGAAAACAACTTGATGAATCAAATCGTCATAATAAAACAATGGAAGCCATTGCTATGGGTAAAGGATTATATCTTAAACCATACAAAAAGGGTTATGGTTTATTTTATTGTCCTGAGGCAAAAAACTTTTAAGGAACCTACCCAGACGAGCCCTTACCGATAGAGATTTAATGAAATACGCCAAGTTCTTACCACATTTCAGAGGTGTCTTCATGCTTGATAATCTACCGAAACGATCACATCAAAGAGAATGTGGCATCGTTAATTTGGACTCCTCTCTCGGTTCCGGCACACATTGGGTAGCATATAACAAGAACAAAAATCACACAGAATATTTCGATAGCTTCGGTAACCTACAACCACCAAAAGAGATCATCAAATATTTGGGTGGAAAAAACATTCAATACAACTATAGTCAAAATCAAAACTATAACTCTGTTAACTGCGGACATCTCTGTCTAAAATTTCTATACAACTTAAATTAATTAAAAACGTATGTCGTATTCTTTACAATTTTTATGTTTGTCGATTTACCACGAGGTTCTATATACGTTAACGTATACCCCTTTTCATTTATCGCTTCTATTGCTTCCTTTGACATAACGTTGTACCTTGATGGGAGGTAAACCTATGTGAAGAAAAATGTTTAATATGTTCTTTTTTTCATATACGTATATCTCTAATATGACTTACCTGAAATTCTGTTAACTCACATAAAATGCCATCTCCATATTTTGTTTTGGATATTCTAATATTTTCAATAGGATATGCAATCCCTTTAACTAGGCTTTGAAGTTTAACTGTTTCCTTATTAAAACTGTATTCCAAGTCTTCTAATTCCTTTAAGGGATCCCTTATGATTGAGTGCGTTAAGGGTGGATTCAACGGACTTTGTGATTATTTTAGTTAAATTTGTTCGCCTTTTATACTTTAATTCGTTAGAAGCAGTAACATTTACATCTTCAATAAACATATCATGGAGTACACACAAAAGTTTATTGGGGAGTTCCCTGATTTAGTAGGACAAACCAAGGCAATTCTCAAGGACGTTGTTGAAAAGCGTAGTATGCTTACTACAAGCAATGGAAGCTGTCCTGAAGGCGGAGGGTTTTATACCCAAGACCATAGATTATTTACTAATCGAAATATCTACACTTAAGAATTAGGCAAAAATAAAAGCATTGAAACAAATTCTTAATTTTTTTCTTTTTTATTAATATATAAAATCATCATCTTCTTCATCATCTCTCTCTCTCTGTCTTCTCTCTTTCTTCGTATTTCTCTAAGAAATAACCATTTCATAAGTTTGTTTATATTTCTTGATGTCAATCAATTCCACATCGGAACGGTATGTTGTGTCTAAATTTTTAAAAACTTCTATTCCACCATTGCTCAAAATTCTCTCACTTTCTACTTCACGATATTCAAAACAACTTATATTTAATGAACGTCTTACATAATTACTGTTGTAAGTACATCTAATATTTAAAAATACAGCACCATATTCTAATCTAAAGTGCCTGTAAAATTTATTTTCACTTTCAATTATTCCAGCTATATCTCTTTCTTTGAGAATCAAATCTTGCCTAAATGCTTCTATGGCTTCTTCAACAGTAAAATATTTAACATCAGATTTTTCTGTTGTTGTTGTTATTGATGTTAATTGTGTTCCTACATCGTTTTGAGGTTTATGATTATCAACATCTAAAGATTCACTAGATCTCATCAATTGAAACGACAAATCAATTTTCAGGCTGTCATTATTTGGTAGTAGGATGCTAAACTGCAAGTTTCCTTTATTATGGTTACCTAGAGTTGATAAATTGATTTTTATTGGACTAGTTTTTTAATAACCTGCAGCCAATTCACAGATTAAAATCACTGAATAACAATTTTTCATCATAATTTTTCTCAATATTTAGTCTATCTTGCAAGAGTAACTCGCTGCATGAACATTCAAATTTAACTGATCAAGAGTTATTGAAAGCAATGCTTTTTATTTATTTATAGATACATAGAGCAACATTAAATTCTTTGTACGTTGTATAATTCTTTCAATCATAAAACACGCACAAGTATCTGGTTTATCCTCAATGCTATCATCTGAACACAGGCTACATATAGTGCGTTGACGTCCATTTATATATGTAGTGATGTAAATGTCTTTGTATTGACTTAGTTTCGATGAACATGTTGTAATCTGCTCTAAATGATCACCCAATATATTTTCCTTGTGTTTAATTAAAAACGTTTGAATTCGTTTCAAAAATTCTAAACAACTTGTGTATCCCATGCTTTTTATATCTTTTTATTACTCATCACCAATAGTTTATCTAAAATGTCTATGTCTTCTTCATCGACATCATTTGGTACGAATTTATTTAAATCATCAATATCATTAAATGCACACAATTCTTGAAAACGACTTATATTCCTTATACGTTTAACACCATCATAAGAAACACCTAATAGAGTTATTGATCCACCATTTACTGCGATTTTCACATGATCATTAACATTATATTCAAACTGTACTGATGACAAAATATTGGGCTGTGATTCCCCTCTACGCTGGCTTAACAACAGAGATTCATATCCATCTTCTACTGTGACATGTACTGTTAAAGATAATCCAATCACATCAGCTCTAATAATTCGAAAATATCTCCATGACGATTGACAAACACAATATTTATCTCCTGATCTTATCGTTTGAATTCAAAACATGCTCTACTATACAAGTTAATTGAAATGTCACCGTTTTTGTATAAAAAAAATCAAGGCAGAGAGCCTTGTCTTTATTTTTCGAGTTTTTCTTAAAAACTAAACTGACAATTATTCGATAGCTTACTTTTATGCCCTAATTTCCCTGACTCAGCTTCTGATGTTGTTCGCTGTCGTAGGAACGATTCAACATGCAGCGAATGCGCCAAACGCTTGGTCAGCGTTTCCTCATTTCGGGGTTCGCGCGTGCAAGTCTACTTTGCTTGTCCGCTGGTGTCATGTGGGTTGCGCGTGCAGGTGCACTTTACCCCGTCTGCTGGTGTTAAGTTACACATACAGAAGACAGCGTTTAGCGCATTTGCAAATTCTATTGTACAACTTTATTATTGCAATCCTAAACATACTGAACATCAACTGATCTTTTCCCACCTATTTATATTGATTTACACATATCCTAATATACACTTCTCTTTCATATAATCCAATAAAAGGCATTAACGATCATGTCTGTTCATGTTAATATTTATTTTTTTTTTTTTTTTGTATACACAAAGTTCGCTGACCCGCTGAAAATATGGGTCACTGACCGCACAACAGCCGACAACTAGGTCACACGCAACCTCGTATCTAATGTGTCCCGAAAAAGTAATATCAAACCAGTCCAGCCACCTCAAGGTCAATGTTAAAGCAATGCTCAAATTTCTTATCAACTACAAGGCACACGCCGACTGAAATCACCACCACATCCATATGTATACGATTGTATCATTGAGGTTTCCATTTCAAGTTTTTTGTTTTTTTTTTGTTATCAAAACAAAACCACAACGACCACAACCTTTAAGTGGGCCAGAACCATCCAAATATACCTACTAAGATGCGCAGAGGATCTTTCAGTGTGTGCATGTCAGTCATGCAGTCCGATCTGGAAGGAATACTGATTGAAAATTTCTTTTCGAAGATGGCCTGGGGTAGTAGGTGGTCGGTGTCGCTAGGTAAGAAATTGAATTCCTTGAGAATGGTGAAGTGGCCAGTGTTGAGTTCGGACCACAATCGAAGTGTTGCGCCTGACGGAGGACTTCTCAGTGCCCCGCTGATACACAGGCAGGTCAGTCTTTGTACTCGGTTGAGTGCATTGCAGTTTATAGCCTTGTTTAGTGCTGTCCACCAAACTGAGACACCATACAAAAGTGTCGGTCTGACGATGGAGGTGTAAATCCAATGAGCTATGCGTGGTTGTCTTTCTCATTCTTACATTTGAAATATTTCTTAAATTCTGTAGTAATGCATTATAGATTTTTGGGTTCATGGAGCATACCTTGTGCCCGCCTTCTGGTATTAAGCCCAAGTTGAATTGGTATTATAAACCGGATATCATCGTAGTATTCCAAGATTAAGGTCATCTTAAAGATGTCGTCTACAAGAAGAATTTTACAGTTTGCTTGACCTGAAGCACTGATTTGATGTTCTGGGACTTCTTGGTCGCAATACAGCGGGTTTTAGTCCATCAGGAATTTTCGTTTCATTTATGCTCATGTTTACCGCTTTACACAGAATGGGAGTAAATATGTTCACGTGGCGTTTTATATCGCCTGCTCTTATTCCATCGCCGCCTGGTGACTTCATATCGCTCAACGACAAAATTATTCTTCGTACTTCAGAAAACTTGGCTTCTTGTAGAAATTGATCTGACTGAAGTTGAACTAATGTGCGCGGAAGTGACAATACCACATTGGTGGATGATGTCTCGTATCTGAGAGTTAAAAGTTTTTGCAAATAAACTGGCTAGGCTACCGAGACACATCTTGCCAGAGAAATTCTTTGAAATAATTTCATCAACTCCAGGCTTTTTTCTTCCAAGTATCTCATTGATAAGGCTCCATGTTTTACGCGGATCAGATCTTATTTGGATGAATTTTGTCTTGTAGAATAACGATTTTTGGGTGATTATCTCTTTGTTAACTCCGCTTTGTTCAGCTTTGTTCAACTTCAGTCTTGATATCGCTACCTTTACTTCGTCTTGATCTGGGGCACGCAATTCTCTTCTATCGTCGTCTATTGCGTGGAGTGGAACATTCTGGCTGACAGCGGTATTGGTGTCCTCTTCGCCGTTAAACAGTCTGCAGAAGTGATCCTTTCAGATTCTCAGCATCGACTGCGACTCTACTACGAGTTGTCCCTCTCCATTTCCTCGATCGCGCGCTTCTCATGCTCCTTCTTTTTCTTTTTGAGAAGCCGGTGCTCTTCCCTTCTTTTAAGCTCATGAACCGCTCTCGTTCTTCAATCCAGCGTCGCCTTATATACTGCTAGCTTCACTGAATGCACCTGCCGTCACTCATTGTCAAACCATGGGTTTTTTCTTGGTGGCATTTTAAAATCCAACACATCAGAGGCAGCTTCTCTGATGGCATTTTGACTACGGTTCGACTGTTCGTCGATTGTTTCGCCTGGCAGGGTTGGACTCCCTGAGAGCTTAAGGAAGACTCGATCGGAAAAGTTCCTAGCGGTCGATTGCGATTGTAGCTTTCCAACGTCAAACAGTTTTGGTCTTGCTCTACTCCGTTGTATAATCGATATCTTGGCTGATCTTGGCTACAACAAGTAAATGATCCGAGTCGATGTTAGCACTTCGGAACGTTCGGACATCGAGGACACTGCAGGAGTGTCTGACGTCGATCGTAATGTGATCAATCTGGTTGACAGTTGATTGATCAGGAAACCGCCATGAGGGAACCGCGTGCTGGCTACAGACAGGTTTCGCCCCGTCACGAAGTCCAACAGCTTGAGTCCATTGTCGGACGTGTTGTCGTGTAGGCTGTGTTTTCCGACGACTCTAGCTAAGACTTCTTCCTTGCCCAGCCTTGCGTTAAAATCTCCGTATGTTGCCTTGATGCGGATTGTTGTGAGCTAAAGCTTAAGAATTCTTGCCTAAGTCTGCCTCGAACAACAAAACCGCATTCAAATAAGCACTGCCTTCGCTCTTTGTAGCAATCGCCGTAATATATGTCGCAGTTTTTCATCCTCTTTTTGCCGGCCCATCCCATCGCACCTCCTGGATGGCGGTGATGTCAGCCTTATAGGCTTCTAGGGCCTGCGCAAGTTTCTCGGCTGCACGTGGTCTATTAAGTGACTCACATTCCACGTGAAGAACCGAAAATCGTTGTCCTTGTTTCGTTGTCCATCCGTATCCGTATCCGAGGCTTGTTGCCGTCTCTGAACTAATGTGTGTTTTACACGGTGGGGAAGTTAACCCCACGCGAAATCCCCGAACCCGGAGAACCGGGTCCCGGTTTAAACCCCCGGACAAGAGGTCTCTGCATACAGTGGTTCACCTTTAAGCAGCTGCAGTAGAGGTTATCCATAGGGCGCCGCGAGGATGCCGTATGTCAACTTGACCTGTGCATTTTCAGGGATCGTTGTTGGCATCTCGCCAAGTTGAAAACAATAATTTGCTTTGCCCTGGATGCACAGGCCCATGCCCTCCATACTTCTCCAGTTGCATCTGTGGTAATCCAAGAACTTGATTTTCTTCAGATTATCCACTGTGCTTTTGTGTGTAACCTGCACGATGTAAGAGGGTAATTTCATGGAGTTGCAGATTCCTTCCTAGTGTTTTTCTTACTTTTTGTGTTAATTTTGAGTCCCACTAGTAACGGAGAAATTATGTCAACCTCTACAGAGCTCCGTAATGCACAGGTAAGGCAGACTAATCTGGAGAGCTTTTTTTCATTTTTGTCTTATTTTAAATACATTTACTTGCATGCTAGACAAAAATGTGTAAAACTAGCTCAACTAACTTATGGGATTATGTACACTGGGCAAAGTTGCCAAACTGGTTGAATGCCAGCGCGATCCCTTCTTGTGAATGAATTGTCAGAGCCTGCGAAGTTCGCAATTCGTAGCGACCTCATAGAAAAGAGACTTTAAAAAATTACGTGAGATAATGGCATATATTTTAATTGCGTTCCTGTACACTCTTGATATTTTGCTTCTATATGAGAAGTTCTTAGCCGCACTCCTTAAAAAATTATAGTCTTCACAATTTGGTGCAGAAAGTAGAGAACCTACCTAATAAGTTCAAATTGCATTGCTTTTCCGTCTGCCGATTGAAGCGTAAAGAATTTATAAAATGCGTAAAATAATTTTACAAATTGAGAAATGTTTTGAAGTCGTAACACACCATTTATAAGTACATATATATTTTTAGATTTGTTTATATTAATTTACTAAGAATATTATTTCTATGACCGTAATCACTTCAATGAACCACTAGTTAATTCCATTAGGAACATTTTTGGTTTATACCATTGTTAATGATAAATCTCCAAAGTAGAGTCAGGAAGTGACAAGTGTTTCAAGCTACATATTGTGCAAAGATTTGATGATGTTTTCTTAAAAAAACACCATTTATATTCAGTATCTTGCATCTTGTCCTACAAATCAGCGATATTTCTTTTGTACTATAACAATTGTTAAAGTAGTTGTTATTACATAACTAAGCTCAAGATATATTAAATATCTATATGTAGATTTATATATATTGGTGGCTACAGCCCATAGAGGGCCAGTGTCTAGCTTCTCAGCAACCACTCGTGTAGTGCGTGCTATTGTTCTCTCACGAGTAGAAGGAAATATATAATAATAATAATAATAAATATAAATATAAATAAAAACAACTGGGGTCAAATCTCCTGACTGTGCCGTGCCTTATGCAGCCGAAAGCTGGACGATAAACAAAACTGCAGAGCTGATTCTTCGTCTTTGAAAGAAAAATTCTAAGTCTGTATTTGAATGTATACATGGCCAATCCGAGTCGATAAACCATGACAATAGAGTTGTGTGTTCACACTGCGTGGTTCGCAGATTTATGTTCATTTATTTTTATAATGTTCAGCAAATCGGTTCGACATACTAGGTTCACATGGTCTTGGAAGTAAATCGGGTTAACCATTAAGCAATCAAAATCAAAGATATCATCAAACATCGGTAATCAAATTCTCAAGCTTTTTTTTTTCCTACTGGGTACATAATCTCCAAGTGTAAAGATTTCATTAATTAATAACTATATTGAATTTAAATATTAAGATAAATTTTTGTTTGTTACCTTTTCACGTCTAAACCGATTATCTTACCGAAAGTCACATAGCCCAAAGAGCTCTTGAGTCTGTAGATCAGAGTGTCACGCATCTCTTATAGCCGCTGAAACTTTAGATGCGACCAAGGTGCCTCAGCTCTTAGAAGCTGAGCGTCATGCATCTCTTATAGCCGCGGAGACATTGAACCACTCTTAAGCACGTCTACTCTTTGGTGCTTAGCGTCAAGCGGCACTGAAATCTGCATAATCACATCATGAGTCACAAAGACGGCTTGTTTTAAATGCTGAACGCCAGCGACAAAGGAGATGTGCATTTACTCGTAGTACATGGGAACCTTTCAAAATGCTGTTTTTTTGATCGACTATATTAACCATAGATTAGTTCTCATAGGAATTCCATAAAAATGGAAAGATGAAACACCGGGTATGTGTTGTTCTGGCGGTAAAGTTTCGCTTCCATCGCTCTGCGCCGGAGGAACCTTCAAAATCTTTATTGATTAATGAACGCAACAAATAGCTCTTTGGAAGAGGTTGAGAAAATGCAATTGTTGCTTTTTAATTCACGTTTATTTATCAACTTCGCAGCCGTGGACTCCTCTGTGATATTATTTTATACACCCGCAATAGCACACTACACGCTAACTATCTCCGCGACTGTCATCTTCTAGATTCTTTTCATTGATATCGTCGATGATTTGCTTCATGTAAACCATCACTATCGTCTCGTCTATCGTTTTTGTGAACTCAGTTTTGGTACTCCGAGAACTAAATCTGTCACGTAAAAATTATATCTGTGCTCTCATTGGTCTCAAATTTCACCAATACGTGCACCGTTCAGCTTGCGACCAAACCTCCTATCACTTGCTATCACTCTGAAATCGTCACAAAAGTGTAGAACAAGATATAATAAATAAATATATAATAATAAATAATAAAAAATACTCACGACTTAAATTTTAACTTCTTTATTTTCACACGTCCGTACAATACCAGGCATCTTTTTCAAGTCCCATTATTTTTCGACTACTCTCTTTATTCTTTCTCTTTTATTACTATACTCATCTTTATAAAAGAGGGGTACAGTAAGTACATGTCTTGTGTGGTCCTACATTTCTTCCATCCTGACCAACGAATTTCAATTTCAATATCCCCACGAATGGCACCTGCCCTAGCTGATATCCCTCCTCATCTTTAACTACATATCTCTACATAAGGCCTCTTAAATTTAGACACACATTTTTTACAAAATTCATATACATATTAACATTGACCGCCTGATTCAAAAAAGGAAAAAAAAAAGAATGATCACCTGCAAATCACTGTTTGCTTATAATGCTACAAGCATCCGATTTTTACCTGTATTTTGTATCGATATGGAAATTATTTTTGGTTAATAATGAAAGACATTTATTTATGGTGCAAGAACAAGAACGTATGAAATATTTTGTTTTGGGTGAATATTTTTCAAGAAGTTTGCATTCAATCTATCCGTGTTTCCCATTTCCATATTTTATCGTTCGGATCGATCATAAATTTGGGCGCAAAATGTATGAAATGTTCAATTGTACGGAAGTGATCACGAGTCGTGGCTCTAGAGTCCATTTCATTATACAAGTCACTATCACGCATCCAGTATTATCGTTTGCATGAAAGATTATTGTAACTTGAGACAAGCATGATACCGAAGAATATTTTCAATTCGTGAGTTCTGGAGTCTCTTATGAGACCAATACACCATATTGGTTGCTTTCAAAGCATATCATTTGCAAAAGGCCATCATCAACATACATATGTACATACATAGAACATGGGCTTCTACAAAACAGTCCACATAATTTGCAGCTAAAACGTTTCTTTGACCTTTGGCTGTAAATAGACAGCAGTAACCTCTTCTTCTACTTCATCATCCAACAGCGACTGCAAATAGTACTTCATGCAATTCCATACTAAAACAAGAAATGTTCATAACAATACCGAAAAATTACATTTTCTATAAAAACTACACATAAAATGTGCTCTGTTCAATACAGGTCATTTTGTAGCAAAGAAACATTATATATTTATTTTCTAGCTTGATTCATCTACTTTCATAATATATATGTCTTCATTTCAAAAATTTTTTCTCCGAACACAATTTTTTGTTTTCACTTTTGATGTCTGGTTTTTCAACGCCTGCTACTCAACTAGTATTGCAAAAAATTATTGTTGCTTTATTTTTCTTTCATTTAAATTACACGAAAGCTTAAACGTCTTACCTTTAAGCTATGAAAACGGAACCATTAAAAGTGGAACCGTTGGCTTGAATGGGTTAAGTCCATTGCGCATTACCTAGGAACTCCTCTCGTCTTCACTCAACTGGTCTAATTTTATTAATATCTTCGGCTATATATTGTTGGACAGATTTTGTTCAAATGTATTACCTTCCAAAAACCAAAATATATAATATATATACAATTGAGTGCATCTACATGTGGTGGCCCATGGCGTTGTGGGTATGTGCGTCGACCCCAACCTCAACGTCGTGGTTCGATTCCTGCTCTGTGCGACGAATAACAATGCTGACAATGCTCGAAGAGTATTTCTTGTCTAGAAAACGCTTCTGAAATTTGGTCGTTCGGATTCAGCATTAAAGTGTAGGTCCCTTCCACTCGTGAGTGAACAATAGCACGCACAACACGAGTGGTTGCTGAGAAGCTAGGCCCTGGCCGCTTACGGGCTGTAGCGCCACCCATGTTATTATTATATCATATTATAATGTTGTGCCACTAGTGGGTTCAGTATAATAGTCATAATTGTGTAATTTTAACAGCCATTTCGCAATCCTGGGCTTTATCTCTTTTTTTTGTTTAATGTCAATGTAAACGAATTACAGTCAGTAACTATCTTAAGCCTGAGTCCATGTAAATATACTCTAAGCCGCCTTAATGTATAAGTAGCATGTTTCCAATTCAAAGCTATGAAACATTATTTTTTTTTACATTTTACATTTTTATTGTGGCATGAATTGTATATTTGTTTACAAAACTTATATGCAGAGATTTGATTATTATAACAAATCTTACATCTACAAAATAATCATGCCGATTATTGAATCCGCCGGATCGACTGCGGAGGGAGTAACTCACACCCGCAATCGAAGTTCAACCCTATTATGGAATCCGTCGGATGAACTACATTATCGGTCCGCAAAACTTCCCTATCGACCCTTTCTGTAATCAGCTGTTTGCTGTCAATTTTGATTTTTTGGTTCAATTGTTCCGAAGAATAGTTATTTACGGACTGAATTAAATTATATTATGGAGTCAAGTGCCCTTTTAATGTATTCAGAAGATCAAGAAAATTATTCCCAAGATATTCGATGTAAAATTAGAAGTAGGGCGAAGAATAATTAAATGAAGTAGAAGAAGTTCTTTTGTAATCAACATTCTTTCAGATTTGTAAAATGATTGATTGAGATATGTATCTTGACGAAAATACTGCCACCTGTGTTAAGATCCACATCTTTGTTTCCGGAACATAAATTCGCAGCATGTTTAAGATTCCTGGATGAGAATGGATATTGGACCAGTACGGTTGACAGTTGTTTCAGTTGTTCTGTCCGTGTGTAGTTATTAGAAGAATATGTATGTCCAATGGGAATAAATTCAAGCATGAGCGAAAAAACGGGAAGCAAATTTTATTTGTATGAATCAAGGATAATTTTCATTTGTTTATTGTTCTAAAGTTTACTTCCGTTGCAACCACACATCCTTTTTTCCTCCAAATCCGCAACTCATTTGGTTCGGATTGAAAACGTCACAAAATGTATGAAGTGCGGATGAGTTGCGTTTTCTATAATAGCATTTTTTTCGTACTACTTCACCGACATCCGCTCCCTTTCTGGTTTGCGTTTTCTATAATAGGAAAATATGCGGATGCGAACATTTTCCCTCCGAAGTCGATCCGCCGGATTCCATAATCGGCATGATAATAAATAAATATATAATAATAAATAATAAAAACTACACACGACTTTAATTAATCATCTTTTTCAAGTCTCATTATTTTTCGCCTTCTCTGATTATTCTTTCTCTTTTATTACTATACTCATCTTTGTAAAAGAGGGGTACAATTAGTACATGTCCTGTGTGCTCCTACATTTCTTCCATCCTGCCCAACAATCGTCCCGATGTTGTTTGAATGTTATTGGTTATCGTTTAACCACGGTTTCATGTTTGCCAATTTCTATATCCCCACGAATGGCACTTGCCTTAGCTGATATCCCTCCTCATCCTAAACTACATATCTATCGTTAAGTAATACTCTTGTAAGGCCTCTTAAATTTAGACACACATTTTTTACAAAATTCATAAACAAATTAACATTCAAAAAAGGAAAAAAAAGAATGATCACCTGCAAATCACTGTTTGATTATAATGAGGGTGTTCCATATGGAACCATCGGCTTGACGTGCTACTACAAGCATCCGATTTTTACCTGTATTTTGTATCGATATGGAAATTATTTTTGGTTAATAATGAAAGACATTTATTTATGGTGCAAGAACATACGACATCGCATTTTTCGCATCTTACCCTTGATCTTCTGCTACAACTTGGTAGTCGGCATCGTCTCTTAGTGGAATCACAAGGATAATGATCAATTCCGTCATAACGATAATTTATTGGTACTATTTGACGCAGTGCTATTTGAAAGCAGTACAGTATTGCAACAGTGTTTCAATAATGCGTTGCAAGGTTTCGCCGAAATTGTAGCTGGGATTAAACTTACCGCATCTATAAATAATCATTGCTTCGTCGTATGAAATATTTTGTTTTGGGTGAATATTTTTCAAGAAGTTTGCATTCAATCTATCCGTGTTTCCCATTTCCATATTTTATCGTTCGGATCGATCATAAATTTGGGCGCCAAATGTATGAAACGTTCAATTGTACGGAAGTGATCACGAGTCGTGGCTCTAGAGACCATTTCATTATACAAGTCACTATCACGCATCCAGTATTATCGTTTGCATAAAAGATTATTGTAACCTGAGACAAGCATGATACCGAAGAATATTTTCAATTCGTGTTTTGTGAGTTCTGGAGTCTCTTATGAGACCAATACACCATATTGGTTGCTTTCAAAGCATATCATTTGCAAAAGGCCATCATCAACATACATACATACATAGAACATGGGCTTCTACAAAACAGTCCACATAATTTGCAGCTAAAACGTTTCTTTGACCTTTGGTTGTAAATAGACAGCAGTAACCTCTTCCTCTACTTCATCATCCAACAGCGACTGCAAATAGTACTTCATGCAATTCCATACTAAAACAAATGTTCATAACAATACCGAAAAATTACATTTTCTATAAACACTACACATAAAATGTGATCTGTTCAATACAGGTCATTTTGTAGCAATTCATGCCGGTGGTCCCCTATGGTACTATATTTTTCTACACACAATTTTCGCCATAAAAAAACATCCCAAAGAAACATTATATATTTATTTTCTAGATTGATTCATCTACTTTCATAATATATATAAGTCTTCTATTCAAACATTTTTTTCTCCGAACACAATTTTTTGTTTTCACTTTTGATGTCTAGTTTTTCAACGCCTGCTACCCAACTAGTATTGGAAAAAATGATTGTTGCTTTATTTTTCTTTCATTTAAATTACACGAAAGCTTAAACGTCTTACCTTTAAGCTATGAAAACGGAACCATTAAAAGTGGAACCGTCGGCTTGAATGGGTTAAGTCCATTGCGCATTACATAGGAACTCCTTCGTCTTCACTCAACTGGTGTCTAATTTTATTAATATCTTCGGCTTTATATTGTTGGACAGATTTTGTTCAAATGTATTACCTTCCAAAAACCAAAATATATAATATATATACGACTGAGTGCATCTACATGTGGTGGCCCATGGCGTTGTGGGTATGTGCGTCGACCCCAACCTCAACGTCGTAGGTTCGATTCCTGCTCTGTGCGACGAATAACAATGCTGACAATGCTCGAAGAGTATTTCCTGTCTAGAAAACGCTTCTGAAATTTGGTCGTTCGTATTCAGCATTAAAGTGTAGGTGCCTTCCACTCGTGAGTGAACAATAGCACGTACAACACGAGTGGTTGCTGAGAAGCTAGGCCCTGGCCCCTTACGAGCTGTAGCGCCACCCATGTTATTATTATATCATATTATAATGTTGTGCCACTAGTGGGTTCAGTATAATAGTCATAATTGTGTAATTTTAACAGCCATTTCGCAATCCTGGGCTTTATCTCTTTTTTTTGTTTAATGTCAATGTAAACGAATTACAGTCAGTAACTATCTTAAGCCTGAGTCCATGGAAATATACTCTAAACCGCCTTAATGTATAAGTAGTATGTTTCCAGTTCAAAGCTATGAAACTATACTAAACAATATTCTCTTGATCAGTCGTTCTGTTTGAAAAATAAAATATGGGATGCAATTTGGATTGCTAAAAATCTTATAGAACTGCCATCGTAGTTTAATTCTGTCTTATCTCTAGAATTGTATGTGGCTAGTATAGGTGATTGGATTAGTTTTGCTTTCAGTAACTTAAAACACCGAAGTTCTTTTTCAGCAAACTTGAAACTAGCATATTTTTGTATAAGCTGATCGAAGGTTGTGGTATGACTGAAAGCCCTTCCACAAACCCCCTAAAATATGAGCATAGCCCTAGAAGAAACTTTGTGGACACTTTAACTAATTTCCGACATTAAGAACACACATTTACCTAATCTTAACTCTAGCTTATTCTTCTTTACTAAGATTCGGAAGACTTCTTCTTCCAAATGTTCTTCGATTGTTTCGGTAGCTATCATCAGATCATCTTTTTTAGGGTTACTTTATTTACAGTTCAGTAATTCACGAATAACCCAATATATCCTGTCTCTTTTCTTGCTAACACTATTGGAGACGAATATTCGGATCTAGTAATGTAATATTAATTTAAGAGCTATGGCTAAGCCGTCAGCCTGGTTAGCAGAATTTTAAATTTGTATTTAAAATCTTTTCGTACAAACTTAAGTTATAATTCAAATATATTCAGTCAGTAATAGCATTCTATATTTATAATTTGATTATAAAAAACTGATATGAATTTTCCAGTCACATTCGTTTAAAGGTTGTAAGGATTCGAGCATTGTTAATGTCTGTTTTCTAAAGACGGCTATCCTTTGTGGTCATAATATTGGGCATATACTTATAATATGAAAGCAGTCTTCCTTCCATTTCAGATTACAAATCGTACAGAATTGGTAGAACTTTCCATTATAGGCGCTAGCATTCAGTGAAGGAACTTTACATCTTTGAATACCAGAGATAGTTCGTCATAACTAAACGAGTCATGAAAATAGTTTCCTTAGTTCAGATCATAATTTAGTTGACTGTATAGTATTCTGCTTTCTGACTCTCGACCTTTTATTTTTCTTAACGTATTTCGGGTGTTGTTTTCGTTGGTTTGTATAATGCGGTATAGTATATTTTTCAAAACACGTATATTGTCTGTGTAAATATGTAGGGCCTCGCCACAGTCGTTACTAATACTTTGCCACCTTGCATACCACCCATCTGCATTCCTTGACTCGTATAATAACAGTTTCTTTGCTATTCTTGAATCGGCACCTCTTTAATGGTTTCAAGTGTTTGACCATAGTATTTCCATTGTCTTTTAATGTGGTTTCTTAAACATCGGTTTCTCAAACACCATCATGTTCGATTTTTGTGTATTGATTTTTAATCCCCATCTCTTACAGTTACATGACAGGCGGTCGGTAATCAGTTGCATATGTGCCGTAGATTCTGTAAGTACGACGAGGTCATCTGTATATAGCAAACATTGATTGTAGTATTAGCAATTTTAACACCTCCTTGCATCTACTGTGTCATTTATATACAAAGAGAACAGCAGCGCACTGAGAAGGCATCCTGGTTTCATACATGTATTCTTTTCAAACTACTCTGAATAAGTAGTATCGTCCTAAACTGCTGCATTGGCATGCGTGTACATTTCTTTAGTAACAGTTATAAATTTTGACGATATGCCTGGTTGTGAAAGTGTATAGAAAAGGGCATTTCTATTGACAAACTCAAAGGCGGCTTAAAGGTCCACAAGAAAAGAGTAAACTTTTTTACCTCGAGCTTGATACGCTTTGACAATGGCTGTCAGAGTAAATATCTGATCTACAGTTGAATATCCTCTTCTAAGGCCAGCCTGTAAATCGCTTAGAATATTTTTCTGTTCGACTTATATTTGTAGTGAAATGTCGCAGAATATTTTCGCAATCGTATTCATAAAGGAAATTCCTCTGTAGTTGTCCGCTATGTCGAGGGGTCCTTTTTTGAATTAGAAAAATCACCGAATTTTTAAAAGAGAATGGAATTTCCCCTCCAGTAAAGACTATTTCAGAATGAAGGTGTTAAAAAATTCGTATGAAATTCCTGGTGCCTTCCCATTTTTAGCACTGAAGATCTCATCGTTTATTTCTTCAATTAATACATCCACTACCAGTGTTTCATCAACTGTTCTCAGCGTGGGATAGTTTTAAGTCAAAAGCACTAGTCAAAAGAAACTTAAAGTGTTAAAAAGCTCCCTAGTAAAGGTATCGTTTACCTTACTCTAATATATAACTCCTGCCTGAAGCTTAGATACTTCCACACCATCTGGAAATTTGCTAAAGTAGTCCCCATCTCTAACCCAAGCAAACCGAAGGACAATCCATTCAACTATCGTCCTATTATTTATATTACTCAGTTCACCAGGCCATATCTTAGAAAAGATTATCAAAGAAAAGCTAGAACTTCACATTTCTGAAAGCGATATCTTTCCTGCGTATTAATTTGGTTTCGAAAGCGGTCACACAACCTCACATCAAGTCTTTAGAGTCAAAAGACATATTTTACAAAAACGTGTAGGCTAATAGTCGACTGGTCTTATACTGCTAGACGTTGAAAAAGCATACGACACTGTATGTCATGATGCTTTGATTCATAATATATATTGCCTCAACTTTCGAGTTGCTCTCATCAAAATCATTCAAGGTGTTATAAGAAATCGAAAATTCTCTGTATACATAGGGAATATTTGTTCATTGGAGCAGGAAATACTGTTCGGCGTTCCTCAAGGAACTGTCCTAGCCCAACTTTATTCAATCATTTTCTTGCAGATATTCCAAATCTGGGGGAAAACGTTGAGCTCGCTATGTTTGCTGATGCCGCAGCTATATTCTCTTCCGGCGTATATGTCTAAGACGTATTCAATCGGTTGCAAAATTTACTTAATATAGTTGGTAAACATATAAAGAAATGGAAAATTAAATAAAATCCGGGGAAAACACAAGCGGTCCGGTTTACCAATCGCAGGAAATCGTGTTTTCTGACCGATACAAATTTGAAATTATATTCTGTGGAGATTGAATAGTCAGCAAGCTTTCGTTCAGGTACCATACAACAAAAACTATCCACAAAATTAACAAAATTATTAGAAGCCTATATCCTTTCATCTGTAAAAATCTAAAAACAAGCTTGTACTCTCCAAAACTATTTTCCAATCCGTTTTATTCTATGGTGCTCCTGTTTGGCACAACAGTGCTAAATCACACATAAACAAATTGCAACGCTGCCAAAATAAAGCTTTGAAAATTATGTTGGGCTTATTTCGGAACTATCCCACCAAACGTCTTCATGGCAAGTGCAAAGTTAGTTTAATATCCACAAAAATAAGCGAATATTATAAAAAATTGATTGTTAGTTGTTTGCACTTCAGTAATGAACTTATAATTAATCTAATCAATACTTAATACTTGATGTGTCTATAACTTCTATTGTGAAATTAAGACACACAGGGGACTGTGGCAAAACTTTAGTTTTAAGTGTTATAAATAAGAGGCTTTGTCCGTAGCTTTCCTCTTCAAAATTTGTGTTTACTTAAATTGTATTATATAATAACTGTTATTTTTAGTTCTAAAGGAACAACCTAACAACCTCTAAACACTCATTTGCGATTATGTTACACTGTCAAACATCTTCAGTTTGGTCTATAATTTAACCATGAATCGTCTTACAAAGGAACAACGCTTGCAAATTATTGAAATTTATTATCAAAATGCGTGCTCTGATAAGAAAGTTCATCGCGCATTTCTTCCATTGTATGGTCAGTTTAATTCTTGGCTCAATGGGTACGAAAATAAGCAGAATTGTCGATTTTGAAGTGAATATCAGCCAGAAGCAATGCAAGCATACAAATGTATCCAGAAAACGTCACAGTTTGGTGCCGTTTATAGGCTGGTGGCATCATTGGACCGTACTTCTTCAAAGATGACGCGAATCGTAACGTAACTGTGAATAGTAAGCGCTACCGTTAGATCCAACTTTTTTTGCCCAAAATGCAAGAGCTTGACTTGCATGACATGTAGTTTCAACAAGGCGGTGCCACAGGCCACACAGCACGCGCAACAATGGACTGATTGAGGGGCCAGTTCGGTGAACATTTTATTTCACGTTGGGGACCAGTATATTGGCCGCCTAGATCGTGCGATTTAACGCCTTTAGACTAGTCCTCAAACTGCTTGCGGACTATGTCAACCTGACGGTGGGCCAAAGCACACATGGACTATGGGGCAGCATAGAAATAAACGAACGGGGTAATACCTCTTTGATATTATAATTAAAATTATATAATTTTATATTTTTTTATTATATATTTTATAATTAAAAAATATTATCTAGTCATATGGAATAAAGGCAATGTCTCGACCATCACCATAACAAGCACTGATAGCTTCAACGGCCGGGAAGGTGTAATAGACATCACGCTATTCACCCTCTTTAAGGTTTGCAAACTGGAGAGTATCTAATTTATATAATTCTCAGATCATAATTGGATACTTTTCAAAGCTGCAATCCGCTGTAAGAATCCCATGAAAATCGTATTGTTAAATCTAAACTCTTCTTACCCCCTAAACCTAAGATCCCGTCTGTTACCAAAATCGACACAACGGCATACTTTCGTCAAAGCTATCGCACCGACTTAGCTTCAGCAGAATACAATTAACACCAGTGTGCGAACCGAATATAGAAGTAATGCTGATGCGCGTATGGGCAGCACATAGGGTTAAGTTACATGCTTGATGTAAGGTTGGCATTTTTTTCAATAAACGAGGACCACTTATTGTTTAGAATAGGTCGTTTTGTAATTAATTTATTTATATATTTTTAAGTTATAACTTTTAACAAAGGTCTAACAGATAGATATGAATTACATTAAGCGTAATTAACAAAAAAATATATATTTTACATATATGTATGGGCTGCCGGAGATTCGGACGATGTTATCGCTCAACGGGGTGGATTGGTATATAGAGAATTGTTTCTATTATAACTCATAGGATTTATGCCATTTGAGTGCTGCGTTGAGTGGTGAGTTAACTCTAAACTGCTTGAGTGGATTGCTGGTATTTAATTACATCAGATCTGTGGTTGTTTACTTCGAGTTTGCTTATGATTTTTCTATTTACTTCGGCGAATTCTATTTCATTCCATTGTGTTTTACTTCTGTGTCCTTTTTGGTCAGTTTTCCTTTATTCCTAGCATTATGTAGCTTCAGGACCATGCACGCGCAGCCCAATCGATGCCGGATATGCTGACATCAACGTCTGCCGAACCGAACTGGTGATCGCTGTCCCACGGTGATAAATGCTGAGTTAGCAATTAATAGCCATAAATAGCTGTACGAAATCAATTTTGTATTAGTTCTTAAGTGATTGCGGTGAAATAAAGTGGCCTTCTGCCAGAAGAATATTTTTTTTAATAAAAGAAAACTTCTTTCTATTTAACTGGCGCCCGAAAAGGGACTGCGTTCGTAAATTTGTGCTAGTATTATCCTTGTGAGTTCGTATCTAAAATAAGTGTGCGTGTGCGTGTGCGCGATAACCAAGCCGCAGCATCGTGAAGACTCGGAACGCGTGTGAGCGAAAACCAAGCCATAACGTGCAGTGAATCAACTTTCAGTGCGTGAACTATTGTGAAGTAACTATTCCTAGTTGACATGCCAATTGATTGAAAATCGGGAAATTATACAAAAAGAAAAGTGGACACCACGCCACTGAAAATCACAAGTGAGTTTTAAGGAAACGAGGCCCCCCAGTAATCCTATAACCCAAGGGGCAAACAGGAGTCAAGGGATCATCTTTACCCAGACAGCTGCCTTAAACAACGATCAGCAGTCCAGAACCAAAATTGTTATGAAGAAAGAAGCGATTTATATTATAATTCTGTAAGTCCAGTAAGCTTAAGAATCTCAGAGACTCAAAAGAAATCATCTGTTGTAAGACTCAATAATAAAAGCAATAAAAAAAAGTCTAAGTAACCTAATATTGTTCAATTTTTAAAAGAAAAAATTAAAAAAATGTCAAATCCAAATAATTTAATTAGGCCATCTCGTTTGGAGAAGCCAGTCGAAAATACCCCTGCTCCCACTTCTTCTGCTCCTGTTCCAACTCTTCTGCCCATGCTCCTACACAAATTGACGACAATTTAGTACAAATTATAACAAGACTAGTGGCAGAGACATTACATATTCAAGGGAGACAGATACTTAATTCAATAATGAATCCCGCGTCGGATATTAACAATGACATCGATCAACCAATTATCATAACCAATGATAGGAATTTGTCTGACATGGACAAAATCCCAGATGTTGTAAAGAGTTTACGGGAATTTTCTGGACAGGCCCAAGAGTTCAATTCGTGGAAGAAGAGTGTTGAAAGGGTACTCAAAATCTACGAACACCTTAAGGGCACACCGAAATACTACGGTATTCTTTCTGTCATTCGAAACAAAATTACAGGGAATGCGGACATAGCCCTTGAATCATATAACACTCCATTAAGTTGGGAAAAAATATCGAAATGTCTGACGTTGCATTACGCAGACAAGAGGGACTTAGCCACCCTCGAGTACCAGATGACCACTCTAGTACAAGGTAACAGCACGGTACCAGAATTCTACCAAGCTGTCTACCACCATCTATCGCTTCTCTTAAATAAGCTCGGTTCATTAGAAATGAGCCAAGAATCTTTAAACAACATGACTCAAGTGTTGACACATTTGTCAGAGGCTTAAAGTGTGACTTACCCCGACTTCTCGGTATAAGGGAACCTGCAGATATTCCACAAGCTCTGCACCTTTGCTTGAAGTTACAAAACCTTGACTTCCGAGCCCAATATGCAAACAATTCTCAGGCTTCTGCTCGAAGAACCATTCAACAACAACCGCCACCTGTTCCTCTCAGAAGAACGAATCCAACTCAACCGACACCGATTCCCGATCCTAGGCGAGATTTTTACCCACATCTGCTCCACAACCCCCGTCAGGCTCAACCACATCGTTTTCACAAGGAGGTACAGTCTCAACCATATCATCAATACCAACAACAAAGATCACTTCCAAATCAGCGTCCCTTACCTCCTAAACCAACGATGTAGATTATTCGGTAAGATCGGATAAAGTGAACTACCAGAACAGGCCTAGAAATCAGCCTATACCGGTAAAACGGCAACATTCGCAGCAAGTCCGTCATCCAAACAAGATGCAACGAGTCTACCACACTGAACAGTACAATCCCAGACGAAAACGATATGGAAGAATATGAATGCATTGTAAACCAAGAGTGCGGAGAATATACGCCCACGGATCAAGAGACTAACTCAAATGAGGAATACTATCTGGATGAAGCACAACAATTGGACGACATCTATTTTTTAGGATGAGTCGCTCTTCACTTCTGTATTTCGAACACGTTGGGAAGAGCGGACAGGTATATAAACTTCTCATAGATACAGGAACAAAAACTATATTCAGCCTCGTCATATCCGTAATCCTGTTCCAAACGAAAAACCATTCTACGCAAATTCAGTGGGAGGAAACATTAAGATCACACACAATTGCTCCATTTAACTTTTCGACCCCAAAATCGAGAAACTCAAATTTTTCATACTTACAAGCCTTATTACATTTGACGGTATAATTGGTAATGACACATTGCAAGAATTAAATGCTTTCATTCACACCAAAGAAAAGTACATGATAATTCATCCAAACATAACTATTCCACTCAAACAACATCTTACGGAAACCATTAATAACCTATATATTAGAACCGCCAATTTATCGAAAGAAGAATTGAGTAAACTTACTAACATAATCAATACGTATCGCAAGCTTTTCTCCGATCCAGAGGAGAAACTAACGTATATAACCACAGTCAAGGGAGAAATCCGAACAACAACCAGTCAACCAGTTTATTCAAAGTATTACCCATACCCAAAAGCTCTTAAGGAAGAAGTTGAAAAACAAATCGGTCAACTGTTAGAAGACCATATTATAAGACCATCCAAATCACCGCCAGTGTGGATTGTTTCTAAAAAAATATGGACGCTTCCGGGGAAAAGAAATTTCGCATGGTAATTGAATACCGTAAGTTGAATTCAGTCACTATCGCGGGTAGATATCCTATACCAGAGATCAACGAAGTCCTCGCCAATCTTGCCAATAACAGTTGGTTCTCAATAATAGATCTCAAGAGCGGATTTCATCAAATACAGCTCAGAGAATCGGATATCAGGAAGAGGATGAAAAACTGCGACATCTACTACGGTGATTGCAGCAGAGAGAGGCGCTTATTTGGATGTGGATTTGTTGTTCGAGGCAGACTTAGGCAAAAAGTCTTAAGCTTTGACTGTAAGAGCGAACGCCTCATAACAATCCGCATCAAGGCTACATTCGGCAACATCAGCCTGATTTGCGCCCACGCCCCGACAGAGGACAAAGATGTTAGTAGCAAAGATGACTTCTATGATCTCCTAGAAAGAACATACGATCAGTGCCCCAGCTTTGACACCAAGATCGTTCTAGGAGATTTCAACGCCAAGCTGGGTAAAGAAGAAATCTTTGCTAAAGTCATAGGGAAACACAGCCTACACGACACCACGTCCAGTAACGGACTAAGGCTGATAGACTTTGTCATGGGATGTTGCTAGCACGCGGTTCCCACACCCACATCCATAAAGGGACATGGCGGTCCCCAGATCAATCAACCGTCAACCAGATTGATCACGTTGCGATCGACGTCAGACACTCCTCCAGCATTCTTGATGTCCGAACGTTCCGAGGAGCCAATGTTGAATCGGACCATTTCCTTGTTGTAGCCAAGGTAAGAATAAGGATATCACGAGAACAACAGAGTCGAGAACGAACACCACGGTTTGACGTCGCAAAGCTACAATCGTAGCGGACTGCCAGGATCTTTGCCGACCGAGTCTCCCAGAAACTCTCTGTAATTTCCGCCTGCACAAACCATCGAAGAAGAATGGAGTCGTTGTCAAGAAGCCATCAAAGTAGCTGCCACTGATGTGCTGGGTTTTACGACACCACCTAAAAGGAACCCATGGTTTGACGACGAGTGCAGGCAGGCACATGCAGCCAAACAGGAGGCCTACAAGGCAACGCTGCATCGAACAACGAGGGCTGTTCGTGAGCTCTACGAACAGAAGAGGAGGGAAGAGCACCGGCTTCTCAGAAGAAAAAAGAAAGAGCATGAGAAGCGCGCGGTCGAGGAGATGGAGAGGTGTTATGGCAGGAATGACGTCCGAAAGTTTTATCAAAGGGTAAAACAATTATCCAATGGATATAAAACTCGGACAGAATCCTGTCGGGATGGAAATGGACATCTGGTAGTAGAGTCACAGTCGATACTGAGAATTTGGAAAGATCATTTCTGCAGACTGTTAAACGGCGATGAGGACCAAGATACCGCTGTCAGGCAGAATGTTCCACTCAATCTGGACGATGACAGACGCGAATACCGTCCCCCAGACTTAGACGAGGTCAAGGTAGCAATATCAAGACTGAAGTCTAACAAAGCTGCTGGAGCGGACGGTTTGCCCGCTGAAATATTTAAGGCAGCTGGAGATGATCTGGTAGGGCGCATGCACCAGCTCATCTGCAAGATATGGTCTGAGGAAAGCATACCCGACGAGTGGAATCCCTTCAACTGCGCCAACTATCGAGGGATCAGTCTTCTTAACATCGCGTATAAGATCTTCTCTGCCGTTTTGTGTACCCGCCTGAAGCCGTTCATTAATAATCTGATAGGTCCATATCAGTGTGGCTTCAGGCCAGGAAAGTCCACAACAGACCAAATCTTCACACTACGGCAGATCCTGGAAAAGACCCAAGAAATGCAAATCGACACTCACCATCTGTTCGTCGATTTCAAGGCCGCATATGCCAGCGTGCATAGAGACGAGCTATACAACGCCATGTCTAGTTTTGACATTCCTGCCAAACTCGTCAGGCTGTGCAGGATGACGATGGAGAACTCTCGCTGCTCCATCAAGGTCGGTAACGAACTCACCGAGACCTTCAATGACAAAAAAGGTTTTAGACAAGGCGACGCGCTGTCATGTGATTTCTTTAACATCGTCCTGGAGAAGATCGTGCGAAACTCACACGCCAACACTAGAGGCACGATCTTCCAGAAGTCCGTGCAATTGTTAGCATACGCCGATGACATTGACGTGATTGGCAGAACTCAGCAAGCCGTCAGTGAGGCTTTTGCTAACATTGAGACGGAAGCGGCTAAAATGGGTCTGGCGGTGAATGAGGGCAGAACAAAGTACATGCTGTCATCACGGAAGGACGCACAACATCGACGTCTTGGACAGAGCGTCACAATGGGCAGTTATAACTTCGAGGTAGTCAAGGACTTCACTTACCTCGGCTCCGGAGTAAATTGTACAAATAACATCAGTACCGAGATCAAGCGTAGGATAACTCTTGCCAACCGCTGTTTCTTCGGGCTCAAGAGGCAATTGAGAAATAGAGCCCTCTCTCGAAGAACCAAGTTGACTCTATATAAGACTCTGATCATCCCAGTCCTGCTATACGGCGCGGAGGCATGGACAATCTCGAAAGCGGATGAAGAAGTCCTTGGTCTCTTTGAGAGAAAAGTTCTACGCATGATCTTTGGTCCTGTTTGTGTTGACGGATTCTGGAGGAGAAGATTCAATCACGAACTGTACGGGCTGTACAGCGACATGAGCCTAGTTAGGCGTCTAGAGCGTATGCATACCACAGCTCCGGCCCGAAAAATCGTCGAATCCGAACCTTTCGGGCAACGCAACAGAGGACGCCCGCGTTTAAGGTGGCGCACCCAAGTGGAGAAGGACCTCAACCAACTTGGTGTGCGAAACTGGAGACAGCTAGCCAGGGATCGCGCTAGTTGGAGAGGCATGTTGGTTAAGGCCCAGGTCCACCCCGGACTGTAGCGCCACACAAAGAAGAAGAAGAAGAGTCGGATATCAAAGAAACGGCGTTTTCCGCGAATAACAGGAAGTTCGAATTTACTCGCCTTCCCTTCGCTCTAAAAAACGCCCCGGCTATTTTTCAAAGAGCCCTCGATGACATCCTAAGAGAGCATATTGGAAAGCGATGCTATATTTAGTTTGATGACATCGTCATCTTCGGTAAAGACAAAACTGAACACCTCAATAACCTCAAAGCCGTATTTGAAACTCTAGAATGTGCCAACATGAAAATCAAACTAGACAAATGCGAGTTCTTCCAGAAAGATGTTGAGTTCCTAGGATTTGTTATAAGAATTGATGGAATAAAGACCAATCCGAAGAAAGTTCAGGCCATTGTGGACCTACCCGTCCCATAAACTCTAAAGGATTTACGCTCATTTTTAGGTATGTCAGGATATTATCGCCGTTTCATCGAAGATTATGCGAAAATTGCGAAACCTTTGACATCCCTTTTAAGAGGGGAAGACGGACGAGTGTCCAAGCATCTTTCGAAAAACAAAACTATTCAGCTCGACGCTAATGCCATCAAGTTTTTCGAAGATATTAAACAATCTCTGGTTTTTTAAGAAGTCGTTCTTTCGCATCCAAACTTTGAGAAAGATTTTGAACTCACTGCTGATGCTTTTGATTACGCAATAGGTGCTGTGTTGTCTCAGGAAAATAAACCTATAACCTTCCTTTCGAGAACTCTAACAAAGACCGAAGAGAGTTATGCCACTAACGAGAAAGAGATGCTCGCCATAATCTGGGCTCTCAACTCGCTTAGGAATTTCCTTTACGGATCAAGGAAAGTTAAGATCTACACGGACCATCAGCCGCTCAACTATGCGCTGAGTAATAAGAATACAAACCACAAGATGAAACGATGGAAGGCTATACTGGAAGAATACAACTACGAGTTGAAATACAAAACAGGAAAGTCAAACGTAGTCGCCGATGCTTTATCAAGCCTCCCGCAGAATTCAGAAGTCAATTCAATGACAATGACTCAACACAGTGACGACAGCTCTGCACACAATCTGATTCCAACAGTAGAAACACCCATCAACGTATTCCGCAACCAACTCATATATTAAAATAGGAAACCAATCCAGTCATGATTTTATAATCACATTCCCAACCTACCACAGACATATTTTTACTCAACCCAGTTACAGCAACACCGACGTCATTAACATATTTAAAAAATTCCTTAATCCCAGTACGATAAATGGTTTACTCACAGAAGAAAATATAATGGGTCGTGTACAAGAAATTTAGCCAAACAATGGTGGAGGACATAACAGATGAAGGCGAACAGGAAAACAAAATTATAAAAACTAATAGGAGAGCACACAGAAATCGCGAAGAAAACCGCAAGCAGCTTCTAGAAAACTTTTATATTCCAAAAATGGCAGCGAAAATCAGGAAACTAGTGAAAAATTGCCAAACATGCAAAGAAAATAAATATGACCCACATCCAAATAAACCTATCCTCGGACCAACTCCTATCCCAAACTATCCTGGCCATACAGTACATCTTGATATTTTTTCAACAGAAAAGATTCTCGTATTAACTTCAATATGTAAACTTACCAAATTTGCGAAAACAAAGATAATTCGTTCCAGAGTAATTGTTGACATTAGGCAACCACTCCGAGAAATTCTATTCGCGTTCGGTGTTCCCGAAAGTGTTGTCATTGACAACGAAAAAGCCCTTAACTCTGCAACAATCACTTCCATGATGGAAGACGAGTTAGGAATTCGTGTTTATAAAACAACACCGTACAAAAATGAAGTGAATCCACTCTTTCAGAAATCATGCCATGCCTCAAGGCTGAACAAACTCCTTTGACGAACTACTCGAAGGAGCAACCAATGAGTATAATTTCACTGTGCATTCCACAACCGGAAAGAAACCCATTGAACTCTTCCTTGGCCGATGCCCCAGAATAACTCCTCTCAACTCTAAAAAAGATGACAGAAAAACAACGAAAAGACATTGAGTATCACAACAAGAAACGGGAACCTATCAAAACTTATAATCCGGGAGACATTATTTTTGTTAAACACAATAAAAGACTAGGTTCAAAACTTACGTTCCGATATCGAAAAGAAATAATAAAGAAAACAAAAATACAGTAGTAAAAACAGAATCAGGCAAAACCATACACAAAAGCATCGTTAGAAATTAACACCACTCTCTTTATTTCAGATGTGTACTTTATTTTATAAAAGGAGAGATCCAAATCTTGGACTTCTCAAGCTCCCAATTTATATCACTACATACCGGACAGACTAAGATACAAAATGGTAATTTTAAAATAACCCATGAAATTGACCTTGACCAATACGAACAGTTTTTGACAAACCTCGTTCCAACGCTTGACCTAAACACAACAAAGAACGATCCTCTATTTCCCTACTTATCCCACGAATACCAACAGATTCAAACCCTAATCCAAAATCTGAAGCCCAGAAAAAAAAAGATCATTAGGAATTCGTGTTTATAAAACAACACCGTACAAAAATGAAGTGAATCCACTCTTTCAGAAATCATGCCATGCCTCAAGGCTGAACAAACTCCTTTGACGAACTACTCGAAGGAGCAACCAATGAGTATAATTTCACTGTGCATTCCACAACCGGAAAGAAACCCATTGAACTCTTCCTTGGCCGATGCCCCAGAATAACTCCCGAAGAATTCGAAAAAAAACCGTCAAGAAAATATAAAAAAGATGACAGAAAAACAACGAAAAGACATTGAGTATCACAACAAGAAACGGGAACCTATCAAAACTTATAATCCGGGAGACATTATTTTTGTTAAACACAATAAAAGACTAGGTTCAAAACTTACGTTCCGATATCGAAAAGAAATAATAAAGAAAACAAAAATACAGTAGTAAAAACAGAATCAGGCAAAACCATACACAAAAGCATCATTAGAAATTAACACCACTCTCTTTATTTCAGATGTGTACTTTATTTTATAAAAGGAGAGATCCAAATCTTGGACTTCTCAAGCTCCCAATTTATATCACTACATACCGGACAGACTAAGATACAAAATGGTAATTTTAAAATAACCCATGAAATTGACCTTGACCAATACGAACAGTTTTTGACAAACCTCGTTCCAACGCTTGACCTAAACACAACAAAGAACGATCCTCTATTTCCCTACTTATCCCACGAATACCAACAGATTCAAACCCTAATCCAAAATCTGAAGCCCAGAAAAAAAAAGATCATTAAACTTTATAGGTTCTGCGTGGAAATGGATTGCTGGTAATCCAGGCCACAACGATCTTATAACAATTGAAAGAAAAATGAATAACCTACTTGTAAATTCTAATGAACAAGTTGTAATAAATCAGATACACAATGAGAGAATAAATAACATAATAAAAATAACAAACGAAATTAAAGTAATGCTTAGAGAAAATAATTATGTTAATAAAGAAATTGTACCTGAATTACAATATAAGCTAAAAATTGTTAAAGAAGAACTACAAAATATAAATTTACCCATTCATTTTGCGAAAGTAGTAATTGTAAATACGCTTATTTTATCAAAAGAAGAAGTAACTCTAGCCTTTAATGCATTAAATAAAGAAAATATTCCTTTCCAAACAATAGAAGAAACTTTGCTGAAATAAAAATCATAGCCAATTCTACTTCAATTTTGTATATTGTTAATATCCCAATAACCGATGCTCATACATATGAAACATTTTTACTCAAACTTGTTAAAAGGAATGGCGTAGCAATAGAAATTTGTTATGAAAAAATTGTAAAGCATAAAGAAGATATTTATGGACTAACAAATAAATGTAAATCAATTAATTTTGTCACTATATGTAAAAAAGAAAATATTGTAAACCTAACTAACACCACTTGTATTCCAAATTTACTCAGAAGTGAAACAGCAATATGTAACTTAATAAACAATCAGCACATTCTTTCCATTGAAGACATAGCACCTCGGAAAGTTCTACTGAATGATTTTAATGGAACTCTTGAAGCTAACTCCATGCAGCGGAACCTCACCGGCACTTTCCTCGTAAAATATGAAAAGACAAACGTCACCATCAACGGCAAGATATTTACGGCACAAGAAACATACAGACATACAATCCTCCCAGCGGTACTACAACCAATACCCATTGGAGATAAATTCCACATACATTTATCCCTCGACATGCTACACCTGAACAACACCAAAAAAATCGAGATACTACAATCAGAAAGCGATTCGCGAACAATCTTCACATATGGAACAGTCTTATTTAGGTTAGGTTAGGTTGTAGTGGCTGACTGCTGCAGAGCAGTCACACTTAGGCCAGAATAGGCCCATTGTGGTACCACGCGGATTGACTTCTCCTAACGCTGGAACCAGTTGGTGCTGCTGATGAACCGATTTAGTTGGCCAATGCTGGCACTTTTTAGCTCGTTACGATCGCTGAAGTAGTAAACTCCTAGATGCAGGAACCTACGACTGGCAAGAGCACTGCAGGAGCAGAGAAGGTGATATGTATTTTCTTCCTCCTCTGCATCCATGCAGCTTCTGCAAGAATCATTATATGGAGCACCCATCCTGCGAGCATGAGTGCCAATTAAACAGTGCCCGGTTATGACTCCAATGAGGGTCCTAAATGAGGGCTTGCTGAGTCCAAGTAGACTGAGATACCGTTTTAGGTTAAATGATGGCCAGATTTCTTTTGTTTTAAGGCAGGTGGTGCCTTCTAGCCATTTGTCATTGGTGGTTTTGATTGTATGAATCTTTAAAAGATGATAGGCTGTAGCGATTGGCATGGAAGGTGGTACCCCTTCTATCGATAGGGATGAGGTTGTACCACACCTAGCGAGTTCGTCGGCTTTGCAGTTTCCTGGTATGTCACAATGTCCCGGCACCCACATGAGGTGAATGTTAAAATGCTCGGCCATCTCGTTAAGAGACAGCCTGCAATTAAGGGATGTTTTAGAGTAGAACATGACATTGTCCAGGGATTTTATGGCGGCCTGACTATCGGAACAAATGGTGATATCCCTTTTTGATATCACATTATTTTTAAGCCAGGACAGCGACTCTTTAATCGCTATGGTTTCTGCCTGAAAAACGCTACAGTGATCAGGGAGCTTCACGGAGATACCAATGTTGAGGTCTTGTAAATAGACACCCGCACCCACCCCTTCTTTTGTCTTTGAACCATCCGTGAAGATGCGCAAAGGATCTTTCAGTGTTTGCGTATCAGTCATCCAGTCCGATCTGGAGGGAATACTGATTGAGAATTTCTTTTCAAAGATGGCTTGGGGTAGTAGGCGGTCGGTGTCGCTAGGTAGGAAGTTGAATTCCTTGAGAATGGTTGAGTGGCCAGTGTTGAGTTCGGACCACAATCGAAGTGTTTTGAGTCTCATGGCTGTACTTGCTGCTGCTTGTTTCCCGAATATTTCCAGAGGTGGGAGGTGGAGGAGAATATTCAGTGCGTCTGACGGAGTACTTCTCAGTGCCCCGCTGATACACAGGCAGGCCAGTCTTTGTACTCGGTTGAGTGCATTGCAGTTTATAGCCTTGTTTAGTGCTGTCCACCAAACTGAGACACCATACAAAAGTGTCGGTCAGACAATAGAGGTGTAAATCCAGTGAGCGATGCGAGGTTGTAGGCCCCATTTGCATCCAATGGCCTTTTTGCAGCAAAAAAGTGCAGAAGAGGCTTTTTTTACCTTTCCTGGATATTGAGCTTCCAGTTTAGCTTGCTGTCGAGAGTGAGACCCAGAAATTTCGCACTGGTGGTTAGCTGTAATGTAGTGCCGCACAGCAGTGGGGGGTCGAATTGGGGGATTTTGTATCTTTTGGTGAAGAGTACGATATCCGTTTTTTGTGGGTTGACGCCAAGTCCGCATGTTTGTGTCCATGCCTCTAGCTTGTCAAAGGCATTCTGCATTATGTCTCTTAGAGTAGAGACGAATTTGCCGGATGCCGCTAAGGCAATATCATCCGCATACGCAATAACTTTGCACCCTACCTCTTCCAAGGGGGTGAGAGAACACCTCCTTGTGGGGTGCCCCTATTAACTCCTCTATGGATCTTAGCGTCTCCCAACTGAGAGTGTATTACTCTGGTGGTGAGTAGCTGATGAATGAAGGCCACTAGGGGCTTTCCGATCCCGAGGTTGCTAAGCGCAAGTGAAATTGCTTCCGGGTTGATATTGTTAAAGGCACCCTCGATGTCGAGAAAAGTCACAAGTGTGTATTCTTTGAACTCGAGAGATTTTTCGATGGTGCCTATCAGAGAGTGGAGGGCTGTTTCTACAGATTTGCCCTTGTTGTAGGCATTTTGTGCAGATGAGAGTCTGCATGCTGGGATAGCATGCCTGATATTTTGGTCTATAAGTTTCTCCAAGGTTTTCAGGAGAAACGAGGAGAAACTTATTGGCCTGAGGTCCTTTGGTTTGGCATGGGAGTATTTACCCGCTTTGGGGATAAACACTACTTTGACCCTTTTCCAGGAGCTGGGGACATGACTGAGACTCATACAGCCTTTGAATATGCTAAGAATCCAAGGCATGATGAGGTCAGCTGTTCTTTGGAGCTCCGCCGGGATGATGCCGTCAGGTCCCGCTGACTTGAAGGGTTTGAAGCTTGTCAGTGCCCACATGATAGTGGTGTGGCTGACATTCATAAGGTTACATGAAGTATTAGGAGGAGATACCACCTCCTTATTGGCTCTAATCGGGAAGTTGCACGGAAAGTGCGTATCAACAAGGAGACTGAGGGTTTCCTCGCTGGATGTGGTCCAGGTTCCGTCAGGTTTTTGTAGGAAGCTAGGCGATTTAGGGGATGATGCCAGAATCTTTCTTAGCCTGGAAGCCTCGGAGACTTCTTCGATTTTACCACAAAAAAGTCTCCAAGAGGTTCGTTGGGCCTTTCTCAATTCAGTTTTAAAGGTACTGAGGTGTTCCTTATAGGAATCCCAGTCCTTAGCATCACGAGAGCCCTTCGCCTTGTTAAAGAGCTTCCTACAACTCTTGCGCAAAAGGTCAATTTCATGGTTCCACCAGGGAGGTTTAGACTTGCCTCTTTGCCTGCTGATTGGACATGACATTGCCATTGCATTGTTGAGAGTTTTTGTGAGGTTGTCCACCGAATGTTCGAGATCAGTGGGGTTGCTCGGGATGGAGATGTTGGTGCTCGACATTGTTGCCGCAACAATCTCTCTATATCTGTCCCAGTTGGTTCTCTTAGGATTTCTAAAGACATTTGGGGATGGGGGGCACTCGCTATACTGAACATTAGATAGCGGTGATAAGAGAAGGAGTGATCGGATGATATCCCCATCCTTCTTATACACCTTCAGGGTGATCGTCCCAAAGCCGTAGTGGATGACACCTTCCGACTTGGCAAGTGGGTCCAGTGATTCTTTGTTTATTACGATCACTGCGGACCTCGTTTCTCCCTTTAGTTCATCCAGCTTGACAACCTTCCAATTGTGGGTAGGAAGGTTTGGGTTGCAAAGTTGGATGAACTTTAGGATTGTAGCAGGGTCTGAGGGGCTTCGCGGAAGGTAAGTGCGGGTTCTTGGTCTACTGGGGATTTGATCCCTCGTTACGACCTCGAGCCGCGCCCCCTTCCACACCTCACCCAGTCTGCTGATGGCTTTTTTAAAGAGATCAGCCGATCTCTGGCACGTGAAAGTCACGAGCTTAATATGACCCTGGTGCCATCCTCCGTCACGCCCTACAGGTGCAAGGCCTCCGTTTTCCAGCACCAGGCTCAGATAGATGTCATTAATCGCTGACTCCACCTTCTTCCAATTCAGTGGAGAGATGGCGCAGTCAGCGTGTCCTCTATCTAATACGGCGTAAGTGATTTCGTAAGTGAACTCTTAGTAAGGGTTACCGTGCAGGTATTTGGTTTAAGAGACTCCACGCGGCCTTTGACAGTCTTTAAGGCGGTTTGAGCCGCCTTATCCGTCGGCACTTCAGGAGTCAAGGATGGTCTGGAAGAACTTTCAGCCGGCGATGAAGCACCGGTCTCTTTTTTGTTGGTTTTTGTTTTTGGTGTGTTTGTGTTCATATTAGTCCCACGAGTAGCGGAGGAAAGGAAGGTCCAGCTGTGCAGAGATCCGCATTACACAGCTAGGGCAGGATTAATCTGGGAGTGTGCCAGTACACCCAGATACTCCGTTAGCGACTGAGCTATTATTTTTAGGTGGGCCCCCAGCCAGGCTGATCCTCGGCACAGGTCGTATGACACCTTGATCCAGCCCACCGGAGATGGAAGGGAGAGATAGGATGGAGGGAGGGAAGGTATGGTTACATCTTAGCTTCGGGTCTCCTCATAGAGAATAAATTCCCTTGAGTCATTGACCTTTACTAAGCCTTCGCACCGCGTCAAGGTGTGTAACCACGCGAAGGAACAGTCTTATTTATGACTATCATCTTTACAACCATAGCAGCCTATAAAACCTGTAGCAGAAGAGGAAACAAGAAAATTTTAATTCACCAACCAGAGGCCAAAAACGCCGAATTTCCGTCGCATCTGGGAAACACACCAACAATTGATGCTACCATTCCTCGACTAAAGTTCAATGACATCCCGTACTTTTAAGCGATTGAGGACTATCGCACTTAAGAGGGGGAAAGTGATTTCCATACACGCTGAAAATAATACCATGCACGCTCAGCCCAATCGTTGCCGGATATGCTGACATAAACGTCTGCCAAGCCGAACTGGTGATCGCTGTCCCACGGTGATAAATGCCGAGTTAGCAATTAATAGCCATAAATAGCTGTACGAAATCAATTTTGTATTAGTTCTTAAGTGATTGCGGTGAAATAAAGTGGCCTTCTGCCAGAAGAATAATTTTTTTTAATAAAAGAAAACTTCTTTCTATTTAACTTATATAAACATATTATGATAATTATATATAATAATAAATGTTTAACTGGTTTTAAAAAATATCAATTTTCAATTTCGTTTATTGAGTTTATATTTTCAATTTATAATTCTTCGTTTTTACTTTCACATATTCCAAAACATTGAATTTATCAAAATGATAATTTGATGTAACTTTTTTCATTATGATTTTCGTATGTAACATTATCAATATTTATGCTTCCATTAAAAGTTACTAAATATAGCACGATATGAGCCTTAGAACGCGCTTGACCGCATAATTCGTCTCTTTTTTTTTCTCTCGTCGTATAAAAGTGCAAATCTAACATTGCGAAACGTGGAAGATCGCCTGCTCCAGAGGGCAAATTTATGTCCTTTGATAAGAAGATTAGTGCTAACATGCCACCAAGATCTCATAAGGATTTAATGGCGAATTTGTACAGCACTTATAAACTCGAGCTGAAATGGATGATTATGTTCATTTATTAATGAAAAAAAAAAAATAATTTAATTGATTATTGTATCAAGAAACTTTCAATTGGCTTTAAAATTGTGTGTGAAACAATGGTCACTTACAACAAATTTATCATATCATTGAAGGATTTTCATTTCGCACTTCATGACATGCTTATATACTAGACAAAAATGCTTAAAACTAGTTGGACGTACAATGTTTCTAATTCTAACTTACTGTCCCTCGGCGGGCACTCTAAGCTAAACCTAATCATATTCTATGTCATTCGACTTAAGCTAACAAGGGTTATTTTTTAATTCATTTCGATGGATTCAATTGAAGGGTTGTGAAATAAGAAAAATTGAAAAAAAAAACTTATTGACTGAACATTTCTTTTTAAAACGTATCTACTAACTTATATACTAACTTAAAATAACTTAAAACTAATTTTATTTTAACATATATACACGTATTTACTCCCCGAATCAACTTCACTAGGAAATTGTCCACTCGTATCAGGTTCGCCCTGTTGTATAAAACCTCATTGGAGTAAAATTTTCTCTGGTGTTCTGTAAAGGCGAAGGCAAGCCCTAAGACAAGCCCTCTCAAACACCCGAATCTTTTCCATCAAGCTTGCACTCACGTTGAACCACACGGGACAGCCATATGTGAGCATTGGCCGTATGAGGGCCATGTAGCAGATAACCTTTACTCTTGCATCGCGTTGGCTGTTGTTAAACAGTCTCTTTGTAAGAGCGAAAGTGCCTCGGGCCCTGGCTGGAGCAGCATCTACATGTTTGTTAAAATATAGATACTGATCTAGACAGATTCCCAGGTATCTGACTACAATCCTTTGCGCCAGTGGTTGCCCGTGCCGTCCTACAATAGAGAACTTTCGCCAATTTTTTTTCGTATCCGCGGAAGCTTTATGCAACGGCGTTCTGAACAGAATGGCTTCCGACTTCTGAAAGTTGATATTGAACTTCCAGTCATCGCAATCTCTCATGAATGAGTCGAAGTCACCCTGCGCGAGCGTAGTGATGTCTTGCCTGATCTGTACACGATCAAGGCGTCGGCGTACGCATTTGCGTGAGTAAGAGAACTTATTAGATCGCTCAAGAAAATGTTGAACAGGATCGGCGAATTAACGGCACCCTGTTGGAGACCATCTTAACCTCATAAATACCTGTATAGGTCACTTTGCCATTCTTGACTACGAACCGCCTACCGGTAAGGATGTTGTACAGTAGGTACAGCAGTGGTTTACTAATGCCTAGCCGATTGAGCTTGAGTAAAGTCCTTTTAACCATACGGTGTCGAAGGCCTTCTCCAGGTCAATCAAGCAGGCCCCCGTACATTGTTTCTTGCTCTGGTTGCATTGGATATGCGACACTAGTTTCGACACGGCATGAACAGTGTCATGCCCCGCTCTGAAACCGAATTGGTTATCCGGAATTATATGTCTGTCCTCTGTCCAGGTGATCAGAGCTCTATTTATCACCTTTTCGAATACCTTGCTGATGTTCGGAAGGGGACTAATTGACTGGATATTGCACGGATTCGAAGAATCTTTTCATCGCTTCTATATAGGTTGTACAATCGCAGTTTTCCAATGCTCCGGATAATGTGCATTATTCAGAGCATTGTGTACATAGTAACTACTTCCGGGGGGAGGTGTCTTAACACAATGTTCGAGATACCGTCGATTCCAACCGACTTTTTCTTCTTTAATGATTCGAAGACCGCTTGAAGATCTGCCTTCGAGATGAACGGTGGATGAACCCCTTCGTCGGCGATGGCATTGTCTGTCACGTTTTCGTCATTGAACTGGACGAAGCCGATGTTCTCAGATCGCCATTGCTGCATTGTTGTCTCTTCTTGTCGAAGTTGAGAGTTGCTAGCTTGCGCGCTGTTCTCCAGGTCGCGGTTCGGGCGAACACTCACGTTCACCTTGTACACTTCCTGGAATACTGCGCCTAGTACTTCAACTTTTTCTTGCGGGTCTTCGACCACAAAGAAGTCATCGTCGAGTACGGCGTTATTGGGATCAGTACCTGCTGTAGTCAGTATGCGTTCGTTGTCTGTCGCCCTGGGAAGCTTAAGACACGGAAGATCGCTATTTTTCTTTCGGAAGAATTTGTTAATTTAAGGAAACATACTCGGGTTGTTAGATCTAACAGCCCGGATCTTGTTGTTCCAGTAAGTGTTTACAGAAACTCTGTAATTCTGCACAATTAACGTTTGTACATTCTTAATAAGCGATTTCAGTGTCCTAACTTCCTCGCTGCGTCTGTCAGTAAACCGCCTGTACAAGGTTTACAATTTTGACAGGAGTCTACTTTTTGTTGGTGAAGTGTGTCAATTGTCGCATTGCTGTACAAGTTTTCGTTGTTAGTTCGTGTATACCGTGGTATCGTACTGTCCATGGTTCGTTTGATTGTCTCGTCCAATTGAATTAGATACATGTCAATCACTTCGAGTCATTTGTCAGGAAAAGCGTAGCCAACGTGCCCTAATGTAATTGTAGGTATGCGTTTGAACAAACTCTCCTTATTCCGCAATATCGTTGGGGATCTTGAATTCGGCCGGTCCGCAATAGTCACTGAGATACACGAAAGTGTTCAAACAGTTTACCGTTTGTGAGTATATGTCAGTCAGCTGCAGCCTTGCGTCAAACAGCAGTAGATCCAAGAACGACCCGCTTCCGGGGAAGGACGAGATCTCTGTTGCTTTCAGATCGAGTCTATACTCGACACTGTGCAAGCAAAACCAGCTGTAAAGCAGGTCCCCTCTGTCGTTGGAATCTGTGTTTCCCCAATAACCGTGACGGGCATTTAAGTCCCCGGCCAAAATAAAACAGTTCTCTTCCGAGTCAAGACTTATAGTAGTTCTGGAGCTGAAGGAGCCGGAGGAGTTAACCGACATTGCAAATAGCTTCCTCCCGCTACGGAGAGAAATGCAAGCGATTCAGGCCTCCAACATCTGAAACCGTCGTACTACACCACTATACACTACATTATGCTTAATGTTATTTTTTATGAAGATCGCAACACCGCCTCCACCATTGGAGTTAGGGCGGTCTCTTCTAATAACATAATATTTGCTGTGCTCCAATATGCCTCTCTGGGTTAGCTTAGTTTCGCTAATCAGACATAGCTCTGGGCTTTGGTCATCCAACAGTCTATACAGCTCGTTTTCCGTTTTACCCCTATCAATGAATTCGCATTCAATGCAAGGAACTCTCCGTCTGTGCATCCATTAGAACTGGTGCGTGCTGGGTTCTGCAGGAGCGCCAGAATTTTGGTTACCTGCTCCTCTAACCGATCCATACGCCTTTCGATTGAAGATTTCCAATCGGGCGTTGGACCGTGTGCTTTTGGCACTGGTTTCAGCGTCTTTTCAGCGCACTGCTGCTGCCTGCTTTTGTAGTTGCTGAGTTTGTTTCTGCAGCTGACTGGGAGCGGTCATCTGTTATTGTTGTTGCCCGGTTCTTAATACCATTTGCTCTTCCTCCTTCTTTCTTCTTGCGAGGTTACTCTCTCGAAGTTTTCTGATTTCTTGGCAAAGTTTCTGGGTCTCCACTTTTGGATCAACGATCTTCAATTCTTTGGAGCGAATTATCGCTTCCATTTCTTCTTCGGAGTAAGAGGGCAACGATTCGAAGCTGATACTGCTTACAGTAAATCGCTCCTCCCTCCCGTCGGAAACATACGAATTCGCATCGTCTTCTGTGTCGGTCTCGTTCGACAACGTAGACGCTGTATTCCCTTCCCCTTCTGGCTTCTCGGTTGACGTGTTGGTGTTGCGTCGCTTCGAGCTGGTGGAGGTCTGTTTCTTCCTCCTCCTCTTCGCTGTACCTTCTTCAGGCACCGTTGGTTGGTGGCGTGATGCTGGTTAATTGTTGGCGGCCACCGGTTGCTGGTTCAAACAGTCCGCTTCTTGGCGGGTATACTGCCCGTTCTCACCTATGCTTTTCACTCACTTACAATATTGTTGCAGTATCCAATTGATGGTAAGTGCAAATAGGCAAAGAATGAAAAAAAAGAAAAAAAGGACTGTGTGCTCGGACTGAGTTTCGAACTCAGCCCCTGCAGGTTCGCGGCTCTGCGCTCAATGCTCCCGCCTACGGGCTTATTGCGGATCCTCCTGTCACTTTTAATGTAACACTATCGTTAATGCTTGGAAATAACTTTTCTAATACGAAACACTTCTGCACAGTTCAATGGTCAGTGAACGACTGATATCATTGAAGGAGGACAAGTGTCAATTCTTTACTCACAACTTAAAAAAGTGAAAAATCATTCAAAGCTATTGTGTATGGAATGTGTGATACAGACATCAACACCATAAAGAACGAACTCATTAGCTTAATTCTTTAGTTCACTGAAGTCATAAAGATCACAAAAAAATATGAAGAATGCACTGACTTTTTATATCGTGTGTCTTTTGAAAGTGGTTCAATTAAATTTAATGAATTAAAAAAAACGAGGTCGGTCTATTTAGCACACCCAAGTAAATTGGTCTAAAAAATGAAGTGACACAGTGCCACAAATGCCAAATGTTTGGCCACTGTGAGAAGAACTCTCACATTAAAATTTATTGCGCATATTGAGCTGGACCTCACAAAACAGCTGATTGCACTAACACTAATACAATAATACAATGGCAAACACAAGGCCACAGATATATCGTGTGTCAGCCGTACAAAGTTCATTGAAGTGAGAGAAAGGTTTTCCAATAGAAAGTCTCGGTTACATCCGGTGGCTCAGTCTAAAAAAAAAAATTGTTTGTACTCTCAACCACAAAACGCACATTTACGAGAATCGGTGGCGATCAACTCCATGACTGATTTTCCTACTGCGGGAAGGCATCAATCAACCAACACATGGATAAAGCTTTTGAGGGAACTGTAAGCACTAAACGTAAAAATATGTCCAACAAAAATAACAACCCCTTATTTACAATGGAAGAATTAAATGATTTAGTTATGCAAATGATTGCTAAATTCGGTTCATGTTGGAAAAAAGTAGACAAATTTTACGTTATCGCACATGAAGCGACTAAGTTTTTATATTCAAATGATAAGTAATCTCAGCGTCGTTTGTCTTTGACTGCGCCAACTATCGAGGGATCAGCCTCCTTGACATCGCGTACAAGATACTCTCCGCCGTTTTGTGTGAACGCCTGAAACCCTTTGTCAACAACCTGATAGGTCCTTGTCAGTGCTGTTTCAGGCCAGGAAAGTCCACAATAGACCAAATATTTACACTTCGGCAGATCCTGGAAAAGACTCATGAGATGCAGATCGACACCCACCACCTATTTGTCGATTTCAATTCCGCATATGACAGCGTGCATAGAGACGAGCTATACAGCGCCATGTATAGTTTTGACATTCCTGCCAAACTCGTCAGGTTGTGCAGGACGAAGATGGAGAACTCTCACTGCTCCATCAAGGTCGGTAACGAACTCACAGAGACCTTCAATGTCAAAAAAGGTTTTAGGCAAGGTGACACGCTGTCATGTGACTTCTTTAACGTCATAGAAGATCGTGCGAAACTCAAACGTAAACACCCGAGGCACATTCCAAAAGTCCGTTCAACTGCTTGCCTACGCGGACGACATTGACTTGATTGGATGAACACAGCGAGCCGTCAATGAGGCGTTAGCTGGCATTGAAGCGGAAGCGGCTAAAATGGGTGTAGCGGTAAACCAGGGCAGAACAAAGTAAATGCTGTCATCACGGAAGGAGGCACAACATCGACGTCTCGGACAGAGCGTCATATTGGGCAGCAGAAACTTTGATGTAGTCAAGGACTTCGTCTACCCAGGCCACGGAGTAAATAGGGACAACGACACCATTACCGAGATCAAGCGCACAAGTACTCTTGCCAATCGCTGCTTCTTTGGGCTCAAGAGGCAATTGAGTAACAGAGCCATCTATTAAAACACCAAGTTGACTTTGATCATCCCAGTCCTGCCCTATGGCGCAGTGACATGGACGCCATTGAAAGCGGGTGAAGAACCTCTTGGTTGTTCTGAGAAAAAAGCTCTGCGGAAAAGGACCTCAACCAACTTGGTGTGCGCAACTGGAGGAAGCTGGTGAAAGATCGTGCTGGCTGGAGACGCATGTTGGGTGAGGCCCAGTTCTACCCCGGACTGTAGCGCCAATCAAAGAAGAAGAAGAACTTGGAATGCTAAAAGTATTGGTAGGAAACAAGTAGAATTCATCCATTTTACACAACAAAAACATTGATGTTGCATTAATTACCGAAACGTGGCTTACCCTAAATTTTCATTCATGAACATCTGATTACAAATGCTATCGCGTTGACAGAAGTGACAGAAGTGGAGGGGGAGTTGCTATTCTCATCAGGAGATGAATCCGACATTCTCTTTTACCCGTTGTACGAACTAAATTTAATTTATTAGATTAGATTTATTAGATAGAAAACCAATTACTCTTACGTGTGAATATTTCAAAGGTGGAGTCAATAATAATAACAATAAAATAAGTCTATCTAATGATTTTGGAACATTATTCAGTACAAATGGTGATTTTGTAACCGGCGGATTTGGGTTGCAGTAGAGGTTATGCGTGGGGAAATATAACTTAACACCAGCAAGACGAGGTACATGACATGACATCAGCCGACGTGTAAAATACACCTGCACGCGCGAACCCCGAAATGAGGAAACGCTGACTGATCGTTCCCACGACAGCAAACAATATCAGAAGCTGAGTCAGGGAAAATAGGGCATAAAAGTAAGCTATCGAAAACTTGTTTTATTACTTTTTAAGAAAAACTCAATCAATAAATACACATGGCATTCTGCCTTGATTTTTTCAATACTATTCGATGGTATTTTAATTAACTTATACTAACAAGCCTTTGTAATATTTTCCCAATTACCTACTAGCCCAACTTATGTACCTGATAGTCCCCGTATCACCCCGCGTCACTTAGTTCCGACCATAATCCAGTTGTATGTATATATATAAGTTCTAAAAATTGTACTACTAAAAACTGCTTCGATCTTAAAAACGTTAATTGGGCACTTCTTGATTGGCGCTACAGTCCGGGGAGGACCTAGGCCTCAACTAACATGCCTCTCCAACCAGCACGATTTTTCTATCTAGTGCGAGGACGTCCTCTGTTGCGCTGTCCCAATGGCTCGGTATCGACGACTCTTCGGAGCAGTTGTGTCCATCCGCTCTACATAACCTAGCCATCTGAAGCGTTGGATCCGAAGACGTTAAACTAGTTGCATGTAGCTGTACAGCCCGTATAGTTCGTGGTTGAACATTCTCCTCCAAGCGCCATCAACGCAAACAGGACCAAAGATCGCAGCGATTGGCAAGAGTAATTGTGCGCTTGATCTCGGTACTGGTGTCGTTGTCTGACTAAATCAAAGTTTCTGTTGCCCAATATGACGCTCTGTACGAGACAACGATGTTGTGCGTTCTTTCTGGTTTATCGCTAGACCCATTTTAGCCGCTTCCTCTTCAATGCCAGTAAACGCCTCATATACGACTCGTTGCGTTCGTCCAATCACTTCAATTTCGTCCGCGTAAGCAAGCTGTTGAACGGACTTTTGGAAGATCGTGCCTCGTGTGTTTCGCACGATCTTCTCAAGAGTTATGTTGATGAAGTCTCATGACAGCTGTAGCCTTGTCTGAAACCTTTTTTTGACATTGAAGGGCTCGGTGAGTACGTTACCGACCTTGATGGAGCAGTGAGAGTTCTCCATCGTCATCCTGCACAACCTGACGAGTTTGGCAGGAATGTCAAAACTAGACAGGGCGCTGTATAGCTCATCTCTATGCACGCTGCATATGCGGCCTTAAGATCGACAAACAGGTGGTGGGTGTCGATCTGCATCTCGAGGTGTAAGTATTTGGTCCATTGTGGACTTTCCTGGCCTGAAACCGCACTGATAAGGTCCTATCAGATTGTCGACAAAGGGTTTTAGGTGTCCACAAAAAACGGCAGAGAGTATCTTGTACGCGATGCTAAGGAGGCTGATCCCTCGATAGTTGGCGCAGTCAAAAGGGTCTCCTTTCTTGTGGACCAGACAAACGAAGCTGAGATTCCACTCATCGAGCATGCTTTGCTCCGACCATATCTTGCAGATGAGGTGGTGCATGCGCCCAACCAGGCTAATTAATGCTTGGAAACTTACTAAGGTTATTTCAATAGGTTATGTTAGTCTAGGTTATAGTGGCTGACTGCTAAGGGCAGTCACACTTAGGCCAGAGTAGGCCCATTTTGATACCACGCGGATTGACTTCTCCTAACGCTAGAACCAGTTGGTGCTGCTGATGAACCGATTTAGTTTGCTGGCACTTTTTTGCTCGTTACGGCCGCTGAAGTAGTAGGCTCCTAGGTGCAGAAACCTACGACTGGCAAGAGCACTGCAGGAGCAGAGAAGGTGATATGTATTTTCTTCCTCCTCTGCATCCATGCAGCTTCTGCAAGAATCATTATATGGAGCACCCATCCTGCGAGCATGAGTGCCAATTAAACAGTGCCCGGTTATGACTCCAATGAGGGTCCTAAATGAGGGCTTGCTGAGTCCAAGTAGACTGAGATACCGTTTTAGGTTAAATGATGGCCAGATTTCTTTTGTTTTAAGGCAGGTGGTGCCTTCTAGCCATTTGTCATTTGAGGTTTTAGTTGTGTAGATCTTAAGAAGATTTTGAGCTGTAGCGATCTGCATGGAAGGCGGTACCCCTGCTATCGATAGGGATGAGGTTGTACCACACCTAGCGAGTTCGTCGGCTTTGCAGTTTTCTGGTATGTCACAGTGTCCCGGCACCCACGCGAGGTGAATGTTAAAATGCTCGGCCATCTCGTTAAGAGAGAGCCTACAATTAAGGGATGTTTTAAAGTAGAACATGACATTGTCCAGGGATTTTATGGCGGCCTGACTATAAGAACAGATGGTGATATCTCTTTTCGATATCACGTTGTTTCTAAGCCAAGACAGCGACTCTTTAATCGCTATGGTTTCTGCCTGAAAAACGCTACAGTGATCAGGGAGCTTCACGGAGATACCAATGTTGAGGTCTGCAGAATAGACACCCGCATCCAGCCCTTCTTTTGTCTTTGATCCACCTGTGAAAATGCGCAGAGGATCTTTCAGCGTTTGCCTGTCTGATATCCAGTCCGATCTGGAAGGAATGCTGATTGAGAATGATGAAAGATGGTCTGGGGTAGTAGGTGGTCGGTGTCGCTAGGAAGGAAATTGAATTCGTTGAGAATGGTTGAGTGGCCAGTGTTGAGTTCGGACCACAATCGAAGTGTTTTGAGTCTCAAGGCTGTGCTTGCTGCTGCTTGTTTCCCGAATATTTCCAAAGGTGGAAGATGGAGGAGAATATTCAGTTCGTCTGACGGAGTACTTCCCAGTGCCCCGCTGATACACAGGCAGGCCAGTCTTTGTAATCGGTTGAGTGCAGTGCAATTTATAGCCTTGCTTAGTGCTGTCTACCAAACTGAGACACCATACAAAGTGTCGGTCTGACAATAGAGGTGTAAATCCAGTGAGCGATGCGTGGTTGTAGACCCCATTTGCATCCAATGGCCTTTTTGCAGCAAAAAAGTGCAGAAGAGGCTTTTTTTACCCTTTCCTGGATATTGAGCTTCCAGTTTAGCTTGCTGTCGAGAGCGGGACCCAGAAATTTAGCACTGGTGGTTAGCTGTAATGTAGTGCCGCACAGCAGCGGGGGTCAAATTGGGGAATCTTATATATTCTGGTGAAAAGTACGATATCCGTTTTTTGTGGGTTGACCCCGAGTCCGCATGTTTGTGTCCATGCTTCTAGCTTGTCGAAGGCATTCTGCATTATGTCTCTTGAAGTAGAGACGAATTCACCGCATGCCGCTTTGGCAGTATCACCCGCATTAATTTTGCACCCTACCTCTTCCAGTATTAATAGCAGTTCATTTAACGCTATGGATCTTAGCGTCTCCCATTTGAGAGTGTATTACTCTGCTGGTGAGTAGCTGATGAATGAAAGACCCTACTGGCTTTCCGATCCCGAGGTTGCTAAGCGCAAGCGAAATTGCTTCCGGTTTGATATTGTTAAAAGCACCTTCGATGTCGAGAAATGTCACAAGTGTGTATTCTTTGAACCCGAGAGATTTTTCGATGGTGCCTATCAGAGAGTGGAGGGCTGTCTCTACAGACTTGCCCTTGTTGTAGGCATTTTGTGCAGATGAGAGTCTGCATACTGGAATAGCTTGCCTGATATATTGGTGCCTTATATAAGGTTTTCAGGAGAAATGAGGAGAGACTTATTGTCCTGGGGTCCTTCGGTTTGGAATGGGAGTATTTATCTGCTTTGGGAATAAACACTACTTTGACCCTTTTCCAGGAGCTGGGGACATGACTGAGACTCATACAGCCTTTGAATATGCTGAGAATCCAAGGCATGCTGAGGTCAGCTGTTCTTTGGAGCTCCGCCGGGATGATGCCGTCAGGTCTCGCTGACTTGAAGGGTTTAAAGCTTGTCAGTTCCCGCATTATAGTAGTGTGGCTGACGTTTGTAAGACTACGTATAGTTTTTGGAGGATATACGACTTCCTTATTGGCTCTAATCGAGAAGTTTCCCGGAAAGTGCGTATCGACAAGGAAACTGAGGGTTTCTTTACTGGATGTCCAGGGCCAGGACGATTTCATCTCCGCAAGTGTTAGTACGGAGGAGAAGAGCGGCCGAATCCGCGATTGGAGTGGTGGTGATTAATCTGTGTCGCACGGAGCATGGCTGTCGAGTAACGTGTCTGTCTTAATTCCGGACGCAATCTCCACCACTGTTAAGTTAGCCTCATCGTCGGTGTCTGACTGCTGAAGAGAGACTTCTTGACTATTGGGCGGGATGCTGGTTAGCTCCAGGTCAGAGAGGCCAATATCGCCAGCTTCCTGACCATGGCTACCTAGAATATGGGTTAGTGGCTGCGTTCCAGAGCCCTCCTCCTCCATCTCCATCGGTACCATATTGGCTACGGGGGTTGCCCCCTTTATAGAGCCTGAAGTAGAAGGTTGAGGGTCGCTTGAAGCAGGACGGTTTTTCTCCTCCTCTGCTACCGCCGTCAGTATATTACTGACAGATGAAGCAGCGGAAGTGGAGGGAAGCTGTTCCGCTTTCGCACTTGTCTCCCCATCCTTTTTGTACACCCTCAGGGTGATCGTCCCAACCCCGTAATGGATGACACAATCCGACTTGGCAAGTGGGTCCAATGTTTCTTTGTTTATTACAATTATTACTGATCTCTTTTCTCCCTTCAGTTCATACACCTTGACAAAACAAAGAAACTGTCAAAGTGGAAGTAATAATTTATCTCCGGACCAAATAGCTGAAAAAAATCGGTGTTATAAGTTAAATTTAATTAAAGAAACACACTCACCTTATAAATTAAGAGTCGGACTACCTCAGCCCATTGAAATTCGAGTAAGTAAAAAATTTCATCAACAAACTAAGCTATAAATGGTAAAACGAGGAATATCCCACACTTCTCCGGAACACCCAGGAGACAAAAAACGACACCAAAACTTGAGTGGCAACGAACCAAAACCAACTATGGGATCTACTTCAACCCTGAGTGTTGAGAGAATGCAAGAAATATTACTTGAAAACAACAAAAAACTATTGGAACAATTAGCCCCAAAGGTCCTCACCTCAAAGATCTCCAAGATTTCATAACACAAATCTTAGCACTGAGTGCGAGGCAAGTAGAACTTGAGCAAAAAGTTGAATACCTGGAAGAACAAAACAAACGTCTCGAGAACCAGCTTGAACGACTCGTACAGATGAGCACTGAAGCAAACCTTGTTGTTCACCTGCCTGTTGAGAACCAAGTGGACATGTGCGAAAAGGCTATATCCATTTGCGCCGGGTTAGCTGACGCAACTCCGAATCAAATCGTCGAGTCGGCGTATAGGATACACAGGCATAACACGAACAAATCTACGATAATTTTAAAGATGGGGTCAAATAAGTCTGCCTGGAGTGTGATGAAAAATGCTTTCAAATTGAAGGATACTCGAATAAGCATCCTAAAGGACTTACCCTATAACGTTAGACAACGTCGGGCAAAAATGATTTCCATCAGGAAAGAGCTCCGTCAAACAGACTCATCTATTAAAATTTCTCTGCGAGATGACAAGCTCCACATAGCCAAGAAAGTCTTTACTTGGGACTCCGCGCTTGGGTTGAGGTGTGGTGAAAAAAGTGGCATCGAAGTAATTCAATCTATTTTTGGTGACATTTCGTTAAACAAAAACCTATATGTTAATGTAAACAAAAGTATAAGCAAAACAGCTGAGAAAGAAAACACATCTCACAAAACTTCAAATTTGACGGCTTATGTCAATCGCAGCAGTGATGCCAAACTAAGTAAAATACCAATATGCGAAAAATCTTTGGGTCCATCCACAAGCTCTAAGGCGGCTGTACGAGACGCATAATGTACCCATGTCTACCAGAATGATGCTGAAAAAATCCTAGTTATCAAAAAAATAAAAATTTTAAGTTACAATGTGTCAGGCTTAAAAAATAAGATGAATTTTTCAACATTTTTTAATTATGTAAAAAGTTTTGATATTTTTGTATTATTTGAAACACATTTATTAGAGAATGAAGAAATTAGATTTAATAATATTTTCTCAAACTATGAACTAGTCTGGTCTCCCGCTGTAAAAACTTCACTTTTCGGGAGAGGAAGTGGAGGAACACTATTCGGCTTTCGTGACGACCTCGAAGAACTGTATACGAGTATATTTATAAAAGGTGGTGAGATGGATGCTATAAACCTGAAAGTGAATACATTGGACGTAGTGTTGGTACCTATCTACTTAAACTGTAATCAGTGGGAGCGTGATTTCGATAAACTCTGCGACTCACTGCACTCCTTGGACTATACGAATATAATGCGTATTGGATATTTTAATGGGCGTGTAGGACTCACACAAAATAACTTCGCATTGGGATACAACAGTACTCCGCTGAAAACGTGTCGCAAATCTAAAGACCAAATTTGTGATAACAGTGGAACAAATATACTTGAACTTGCTGATGAGTATTACATGTGCTTGTTGAATGGTAGTTGTGAAGGAGACCCAGATGGCGAACTGACCTTTATTAGAGGAACATCATGCTCAATAATCGATTACTGTTTTGCTTCGGAAATTGGCTCAAGCTTCTAAGCAGGTTTCAAGTAGGAAGCGAGATCTTTTCGGACCACATGCCCCTGGAAGTAACCCTCAATTCTACTGATAGTGGTAACTATACCATTAAGTCTTCTGCCGAAATTTGTCTGGAATGACAGAATAACGGAATCGTATCAGCAAAACATGAATGTGAATCTTATGGAACTTCGCACACAGCATTGTACACTCAATATTGAAACTCTAACAGAAATAATAAAGAAATCCATACAGCATCAGAAAGATTTAATAACTCTAAAATATATAAACAAAAATGATATGATTCGGATTGCATAAAAGCTAGAAACAAATCTTTTAAGTTTCTTAAGCTTCTAAGGTCGAATAACCCCAACATTTTTAAAGCACTCTATCAGGATGCCAACAAGGAATATAAGCGCATTTGTTATATAAAAAAGTAGCATTTGAACAACAAAACATTGCGATCATAAGCACCTCAAAATCTTCTGCTCAGTTCTGGAAAGCTGTCAAATACCTAAATGGATACATGTCTAACCTCTCTAACTCTTAAGGCAAAGCAACTCCGGACCCATTTTGATAAACTTCTTAATGCTCCATTAACCTCGCCATACCAATATGCAGCCCCTCTGCTCTTAAACGAAAAAGTAGACTCTGCATTTACTCTGGAAGAAGTCAATGAAGTAATAAGCAAATTGAAATCAAATAAAGCACCTGGTATTGACCGCATTCCGTTTGAGTTCTATAAAAATTGCACATACGAGTTTATGAATTCTCTCACAATCGAATTTAACAGAATATTCGACTCTGGTAGTATCCCCTATGTATTCAGGCAAGCAATCATTTTCGCCCTACACAAAAAAGGCGACTACTGAGACCCGAAGAACTACAGAGAAATCACATTTTTAAACACTTCAGCCAAGCTGTTTGCTTCATTAATTTACAAAAGATTGTATGAATGGGTTCAAGAACACAATATATTTAAAGAATTCCAAGCTGGTTTTAGGAAAGGTTATTCTACAATCGACCAGATATTCTGCTTAACAAACATTGCTGAAAAATATAAGACCAAGAAAAATAGTTCTACGCTTTCTTTGTTGATTTTCGAGCAGCGTTTGATTCAATACCACGTGAAGCAATCTTTTAAAACGCTTTCCAAATCGGTGTATCAAGTAAAATTATTTCAATACTGAGAGCCTTGTATGAGAATAATATTGCACATTTATGGAATGGAGACATAATTTCTGAAGATTTAGAAATTACAATGGGTGTTAAAGAAGGCTGTATTCTTAGCGCACTGCTTTTTATACTATACATCAACGATATAACAGATGATGTCAAAGGTGGAATAAGATTCAATGATGTATTAATTCCTGCACTGATGTATGCTGATGATATCGTCTTTCTGTGCGACACCATTCAAGGTACGCAATTAATGATAAACAGGATTAATGCTTTTTGTAAAAGTTGGAATCTCACCATAAATCTTGTAAATCAGATCAAAATTGATTTGATTTACAGAAATGATTTGATTTAAAAAAATTTGTTCCACTCAACCGCAGCGTCCATAATCCTCTACGGAGCTCAAGTATGGGGTTACAAATCCTACGATGCCGTAGTAAAATTTCTTCGGTATTCTTTGAAGAAGATATTCCGGTTACCGAAAAATACCCCGAACCATACATCTTGAATATGGACCTCCTCCTTTGTTATTGTACACGCGGAAAATATACTTCAACTTTATCCTAAAAATTCTAGAGATGAACGACTGCAGATTACCAAACGTAGTTTTAAGAAGTATAATTAGAACAAACGGAGGCCTTTGCGAAGAATGTAAGAAAACAGCTTCTGAATGCGGACTAAATCTGTCTATTCAGGAGAATGAGCATCCTCATCATTTAAGAGAAAAATTTAACTCGATTTTAGAGAATTTTGGTAGAAGCTGAATCATCACTGAATGAATCAGCACTTTGTTATAGAAAGCGTATCATAGATGGAGATTCTTAATGTAAATCTATTGCATATATTTTGTCAACCTGGTAGACGGCCATAGGCCAAACCATAAATGACTTAGGTTAATATTTACATTGTAAAACATTTATTGAAAATAAAAGTCAACTAACTACTACAGCTTAACAACCTTCCAATTGTGGGTAGAAAGATTTGGGTTGCAAAGTTGGATAAACTTGAGAATAGTTGCAAGTTCTGACGGGCTTTGCGGAAGGTTAGTGCGGGTTCTTGGTCTATTGGGGATTTGATCCATCATTACATCCTCGAGCAGCGCCCCCTTTCACACCTCTCCCAGCCTGCTAACGGCTTTTTTTTTTAAAGAGATCAGCCGATCTCTGGCACCTGAAAGTCACGAGCTTTATATGACCCTGGTGCCATCCTCCGTCACGCCCTACAGGTGCAAGGCCTTCGTTTTCCAGCACCAGGCTCAGATATTCCAATTCAATGGTGCAATCAGCGTCTCCTCTATCTAATACGGCGTAAGTGATGTCGCCTTTCAGCACTTCACTATACGGCCTGTTAAGCCTACTGGCAATATTTAGTGTTTCACCACTCGGTTTCAGCCTGTTAGGCTCCGAGGGTGACGCCTCCAGTGACCTGACGCGTTTGGTCGTAGTGCCCCTGGTAGTGTCCTTCTGTGGTTGGCTTTGCACTACATTTATCGCCCAAGCTAACAATCTCTTGCTGCTGTCGTTAAGCTTCTCCGGTGGAATGCCTTTAAGGCGCTCCAGAATCCGACAGCAGAACGCCTCTCCTTGTACCTTTTAATTGAAGGTCCTGGGACCTTCGAGAAGGAGGCAGCTCCGCGGGCAGAGATTGCTCGTTCCGTGCAGGAACTCTCGATGGGAGTTACAGTGCAGGTTTTTGGTCTATGAGGCTCCTCGCGGCCTTTGACAGTCTTTAAGACGGTTTGAGCCGCCTCATCCGTCAGCACTTCAGGAGCCGAGGTTAATCAGGAAGAAGTTCCAGTCGGTGAGGGAGCACCGGTCTCTTTTTGTTGTTTTTTATTCTTAGTATGTTTGTGTTCATAATAGGTCCCACGAGTAGCGGAGAAAAGGAGGGTCCGGCTGTGCAGAGATGCGCATTGCACAGCTAAGGCAGGATTAATCTGGGAGTGTGCCAGTACACCCAGATACTTCGTTTGCGGCTGAGCTATAGACTGGAAAACCTCCAGATAAAGCTGAGAATTCCAGACCAATTAGCCGTTAATCGTTATTTATGCGCTTACGGAAATCAAATACTCTCATGCTAAGGTTCCTCAAGGTTCTGTCCTTAGTCCTGTCTTGTACTCTATCGTTACTTCGGATATTCCTAATCTCCCGTTTTGCGAAATTGTTACTCACGCGGATGACACAGGTGTGCTTACATCCCAAAAATTTTACGTCGTTCTTGAGATGAATCTATCCTATGGGCCTACCTGGTAAGTGGAAAATTAGGTTGAATAAGGAAAAAATTGTAGCCATCTTTTTCACAGAAAAACTGAAAGCTTACTATATACCCTCCAAACCTTTGCGGGTGGATAATGTGTCAATCAAGTGGAGCTCTAGAGTAAAGTACCTGGGAATCTATCTGGACTCAAAACTACTATTTAACCAACCCACAAAAAAAAATATTAAGCAATATAAATATGAGTACAAGACTACTATATCCACTCATAAACAGAAAATCTCTATTATCACTAGAAAACAAAATAATAATTTATAAAGTCATATTTCAAGCGATAATTTTATATGGGTATCCGGTCTGAGGTATCTGTGCAAAATGTCACATAAGAAAGTTACAAACTTCACAAAATAAACTCTAAAAAATGATGCTAAATCTGCCGTGGCATCTCCAATACTTCCAAGCAATTTCAAGAAACTTTGGTAATAAACACTCGATTGTACTTATTTATTTGTTCGTATAGGTAAATATATTTACATTTTTGTTTATTTACTTACTATTTATTTATTTATTCATACAATTATTTTTTTATTTATTTATTAATTTATCTACCAGGTGTACCGGTATGAAATCACTAATTATAATTGGGAAAGTAAAAACATTTTATTCAAAGTATTGGCCATTGTTTTCTACACATTTTGACCACCAGCAATTTGTGAATACCACGCTAATAAAATTGTTCGTCTTTTAAAGCAAACCAATCAGACACCCAATTTTCGACTTCTTCGTAGGAGTCGAAGTGCCGCTCAGCAAATGCGTGTCCCATCGATGAAAACAAATGGTAGTCGGAAGGAGCCAAGTCTGGTGAATACGGCGGGTGGGGTAGCTGCTCACAGTCAAGTGTTTTGATTGTATCCTGAATCGGTTTGGCTTTTCGCAGTCATATTCTATATTATGCCTGACTTTTCCTAAGTTTCTAATTTGTTCACGGATATTGAAGTTGGCTTTGCTAAGTAAAATTAGCTGTTTAAATTTATTGAGTGGTATGTTAGTTTCTTCAATATCTATACTGTCACTGCTTTCAGCGGAGTGTTGTGTTCCAGTGATAGCAGATTGGTCTGAAATATTATTTAAATTTTGCCTTGAAAGTGCGTCAGCGACAACGTTTGTAGTACCAGGTTTGTATACTATTTTGGGAGAATATTCCTCTACAAATGCATGCAATCGTTTCATTCTCTCGTTGGGATTACGAACTGAAACTGCGCAAGGTAAATGTTGGTGATCTTTATGAATTTGCAGATCTGAAACACCGTATAGGTAGTTTCTCAAAGTTCTTAAGGCTCAAACGATTGTATAAGCTCGTTCTCGTTCGTAGCGTAGTTTTGTTCTCTTGAATTTGATGTTTTTGATATAAAAGTGATTGGCCTACCTTCTTAAGTGAGAATACCACCTACTGCATTAATGGATACGTCTGTTGTTAAAATAAACTTTCTATTAAAATCTGGTTGTACCAATTCTATTTCGTTAACTAAAATGTTCGCCATCTAGAATAGATAGATTAGATTTTCTTAGGATCTGTTATTATTACATTCTTTCTCACATTGTAACCTAAAAATTCTACATCAGTTTCATAAAATTTAGATTTTTCTAGTTATAATTTCATGTTGGCTTTTTTCAATGTTTCGGTAATTATCTTAAGATTTCTTGTATGTATGTTCTTTTAGAGTTTTTTAGAAGATAATTATGTCATCAATATATAAGTTAACACCATAAATGTCACATCCTACGAACCAAACCCATTGCACCAGTTTAGTTCCAAGAAGCTTCAAAGCATCCGGTCATCATTCGGGAAGCATTAGTTCGGGCAATCTCTACGATCAAACTATAATTGAATCTCAGCAGAAATTCTTAAGAAGAACTGCGAAAGTAAACTATCAATAAACAACAACATCCGCTGCCCTCCTTCTAAGAACGCACTTGCAGAAATGCTGAGACAACAAGTTGTCATCAGCACCATCTCATTCATCAATGCCCAATAATATCCGCAGCTCATCTTCTAAACATCCGCAACCCAAATTCCAGGAACGCACTTGAAGAAGTATTAAGACAACGGCATCGTCACACTCATCCCAGCCATATAAATATCTGTAATTTAGTTTTTAAGTTCAGTTCTGATTCGCACATTAAACTGGACAGTTGTCCAATGGAAAACAAATTTTGTTTTTTTTTTTATTAAACTTCACGGCAAAAAACATAATTTATACAATATATACAAATATTATATATTTTACATTAATTTGCCTACAAAATCGCGAAGTATGTTGTCCATTGCCCTTTAAAATATAGAGGGTGCATATTTTAAGCCACAAGGCGATCGTAAAAATTAAAGTTTCCCATTTTTAACTGAGAATGATGATTCAACATCTGAATCTTACTTTTTTATCTCCTGAATCCTGATTCCAATTCGATGGTCGAAAAATATTTTGATTTTAATAAATTCGATAATATGACGTTTGTGTCTGGTATGTGATATTTGTCAGGTATTGTTTTTTCATTTAATTTTTTGTAATCAATAACCATTCTTAATTTTGGGGTACCATCCTCATTAATTAATTTTTTTGGAACAACAAATATAGGTGAATTATAGGGGCATTGCATGGTTGTATTTTTCCTGCCTCAAGTATCTTGATAATTCGTGATGATCATGATATTCACAAACGTGTTTACTGACAAGGGATATGGGAGTTGCTTACACCATATGGGTAATTTAACGTTCGCCTATATGTCTGTTCTAAATAATACGTTTATATTTATATTTGCGTGAATGAGTTCAATTTCCTTTTTTATTTCCCTTCTTAATTTCTTCAATATTATTTTCAGTACCTTCTTCAGTTGCGTGTTCCGAATTATCTACTTCGGGCGTTTGTTCAGAATTATTTTCACTACAACAACTAGATTCCTTGAGATTGTATTAATCACACAATTTTGTATCTTTTATTGCACTCTGTTGAACATTTTCGTGAGGACGTTTCGTGAGACTAATAATGCCATTGATTGTTATAATTCAAATTCCAGTTGTTAAACTTTCTTTGCTCATACCAAGTGATTGGTCTGTGAGCTGAACCTCCAAACTCCATTGGGCTTGGATACGGGTGGATTATTGTTCCTATTAGGGAATCTCAAATTATTTTGGTTTCTAGAAAAACCAGGATCTGATCGTGGTGGAGCAATTCACCTATTGAAATGAAGAGCAAAGTTTGCCCTCATATTATTTGCTAACACATAAGGCAAATGATATGAAAAATAATATGTTAGTTATCGGAGCGTGAAGCCCTGTAATGAATACCCGTAAAGCATTTTTTCGATTTACTTTATTAAGTTCCTTCGTTATATTGGCATTCTTGCTGCATGGGTTTTGTTTATTAATAATGTCAATTTTTCGTTAACGGTATTGCAAAAGTCAACGAAACACTTAATTCGTGCTCAATGGTGTGGGAGAGTCGCTTATCGGCGTAAGCAAAATCTAAGCGCGCAAGTGTTTCGTCGAAATTTAGCACAGGGCCGTGATTCGTGAAAACAATTACTTAATATTGTAATAACCGCAAAATATCTTCCTTTTATGTATAAACTCATAGAATTATTTGCTGCTTCTCGCCAACTGAGATTAATTACAGCATTACTAGAAAATTCAGGTAATGACTATATGACATCTTCTTCTTCTTTTTCTTCTCTTGGCGCTACAGTCCGGGGTGAACCTGCACCTCGGTCAACAATCCTCTCCAGCTGGCACGTTCTTTAGCCAGCTGTCTCCAATTTCGCACTCCAAGTTGGTTGAGGTCCTTCTCCCCTTAATTTCTGTTCCGTTTGAGGCAATTGCAATTGTTTCGAGTGCAGCTTTTAAAAAAGCTATTTGTCTGTCAGTTAGTTCGTCCAGTCTACCTAGCTTAGCAAAAAGTTTACACAAAATCTTTCCTCTTGTTGTTTTCTTTTTCACACATAGCAGTTTTTTTTTTCCTCATCGAGTGCTTGATTTCCTTAAACAATTCAATACATGTATAGTGTTTATTTTTGCATGCGGAAGCTTATCTTAGTTATAAAAATATATAATTACTTTAATTACAATTCGTTTGTTCAGACCACTTCTGGATATATTCTTTCTACTTGTGTTGGTGTTTTTATTTCGTCGGTTATCTTTATTGCACTTACTATTTTTTCTTTATTTCACTGGTGTTCTATATTTTATTTATTCTTATTTATAAGCAATGTTCTTTGGTTTTTCAAAGCCTTTTTTATTTAATTGTTTCTTTCGTACTTAAAATATTTTTCTTTTTATGCAAATTTTTTGTATTTGTTCTCGTTTTATTTGTTTGGTTGTAAAGGAATTTGCCGTCGTCCCCTTTAAAATGTTCTCCTTGTTAGGATACTGATTTTCAAATGTTACGTCTTAATATGTCCGATCACGGTCGCCAATTAGTATTTTTCCTTTTCATTTGGAGATACACCAATGTTAAAAAAATGCTTTGTAACCTAAGAGTTTTTGTTTCGGTTTGCGACGACGGCTTCGATTTGCGTCTATAACAAGATAATGTTCGTCCCAACCCAGATTTCTTAACGTAAATATAACGCATAGAGCGTGTCTTGCTGTAGGATTGCCAATTTCTGGGTGTCTGCTCCTCAGTTTCATTGATACGTTTGCTCAGGTCAGCTTGCTAGTTAAGTCAAAAGAAAATATTTTTCAATAAAGAGTCTAAAAAGAAACTAAATAAATTTAGAACGAAAGTCGGAGATTTTGAAGCGGTTAAAATCGGATTTTCAAATCGCACTTAAGGCTTCCAGGAGACCTGAGGTTTGGCGTATCAATAAAGGATGTGAGTGTGTTTCATTTTGTCATAATCCAGTCATCGAACCATTTTATTGGACAATTTGATTGTGAAGACGTAAACACATTTTAAAAGCGTGACATTATATTACTTAAAAACATGTGCGAAAAAATAATGTGAGAAAATTGTGATCAAAGGAATATTAAATTAGATGCGATTTATTTAGTTATCTTTAACTGATACTAACTACCTTATAAATATTTGTACCCATCAAATAAAAACAATTAAATGCTTCAATCCCATAGATTGTTATAAGATAATAATGGAAAATGGACAAAATTTACAAGAAATAAAATATCATGAAAAAGTAATGTACGGTTAGAACATTAATTTAGTGTTAATGTTTTTACTAGGTATAATATGTATGGCTATTTTCAAATTCTGAAATAAAAGACAAGCCACAGTCTAAATTGTAAATAATCAATCATCGAGCTTTTGCTTGTGTATGACATCTTATATCGTCCACTCTTCGTAGTGTATTTTGCCAGTATATTGGCCAAAATTACTAAAAGCGGCTGATCCTAGAATTCGGAGAGTGTTTCCACTCCATCTAATAATAAAACAACAGAATATGAGTGCAACTAGTACGGGTAAAATTGACTCCAGGTACAGCCGTTTCAGTGCCTCTCGATGTATGCTCGATAGTGACGATGATAATATGGACGAAATTGTCTCTCAATGTAAAAACATAAAGAAAAAAGGGAATGTACTTTATATTAAATTACTTGACAAAACAAGTGATTATGTCCACAGTCCACTATTCAATATCATTAGAGAATGAATCAATGAAATTAAATGAATTGAAAAAATAACTAACAATGCCGAGCGGGACAGGCCGGCCACCAGACGTTACCATACCGACACCATTCAGGCCTGGCCTTTATATACTGCTGTTGCAATTTGTATTGAATACGCAAGAAGCGTGGGCAACGCATCAGGCGACACCGTCAACAGACTCAATTATCCTTATGCAGAAGAGTATGAGGTTAAGCAGCGTGTTTAGAAGAAAATGGGAGAGACTAACGAGCCTGTAGCCTTTTGGTGTTATGTGTTATATGAGGCCATTTTCTAGGTTTTGAATTGAAGACTACCTTCAGTTTTCTCTATTTCTTGGTATGGAGCTGTAGTCAAGAAAAGCGCTGCAGAGGTTTAACACTTATGGCTCTAACGCACTGTACGCACGTTGTAATTCTATGAGGCTAAATATTGTAACGTCTCAGACAAAAATGTGTCTAGGTATTCACAATCAAAGTGTTCGATCACTAGAATGTGACAAAATTAAACTCACAAGTTCAAAAATGCTATTCACTGATTTATTAATTTACACTGTACAATTACTGCTTTAACTTTACTGCATTTTAACACCACAATTATTTCAGTCTCGCACTTATTACATTTTGATCACTTTTATACCAAATCCAAAACTAAACTGTCAAACAGAATTCTTCCTAGAAAAGTATGTCGCCATCTCTCTATGGAATTATCTTGTGGGCACTTGTGTTTGAACATTAGGGGTGGATTATGTATAATTGTGCATTGGCGCCGGCACGGCGCTGTCTCGTTCGCAGCACACTCGAGGTTGATTATGCATAACCGCACGGTGACGCCCGCGCTGCGCTGTTTCGTTCGCTTGCAAAGAAACAGCAACCAACTCTCCTGCACTATTACACGAACCCATTTACTCCATAAACTTTGGTGGTGGTTTGTGTGTAACCATAATAAATAGCGACAGATTATAGCTACTACTCCGAATGGCGTCCGTAGGTTTCCCGCAGTTTTGTGTCCACGTCAAAATATAATATGTCATCCAAGTCAGTGGATTTATATGTATATACAGAATTATAGTACTCCAGTTTGGAGGGCATGGGCCTGTGCATCCAGGGCAAAGATGTTGATTGCTCTCAACTTGACGAGATGCCAGCAACGATCCCTGTAAATGCACAGGTCAAGTTGACATGCAGCCTCCTCGCGGCGCCCTCTGGATAACCTCTACTGCAGCCGCTTAGAGGTGAACCAATGTATGCAGCGACCCCTTGTCGGGGGTTTAAACCAGGACCCGGTCCTCCAGTTTCGGGGGGTTCCCGTGGGGTTAGTTCCCCAGCGTGTAAAACACTCATTAGTTCAGAGACGGCAACAAGCCTCGGATACGGATGACCCTACTGCCGACGACCATGGACAACGAAACAAGGACAACGCAAAAAGAGGATGCAAAACTGCGATATATACTACGGCGATTGCTACAAAGAATGAAGGCAGCGCTTGTTTGGATGCGGTTTTGTTGTTCGAGGCAGACTTAGGCAAGAAGTCTTAAGCTTTAGATACATAAGCGAACGCCTCACAACAATCCGCATCAAGGCAACATTCGGCAACATCAGCCTAATTTGCGCTCACGCCCCAACGGAGGACAGAGACGATGATAGCAACGATGACTTCTATGCTCTCCTAGAAAGAATATACGATCAATGCCCCAGCTACGACACCAAGATCGTTCTAGGAGATTTTAAGGCAAAGCTGGGCAAGGAAGAAATCTTTGCTAGAGTCGTCGGAAAACACAGCCTACACGACAACACGTCCGACAATGGACTCAGGCTGTTGGACTTTGTGACAGAGCGAAACCTCACTGTAGCCAGCACGCGTTTCCCTCACCTCAACATTCACAAAGGGACCTGGCGGTCCCCTGATCAATCAACCGTCAATCAGATTGATCACATTGCGATCGACGTCAGACACTCCTCCAGTGTCCTCGATGTCCGAACGTTCCGAGGTGCTAATATCGACTCGGACCATTACCTTGTTGTAGCCAAGGTCAGAACTCGGATATCGATTGTACAACGGAGTGGAGCAAGACCAAAACAGTTTGATGTTGGAAAGCTACAGTCGCAATCGACCGCTTTGAACTTTTCCGATCGAGTCTCCCTTAAGCTCTCAGAGAGTCCAACCCTGCCAGGCGAAACAATCGACGAACAGTGGAACCGTTGTCAAAACGCCATCTGAAAAGCTGCCTCTGATGTGTTGGGTTTTAAAATGCCACCGAGAAAAAACCCATGGTTTGACAATGAGTGTCGGCAGGCGCATTCAGCGAAGCTAGCAGCATATAAGGCGACGCTGGATAGAAGGACGAGAGCGGTTCGTGAGCTCTACGAACTTAAAGGAAGGGAAGAGCACCGGCTTCTCAAAAAGAAAAAGAAGGAGCATGAGAAGCACGCGTTCGAAGAAATGGAGAGGTCGTACGGCAGAAATAATGTCCGAAAGTTTTACCAGCGGGTGAAACAACTATCCAAAGGGTACAAGCATCGGACAGAAGCCTGGCGGAACGAAGAGGGACTACTCGTAGTAGAGTCGCAGTCGATACTGAGAATCTGGAAGGATCACTTCTGCAGACTGTTTAACGGCGAAGAGGACACCAATACCGCTGTCAGGCAGAATGTTCCACTCAACGCAATGGACGACGATAGAAGAGAATTCCGTCCCCCCGATATAGACGAAGTCAAGGTAGTGATATCGAGACTGAAGTCGAACAAAGCTGCTGGAGCGGACGGATTGTCCGCGGAACTGTTTAAAGCAGCTGGAGACGATCTGGTTGGGCGCATGCAGCAGCTCATCTGTAGGATATGGTCGGAGGAAAGCATGCCCGACGAGTGGAATCTTAGTATCGTTTGCCCGACCCACAAGAAAGGAGACCCCTTTGACTGCGCCAACTATCGGGGGATAAGTCTCCTCAACATCGCCTACAAGATCTTCTCTGCCGTTTTGTGTGAGCGCCTGAAACCATTCGTCAACAACATGATAGGTATCTATCAGTGCGGTTTCAAGCCTGGGAAGTCTACTATCGATCAAATTTTCACATTACGGCAGATCCTCGAAAAAACCCAAGAGATGCAGATCGACACCCACCACCTATTTGTCGATTTTAAAGCCGCATATGACAGTGTGCATAGAGACGAGCTGTACAACGCCATGTCTAGTTTTGACATTCCTGCCAAACTCTTCAGATTGTGCAGGATGACGATGGAGAACTCTCGCTGCTCCATCAAGGTCGGTAACGAACTCACCGAGACCTTCAATGTCCAAAAAGGTTTTAGGCAAGGCGACGCGCTGTCATGTGACTTTTTCAACATTGTACTTGAGAAGGTCGTGCAAAACTCACACGCCAATACTAGAGGCACGATCTTCCAAAAGTCCGTTCAACTGCTTGCTTACGACGACATTGACGTGATTGGACGAACACAGCGAGCCGTCAATGAGGCGTTTGCTGGTATTCAAACGGAGGCGGCAAAAATGGGTTTTGCGGTGAATGAGGGCAAAACAAAGTATATGCTGTCATCAAGAAAGGACACACAACATCGACGACTCGGTCAGAACGTCACCATAGGCAGCTACAACTTCGAGGTAGTCAAGTACTTCATCTACCTTTGCTCCCAAGTTAATAGTATGAACAACATCAGTACCGAGATTAAACGCAGAATAACTCTTGCCAACCGCTGTTTCATTGGGCTCAAGAGGCAATTGAGTAGTAGAGCCCTTTCTCGAAAGACAAAGCTCACGTTATATAAGACCTTGATCATCCCTGTCCTGCTGTATGGCGTGGAAGCTTGGACTATCTTAAGAGCGGATGAAGACGCACTTGGTCTCTTCGAGAGAAAAGTTCTGCGTTCAATCTTTGGTCCTGTTTGCGTTGAAGGTTCTTGAAGAAGGAGATTCAACCACGAACTGTACGGGCTGTACAGCGACATGAGTCTAGTCAGGCGTCTACGGATTCAACGCCTAAGATGGCTAGGCCATGAGGAGCGCATGTACAATACTGCTCCAGCCCGAAGAGTCTTCGACTCCGAACCAGTGGGACAACGCAATAGAGGACGACCACGAACCCGATGGCGCACTCAAGTGGAGAAGGACCTCAAACAACTTGGAGTGCGAAATTGGAGGCAGCTGGCTAAGGATCGCACCAGCTGGAGAGGAATGTTGACCGAGGCCCAGGTTCACCCGGGACTGTAGCGCCACACGAAGAAGAAGAAGAAGAAGTTTGGAACATCTGTGCTAAAACACATTTTTACCGCTGTGCTGTTTTGGATAACTTGTGTTCATAAAAGTAAAATATATGTAAGACTAGTGTAAAAGTTTTGCATTCTCTGCATGCGTTTTCCTATTGGTGCCGAGCTGCAGAGAATTTTGTTTGGCAAATTGATTGCAAATTATATTTCTTTGCAGAAACAATCTATTGACACACGCTTTGTGTGTCAGTTGAATCGTGCTATGTCATATTGACATTCATATTGATCGTATTGATAAATTAACAATACGATTTTATAACCATTATAAATGTAATATATAAAAGACTTGTTTTAAACTCTAATATATGATGTCTTAAAATTGTACGCAATTTTGTTTATGCTAATTGTGTTAAATCAAATGTGCAATATTTTTGTCAAAAAGGAATAACAAAACTTGTTATCATAATCAGAGCCAAGAAATACCCAATAATATTCAAAAAATTAGGGATCACGAAATTACGATGTTAAGGGGTGTAATTTGCTGGTATTATTTGCCATTATGATTTATGTAGTTGTTTTAATCGTACATTTATTATATTCATATAGAGTTAATATACATTTTTTTATGTTTTCAGATACATACATCTCAACAGACCTATTGCAAAATTTCAACTCATAGATAATAAAAAGGATTAAATGGATTATTGAATGAAATGCTGAACTTAGAAGAATCAAGAAAAATAAAATACGGTTAATTTCTTAAAAAAAACGTCTATCGAGTATTGACTCATAAGTTGCTATACGTGCACGAACCCATAAATAATGCATTCCATTTAATTAATATCGAATTTCTAATATCATTATTCTTGGAAATACAAATCGTTAAAACCGTTCCTTCCAATTCGAATTGCAGTTAACAGACAGCTATAATGCAGTTATGAATTTGTGGAAGGAATAGCTGAATAAAAGATTGTCACTATTTAAATTGATACTGTTTTATACTGACATATATTTCTGAGTACGTAAAAGATTCACGTATACTATTTACTTGTAAATGTTTATCACATTTAATAAGGAATTATAAGGACGAATTTAGCGAAATCTATAAATGGTTTCTCGAATACTGCACGAAAGTAATAATGATATACGGTGACAGTGGAGGTCCACTATATAAATACTACAGTTTATTGAGTTTTCCGGCAACGTTAATGCCGTCCCCTAACGTTAGAAGTCAAACACAGTCATTCAAGAATAGAAGGAAGAAAATATGTTCCCCGGAGACAAAAAGAAAATGCAAGAACCATACTTCAGATTCATCATCGTCTTCTTATAAATTTGCAATATTTCGAATATTTCTAATAGTGTTATACATGACATCTATTCCCACTGTTAAGACGACATCATTTCATTCGAATTTTGAATACGGTAATGCTACAGTGAAAACAAAATATGGCATGCTTCGTGGAATAATAGTAAGATCATCACCGTTAGTTGAGGCATATTTGGGGATACCTTATGCTTCGCCGCCTATTGGAAGTCTAAGGTAAATTATTTCTGAAATATTGATAAAAATTGTCTATTATTACATTTTGTATGCATATTTATTTTTTAATTGATGAATACTTATGTATATAGATACACATTAACTACTTCAGTAATCGTTTTTTATTATTTCGAGCGGTAACCAGAGATGTAACCATTATTATACTGTTTTTAAAACGCAATTGCTATTGGATTAAATCGGCATATTCAACACAATCAATATAACTCCGGGTGCATCGGCACTCTATACTATACATTTTGCGTCAGTATTTCGCACTGTAAATGCAAGGGATCGATACTCGAGTTCAGTTTGTTTTAACGGTCGAAAAATAGCTCCATAAAAACAATCTGTTAACAATCCAGGCAAATTTTAGACCTGAAGGTCTAGAAGACTGAATTCCTCAAACAGTTCTGAAGCTATGCTTAGTGTAAGTAACTTCAAGACCTTCCCGACTTTTGGATTTGGAAAATTTCATAGATAAAATGTCTCGGCAAATACGATGTCTTAGCCAAAAGTATATTCTATAACACTATTAAGTCAAAATATCGAAATAAACAATCGCAGTACGTCATGGCCAGAAATAAAACAAATCCTTATGACAACTTCGGCGAACGCTACACAGCCGCAAAGCTCTTCGACAATTCAAAACAATTTCTGTTGATATATGCAAAGAAATTAAAACCATATTCAGATGATTCTGCTTTAGTAATATTCCGTAGTAAAACCCCTAAGCCAATGAGATCTAAACTGCATTACAGAAATCGCAATAGTCTAAAAGCTGCTATGAACATTTTGTATGAATCTTCTTCTTTCTGACCTGGGCCTCAAAATACCAAGCGCTTCCTCATCCGCTTTTAACAGCGTTCATGCCTGTGCGCCATAACACAGTGCTGGGATGATCAAGGTGTTATACAAAGCCATCTTGCTCCTTCTAGAGAGGGCTCTACTTCTCAATTGCGAAGGCGAAGAGTGATTCTGCGTTTTGATCTCGATACTGATGTTGTTGTCCATATTTACTGCGGAGGCGAGGTTAACGAAATCCTTGACTACCCCGAAGTTGTAGCTGCCCATTGTTACGCTCTGTTCGTTTAACGCCAGACCATTTTGGCAGCCTCCTTTTCTAAACCCGCTAACTCCTCATTGACGCCGTAGGTGCAAGCAAGCAGTTTAATGGAATTTTACAATATCATGCCTTTGAGTTTCGCACGATCGTATCAAGTATGGTGTTGAAGAAGACACATGACAGCGTGTGGCCAAATCTAAAACCTTTTTTGACATTGATGGTCTCGGTGAGTTCGTTACTAACTTTGATGGAGAAGCGCGAGCGTTAACTTGCACTTTTTCGGTCTTAGTGTTAGTGACTATATATTTAGTCAATTGTGGATCTTGCACATGCACATAAGCACATGCCCCTTTGAATAGTTATGTCGGAGACGGCACTTCCCTTTGGAACCCCTCACCACCTTTCAACGTAAATCTATCCCACAATATAGAACACACGATGTAACACGGTATTCTTTACATGGTCGCATTCCTTTATCGCTGACGCTCATCCTGCTTTTGCGCTCTTTGCCATTCGCGCATCCACTGCATATGAAATCCGGTCCAAAAAAATAAGAAAGAAAATCTGCTAGGGGATTTCTTAAATAAGTGTTGATAGATTCCTAAATGGGCTTATGTACACAGGGCAAGGTTGCTGACTGCACCCAACCTGGTAGGATGCCAGCGCGATCCCCGCTTGTGCATAAGTCAAGTTGACATACAGCCTCCTCGTGGCGCCCCTGGATAGCCATCACAACAACCGTTGTGTGGTGAACTAATGTATGCAGCGATCCCCCTCTGCCCGAGGGTCAAATAATGGGCCTGGCCTACCAGTTGTAGTTTGTGCGTGAGGTTAACTCCCTCACCACATAAAAAACCAACGGTTACGAACCGACAACGGGCCTTCAAGGTTGACGACCCCAGCACACGATCAAAGGACAATGATTTTCGGTTCTGCACGTGGAATGTGAGGTCCCTGAACAGACCATGTGCAGCCGATGAACTCGCGGAGGCCCTAGACTGCTACAAAGCAGATGTCACCGCCATCCAGGAGATGCGATGGGATGGGCCGGGCAAAAGGAAGATGAGAAACTGCGACATTAACTACGGTGATTGCTACAAAGAGGGAAGGCAGCGCTTATTTGGATGCGGATTCGTTGTTCGAGGCAGACTTAGGCAAAAAGTCTTAAGCTTTGATTATATCAGCGAGCGCCTCATAACAATCCGCATCAAGGCTAAATTCGCAAACATCAGCCTGATTTGCGCACACGACCCGACGGAGGAGAAGGATGACGAAAGCAAGGATGACTTTTATGATCTCCTAGAAAGAACATACGATCGATGACCCAGCTATGACACCAAGATCGTTATAGGAGATTTCAACGCACAGCTGGGCAAGGAAGAAATCTTTGCTAGAGTCATCGGAAAACACAGCCTGCACGACAACACATCCGACAATGGACTCAGGCTGTTGGACTTTGTGACAGGGCGAAACCTCACTGTAGCCAGCACGCGTTTCCCTCACCTCAACATTCACAAAGGGACCTGGCGGTCTCCTGATCAATCAACCGTCAATCAGATTGATCACGTTGCGATCGACGTCAGACACTCCTCCAATATTCTCGATGTCCGAACGTTCCGAGGAGCCAACATCAACTCGGACCATTTCCTTGTTGTAGCCAAGGTAAGGATGAGGATATCGAGAGAAGTACGGAGTCGAGAAAGAACACTACGGTTTGACGTCGGAAAGCTACAATCGCAATCGACCGCTAGGAACTTTGCCGACCGAGTCTCCCTGAAACTCTCTGAAAGTTCGACGCTGCCTGTACGAAACGTTGTCAAAAAGCCATCAAAGAAGCTGCCACTGACGTGCTGGGTTTCACGACACCACACACGACACCCATGGTTTGACGACGAGTGCAGGCAGGTACATGCAGCCAAGCAGGAGGCCTACAAGGCAACGCTGCATCGAACAACGAGAGCTGTTCGTGAGCTCTACGAACAGAAGAGAAGGGAAGAGCACCGGCTTCTCAGAAAGAAAAAGAAAGAGCATGAGAAGCGCGCGGTCGTGGAGATGGAGAGGTGTTACGACAGGAAGGAGGTCCGAAAGTTTTACCAAAAGGTAAAACAAGTATCAGGAAGATATAGACCTCGGACCGAAGCCTGCAGGGACGAAAATGGACAACTAGTAGTAGAATCGCAGTCGATGCTGAGAATTTGGAAAAATCATTTCTGTAGACTGTTAAACGGCGATGACGACACAAATTCCGCTGTCAGGCAGAATGTTTCACTCAATTTGGACGATGATGAACACGAATTCCGCCCCCCGACTTAGACGAAGTCAAGAAAGCGATTTCTAGACTGAAGTCGAACAAAGCTGCTGGAGCGGACGGATTGTCCGCGGAATTGTTTAAGGCAGCTGGAGATGAACTGGTTGGGCGCATGCACCAGCTCATCTGTAAGATATGGTCGGAGGAAAGCATGCCCGACGAGTGGAATCTCAGCGTCGTTTGTCCGGTCCACAAGAAAGGAGACCCCTTTGACTGCGCCAACTATCGAGGGATCAGTCTCCTTAACATCGCGTACAAGATACTCTCTGCCGTTTTGTGTGAACGCCTGAAACCCTTTGTCAACAACCTGATAGATCCTTATCAGTGCGGTTTCAGGCCACAATAGACCAAATATTTACATTTCGGCAGATCCTGGAAAAGACTCAAGAGATGCAGATCGACACCCACCACCAATTTGTCGATTTCAAGGCCGCATATGACAGCGTGCATAGAGACGAGCTATACAGCGCCATGTCTAGTTTTGACATTCCTGCCGAACTCGTCAGATTGTGCAGGATGACGACGGAGAACTCTCGCTGCTCCATCAAGGTCGGTAACGAACTCGCCAAGACCTTCAATGTCAAAGCCATTGGGCCAGCGTAACAGAGGACGTCCTCGCACTAGATGGCGCACACAAGTTTAAAAGGACCTCAACCAACTCAGTGTGCGCAACTGGAGGCAGCTGGCGAAAGATCGCGCTCGCTGGAGGGGCATGTTGGTTGAGGCCCAGGTCCACCCCCGACTGTAGCGCCCATCAAAGAAGAAGAAGAAGAATGAAATATGTGTAAACTAACAAAACGATAAATAACAACTGAAGTATGCAGATAAATAATATAAAATAAATAACAACTGTAGAATAAAATAAACATACCGCCGTCCTTGAACGAAGTTTCAGCTAACTGGTAATTTCGCCAACTTGTGTATCGGTCGTAGTATATTCCCATTTGCAGTCTTGAGGGTCACAACACGAACGTGACCATCCTTCACCGGATGAGTGTCTATTACACGTCCCATGGCCCATTTTCCTGGCGGTAAGTCGGCATCCTTGATAACGACGAGGTCATTGACCTTGAAGTCGACCTGTGTCTGCTGCCATCGAGGTCGCTGTTGCAGTGACGTCAAATATTCCACGTGCCATCGTTTCCAATATCCTTGGAGCTTAGCTTGGAGTTGTTGCCAACAAGAAAGGCGATTGGTTGGTATTTCTTGTGATGGCTCAGGTACGGTAGTATATGATTCTCCTAAAGAGAAATGGGAAGTCGTTAGTGGATCTAAGTCGTGATCAGATATTGGGCACAAAGGTCGCGAGTTGAGGACAACCTCAATTTGAGTCAGAAGAGTATAATATTGCTCAAACGTATAAATATTTGACCCAATTACACGGCGCAGATGCTGTTTTACCTTAGCCCAAAGAAGCACCGATTGGCAAGAGTTATTCTTCGTTTGATTTCAGCGCTGGTGTCGTTGTCTAAGTTGATAGCGGTTCCTAGGTAGACAAAGTTTTTAACTACCTCAAAGTTATATCTGTCTGCCGTGACGTTCTGACCGAGACGTCGGTGTTGGGTGTCCTTTCTTGTTGACAGCATATATTTGGTCTTACCCTCGTTTACCGCTAAACCCATCTTCGCGGCCTCCGTTGCAATACTCACAAAAGCGCCTTTGACATCACGCTGCGTTCTTCCGATAATGTCAATATCGTCGCCATGTGCCAGTAGTTGGACGGACTTCTGAAAGATTGTTCCTCTGGTGTTGGCGTTTGAGTTTTGAACAATTCTCTCAAGAACGATGTTGAAGAAGTCGCATGACAGCGCGTCGCCTTGTCTGAATCCTTTTTTGACATCAAAGGTCTCGGTTAGGTCTTTACCGACCTTAATGGAGCAGCGTGCATTCTCCATCGTCATCCTACACCAACGGACGAGTTTGGTAGGGATGCCAAAACTAGACATTGCTCTGTATAGCTCGTCTCTATAAATGCTGTCATACGCGGCCTTAAAATCGATGAACAGGTGGTGGGTATCGATTTGTTGCTCCTGGGTTTTTTCCAAAATCTGCCGGAGTGTGAATATTTGGTCGATGGTGGATTTTCCTGGCCTAAAGCCACACTGGTATGGACTGACCAAGTTGTTGACGAATGGCTTGAGGCGTTCACACAGTACGGCAGATAATATCTTATAGGCGATGTTAAGGAGACTTATCCCCCGATATTTGGGGCAGTCAAAGGGGTCTCCTTTCTTGAGGATCGGGCAAACAATGCTGAGGTTCCATTCATCGGGCATGTTTTCCTCCGACCATATTTTGCAGATGAGTTGGTGCATGCACCTTACCAAATCTTCGCCTGCGGCTTTAAAAAGCTCGGCGGGTAGGCCGTCAGCTCCAGCAGCCTTGTTGGATTTCAGTTTAGATATAGCAATCCTCACTTCATCCGGGTCGGGTGGACGGGATTGTTGATCTTCATCGTCCCTTTCATTGGGGTCGAATGGTTCGTTCTGCCTGACAGCGGAATTTGGTTCTTCGTCGCCGTTATACAGTCTGCAGAAATGGTTTCTCCATATCCTCAATATCGACTGTGACTCTACTACGATGTTCCCTTGATCATCCTTACAGGCTTCGGTTCGGAGTTTATAACCTTGACTGGTTGACTTTACCCTTTGGTAAAACTTCTTTACCTCATTCCTGCAGTAGTATCCCTCTATTCTGCCGATCGCGCGCTTCTCATGCGCCTTCTTTTTTCTCCTGAGAAGCCGGTGTTCGTCTCTCCTCTTCTGCTCGTAGTGCTCCCGAGCAGCTCTTGTCCTTCTTTGCAGTGCCACTTTGTATGCTTCTTGCTTGGCTGCATTCGCCTGCCGACACTCATTGTCAAACCAGGGGTTTCGTTGTGGTGGCGGATTGAGACCCAGCACATCGGAGGCGGCATCTCTGATGTCTTTTTGGCAATGCTGCCACTGGTCTTCAATACTTGATATTGGCGGCGTAGGATTTCTTAAGAGGTTCAGGGAGACACGATCGGAAAAGGATTTTGCAATCTCTTGCGATTGTAGCCGGCCGACGTTGGACGACGTTTGGCGAGGGAGATTGCCCATTAATTGTAAAGCTGTATCTTTCCGTTGGCGAAAGCAGGGAATGCACTCAAAGGTGATCTTACGAATCAAATTACGAGAACCGAGGATCTAGTAATCTTGGCGTAGACGGGCAAATAGCATAGAAACTCGCGGGTGGAGATGCGCGTCGAGAACGATCAACCGTGTGATTGCGTAAAATTATTGGTTGTTTAGTGTTATACGCGACATTTGCTTGTTAGATACGCCCCCTGATACGTAAAATGTTTTCATGGTCTATAAAGGTGAGAGGTTTAATAATTTTGTATGTGCAGGACAGTTGTTATTAATATTTTTGATGTAGTCACCGAAATGCTCATTCTGCAGCCACTTAATGATTGCTGTTTTAGCTTGTCACGTGGTTGCAGGAAACGTCCGGAAACTTCCTCCTTTTTCCGAAGTTTATCAACCAAGCTGTGGCATCTAGCTACGGTTCGAAGAAGAATATGCCAAGACGAGATTCTGTTTGCCAGCGAGTCAAATGGATGTTCCTGGTCCTGTGTTGTAGGGTAAGATTGTACTGCAACATTTCTCAATTCTTCCGCGCACTTGGGGTCTTCTGCTGCTTCCTCGATGATTGGCCAACTGTCGGAGATTCTTGAAGTCAGGTAGATCCAGTCAACCAAATGAGATGTCCTATCAACTGAGATGGCGATATTCCTCGTGAAGCGCTGTCGGCTGGATTGCACTCGGAATGGACATGAAACCACCTATTCCTTGGGATAGTGTCCAAAATGTCTGCAGTACGATTTCCAATAAAAATATTCCAACGGCGGGGTGGAGAAGACAGCCAGGATAAAACGACCTTTGAGTCCGACCAAGCATATACGTCCTTGAATGTTAATTTCAAGGCATTCTGAACCGATTCAAGTAGTCGAGCAAGGAGGAGAGCGGCACATAATTCTAGACGAGAGATACTTAACTGCTTTAGGGGTGAAACGCGAGATTTTGCAGCCACAATAGTGGTTTGAAATGTTCCATTTGGAAGTTCGTATCGAGAGTATATCACAGCGGCATAGGCAGATGTTGATGCGTTAGAAAACCCGTGCAATTGTCCGATGTTTCTAGAGATTTCAACCTGTGTAAAGAGCGAAAGTTCCTCACGAAATTGGCACCATTTTTTCGCTATTGGAAGGGAAATTTCATCATCCCAATTCAATTTTAGGAGCCACAGTTCTTGAAAAAGGATTTTCAATTGGATGACCGTGGTGGCTCGTGGGTATGTGGGTATGTGCGTCGACCTCAACCTCGACGTCGCAGGTTCGAATCCAGCTCCGAGCGACACAAATAATTTACACGACCCCACCTTTTTCGAGTCACTGACAGTGTTCAAAGAGTATTTCCTGTCTAGAAAAGCTTCTCAAACTTGGCCGTTCGGAGTCGGCATAAAACTGTAGGTCCCTTCCACTCGTGAAAGAATAGCACGCACAACACTAGTGGTTGCTGAGAAGCTAGGCCTTGGCCCTCTATGGGCTGTAGCGCCACCCATATTATTATTATAAGGTTAGGTGTAAGAACATTTGTTAAGTTAGTTAAGCTAGTTTTAAGCATTTTTGTCTAGCATGTAAGTAAATGAATTGAGAATAAAACAAAAATGAGGAAAAAAAAAGCAACGAGTCGTTAAGTAAATTTCCAGTGGTATCCCTATAGGAACCGTCGAAAACTACGCGCAACTTTGTGGTACCACTATCCGGTCTCAAGATCGCATGGTGGGGAAGGTAGAAGACATTAGGTTTGGTAATTTCCGAAGTGGGGACCTTAGACATATGACCAAGCTTCAAATACTCATTGAGGAATGTGGAGTACTCTTTGAAGAGATTCTCGTCTTTGCTGAATTTTCGCTCCATCGAGAAAAGACGCAAGACAGCTCCATTCAATGTGTTGGTAAATTGCGGTGGTGATTTAATGGGAAGTTTGACTACGTATCTACCGTCCGCGTTGCGACAATGCGTTTTGATGAAATGTTCCTCAATTTCCTTATTCTCCATTGACAAATTTGATTTCGAACCTATTTCTTCTATCATCTAAAATGATTGGAGTATGGCGTCAACATACACGACCGAAAGGAATGAATATGAACTCGTTGCTTTCTCTAAGGGTAACTTTCCTGCCAGCACGTAACCGAAAATCGTTTTTTGGGCTATTGGATACCCGTCCTTGCTATGCATGACATCGCCTTGGAATATTTCTCAAACCTTGTCAGCCCCTAACAACACGTCCACCTGTGTCGACTTGTTAAAATGAGGATCGGCTAGATCCAAACGATGCAGATGATCCCAATCTTCGACTGAGAACGAGTTTGTGGGCAAATTTGTAGTGACACTAGTCAGAATGTATGTGTCAATCATTATACTGAATGACTCACAGCGCGAGATAATGGGTAACGATATTTGGCCTCTAGAGTTACCCGCACTTTTTGATCCAATACCACATATTGATATGCGAGCATTTGTCCGCCTTAACCCAAGCCGTTGGACACATAATTCGGTAACGAATGAAACCTGTGACCCCGAATTGATAAGTATACTTAGTGGTTGGTCCATTGACATGTTCCCGCGCAGCTTTCAAGAGCGTCACACCGGCGTTTTAAGAATTCGATGAGCTGATTGATTGTGGGATAGTCTTCGGACACACTTTCTGTTGACCACGACTGCCTAGTTTCAGAATCCAATTTATTTAACAATATATAAATTAACAATGGACCTCTGTTGACCGCGTTGATTGAATTTAAGCCTCCCACAATCTCATCCGCGGCATCTGAAATTCTTCGAAGATGAATCACGTTCAGGCGATTCGCCGGTGGAAGATTCATGAATGTTTTTACGTAGCTGTTAATTACATATTTCGGTCTGTCGTATCGCCTTTCTAACCTTTCCCATGCCTGCTCGTAAGTGGCATCGCAAACTGGCAAATTGTTAAGAAGGCTAAGGGCTTTATTTCGAAGGCACGATTTAAGAATTTGGAATTTTTGTATTGAATCTAAATCGGGTTTATTGTTGTTTTGTCGCAAGGACAATTAGCAAAAAAATTTTCAGCTCAAGGATAAGCTTGCCGGAGGTGGAACAACAAAGGGCTGAAGTAAAACCGTGAAGTAAAAACCTTCGAGAGCGCGCTGAGAAACGGACAACCGAGAGAAAACGCAACTTGCAAGAAATACGAAAAAACTTTTTTTTTACGAATTAAATTTATTAGCGATGTTGATTGCTTTAGTTCTACACTGGGAATGCATACATCATCAGGGTCATTGCCTTCAGGAAATCTCTGGTCCGTTTATTTCCTTTGTCTATTGCTAGTCCAGTTGCATAGACTTTGCATATTTCGCCATCCTGCACCTCCCGGTTCCCTTGAAGTAGCCGGGCCATCACTGCATACGGGCACACCAAAATTCCATGCATGTGTGACAAAAAAAAACGTCGCAGCGTGGGAGGAGCCAAAGGGCGGTCGCGAAGCAGCTAGGCATTCAGTGCATACATACACACATCAGGTCTTCAGCACATGTGTGCATATCGCGAAAACTTCGCATCGTGGGAGTAGCCAAAATGTGGTCGTTGACCCCTTGTCGCTCACGATGTAGATCATTTTCTTTCTCCCTTTTCTGATCTCCCAAATTTGATGAAATGCCGTCGGTCGTCAGCTGATTGGGGTCTGTTGATTTTCCGTCGGCGTTTTTGTGATGCATTTCGTGATGTGCAATTTCCTCAGATGAATGCATGTTGCGTGCAACATCCTGCCGGGCCACCGGGAAAGAACTAAGACATCAGGATAATTGTCTCGCTGTAGCTGGTAGATCCTGGACTTATGACGTGTGACCGGTGTATGCATAAAAGGAAAAAAGGTGTAGATATGGTAAAAGCTGTGTGGGAATGATGAGTTATATTATGTATGTATTGTTGTTAGATTAAGAAGAATTAATTATTATATTTATATGTGTGTGTATGTGTTGGAGGGAACTCAGCTACTTCACCATAGGCAGAAGGCTTAGTTTAGCTATTGGCCGTTGAAACGAAGATGTTGCAGTTCTAACCGTCACGACTCGAATTTTACCGTCTGCTCCTGGGTGTGTTTGCGTGATTCTGCCTAGACGCCAAAGAGTGGGGGGCGTTTGTTCTTCAGGCAAGAGCACTAGCTGTCCTATCTTGAGATCGTTGTTTGGCGTTAACCATTTTGGACGACGTTGTAATCGGACCAAGTATTCAGACTTCCACTTTTTCCAAATATCTTGGTGGATTTTCTGCAGCAGCTCCCATCTTTTCAAATGAGACTCCTTCAATTCAGTTAAGTCCCTTTCCGGTGCGGTGTTTAATGCTGCTCCAATTAGAAAATGTCCTGGTGTTAGGATCGAGAGATCATCAGGATCGTCCGTTAAAGGACAAAGTGGACGAGAATTCATGCAAGCCTCGACTTGCGCCAGTACGGTTGCATATTCTTCGAACGTAAGACAGTAGTGTCCGATTACTCTCTTCAGGTGGTGCTTCATGGACTTCACACCCGCCTCCCAGAGCCCACCGAAATGCGGAGCAGCAGGAGGGTTGAAATGCCATTGGGTTCCATTGGTTTGGAGTGTTTTTGCAATGTCGGCCGACCATTGCTTTGGCATGAACGACCTTTCTGCTTCCATAAGATTGGCGGCTCCCTTAAAGTTCGTTCCGCAGTCGCTGTAAAGATTTGTACAAATACCACGGCGAGCGGTGAAACATTAAAACGCTGCGAGGAATGCAGATGTGGTGTAGTCGCTGACTAACTCCAGGTGAACTGCCTTCGTGCAAAAACAGACAAAAATCGCGATGTATGCTTTTGTAACCTTGTTGCACCGACCTTTCCACGCTTTCAGTTGCACAGGACCAGCATAGTCAACTCCTGACGTTTGAAACGGGCGGGCTTGGTTCACTCGTAAAGCTGGCAGATTTCCCATCTGTTGCTGCATCTCTGTTGCACTGAACCTGTAGCATTTTAAACATTTGTGTATGCACTGTTTTACAGCAGATTTCAAGTGCAAAATCCAGTACTCTGACCGAAGTGTGGCCATCATGAGTTGTTGACCACCATGAAGAGTTCTTAAATGCGCATCGTGGACGATGAGCATCGTTAGAGTGTTGGTTGAAGGTAATATTATCGGATGCTTCTGGGAATAGGCTAACTCCGCATTTTCCAATCGACCTCCAACTCGTAAAACACCATTTTCATCCATAATTGGTAAAAGTCTTGAAATTTTGCTTCTTCGAGGTATACATTCCTTGTTGCTTAACTTTTCTACTTCTTCAGAAAAATACTCCTGTTGAACAAGGGCAATCAGACGCCATTGAGCTGATGCTATCTCATCGACTGAAAGTGGTCCAACCAGCGGGTTTTGCAACTTCTTTGTTTTTATTTTCAAATTAGTGAAGACTCGACGCCAATATGCCACAGCTCGATACAATCGGTTAAGAGACGAAAAGCGGTTGAACAGACGCTCATTCAAGTTGAATGTAGTGAAGTGAACGCAGAGCTGAAAAAGATTTATTATTGGGTACTCAGATGCGATCAACTTACTTTTTTGTTTTAAACTCTCCGACCTTTTAGTTTCAAGATCGGTAGGCGTGATGTCAACGGACACATTTTGGGTTGCGTCAAATGATTTTAAAAACGCGGGTCCATACCACCATTGACCATTCTTGGATGGCACGTAATTCTACCAGTTGAAATCGGTGAGTTCTTGAATTTCTGCCACTCTGTTGGCAACGAACGTTGTCCTAATGTATGGTGCGCTATGAATCCATGCCAATGTGATTTGAGAATCACACCACAAGAACCTTTTTGCTGAATGAAGCTCCATCGTGTCCACCGTGACCATCAACAGATTTGCCAACAACAGGGCTCCACATAGTTCCAAGCGGAACTAGGGTGGCCCCGCTCAAAAGTAATGACTTACTTTTGAGCGGGGCCACCCTAGTTTTTGCTGCAATGAGATGTATGAGTGTATCATTACCCGTTGTAACTCGGAGATATATTGCTGCTGCGTATGCCTTTTCAGACGCATCGCAGAATCCATGAATTTCAACATTTGACTCGTTGGTAAGATTTATCCAGCGGCGAATTTCGATGGTCGCTAAAAGACTTAGTTCCGATTTAAATTTTTGCCATGAAGAAAGAATTGTTGGTGGGAGCTCAGCATCCCATAGGTGTTGTTGCTTCCAGATATCTTGCATCATTATTTTTCCAACGATGACGCAGGGTGCTAACCATCCCATTGGATCATAAAGGCGAGCTAGATCTGATAAGATCGTTCGCTTTGTGGTGCTCTTGTTTTCTGGGATTGAGATTTTAAAGGTGAAGATATCCTTGGCAGGATGCCACTGGATACCGAGTGCCTTAATGGCACCTTTGTCTACTGAGAGTGGAACTTGAACTTCTCTCTCCTCCTCTGGAACGGCCGTCAACAGCTCCTCGCAATTACTTGCCCATTTACGTAATGGAAAGCCTCCCCTTTTCAACATGCTTATGAGCTGTTCTTGCATCGTTAACGCTTCCGTTAGTGAATTTGCGCCGTACATAACGTCATCGACATAGAAATTTCGCATGGCTATGGTTGATGCTAGTAGGAAGTCATCTCGCTCATCAGCCGCAAGTTGTTGAAGCGTGCGAATCGCTAAGTATGGTGCGGCGGCAGTACCGAATGTCACCGTATTAAGCCGATATGTTTTGATTTCCTCGCCCTCTTTATCTCGCCATACTACCAGTTGATATAAAGAATCGAGAGGAGTAACCCAAATTTGACGGTACATTTTGGTTATGTCTGCTTTAAATGCAACTTTAAACTTCCTGAACCTTGCGATGTGATCAAAAATGTCATCTTGTAATCGAGGTCCAACAAGTAGATGATCGTTGAGTGACGTCCCGTCTGACGTCTTGCAAGACGCGTCAAAGACAATTCGCAGCTTTGTTGTTGAGCTGGACCCCTTTAATACCGCATGATGAGGCACGAAATAGTGAGGAGATTTTAATTCAGTTGGTTGAATTTCCGTCATGTGTCCGAGCTCCTTGTACTCATGGACCACCTTTTTATAGTCTTCATGAAACGACGGATTTGCTTGGAATTTTCTTTCCAACTGAAGAAACCTACTGATTGCTGACCTTTGAGACAGACCTAGGGACGGAAACGACCCGCCCTTGAATGGAAGTTGGACAACATATCTTCCATCCGGTTGCCGTTGGTGTGTTCTGCAGAAATAGGTCTCACATTCTTCTTCTTCTGGCGACATCTTCTTGCGACTTTGAACTTCCTCCAATTCCCAGAACCTACTGAGCAAATGGTCTAAAGTTTGAGTCTCTGTTTTAATATAATAGGATACTTGTGATTGGCTACTAATCGAGATGGGCCCCGATAGCACCCAGCCCAGTTCAGTTCTTTGTGCCAACGGAGTGCCCGGTTCACCTTTTCTTATGCCTTTAAGTATAATTGATGGGTAAACATCACTTCCCAATAACACATCAATTCGGTTAGGCTTGTTGAACCTTGGATCAGCACGCTCTAAGTTGCGGAGATGATTCCAATCGGACCGAAGTACCTTGGTTGTGGGAAGGACGGCTGTAAGTTTGTTGAGAACTAAAGCGCTTATTTGAAGACTGAAGTCCTTGTTTACAGTGGATAAGATTCTGAAAATTACTTTCCACTCTGAGCTATTGGCGTTAGTTTCTCCAACGCCAATTATGTTCACGCGGTTTCTTTCCTTTTTCATTTCATTTCCAAGCAATTCTGGTTGAGGGGTCAGAGCTGTCTGAAGACATCACCTTTGATGTATCTGCAGAAACGGGAACTGAGTTGGTTGGTTGTGGAAGTGGTACCTGGTCGGTGCGACGCAAGACATTCGATACTTCGTTTATGTGTAGAAGCGAGTGATGTTTTTGGCGGCACGTAGAACAGGAATATGTGCTTGTGCAATTTTGCGTAAAATGTGCACTTGAAGGACAGTTGCAGCATAGTTTGTGCTTCTTGACAAATTCCTGTCTTTTTGTGACGTTGAGAGCTTTGAATTTAAAGCAATTTCGGATCGAGTGTAAGCCGTGACACAACGCACACTTACCTGCGACTGTAGAGTTATGCACCCGAACCGAATTATGAGATTTTTTTTGTTTATGGTGATTGACACCAGATGATGACTGTCCAATGACGTCCAAGGTTCTCGACCTCATTAAAATGAAGTCTTCGAGAACGCTGTATTTGGGATAGTCTACATGTGTAGATATATGTGCTTCCCAATGTATGCGCGTAGTAAGCGGGAGTTTCTGCACTGTATGAAAAATTAGAACATCCTCCCATGACTCTACAGCTACACCAAGATTCTTTAGGGACTGCCTTGCTTCGTTTGTCGTGTCAACTAACAGTTTAAGATCTTCGGACGATTCTGCAACAAGCTGAGGCTGATCGAAGAGGAGTTTAAACTGATTATCCTTCAACAGACGAATATTTTGGTATATCTTCACGAGCAACGCCCAAGCAGATTCGAAATTTGAATCGGTATTTCTCAGAAATCGAGCTGCTTCACCCGTAAGATTGCCTTTTAAATATTGCAACTTATGAGCATCAGATATTGACGCGTTCTTGTTGACCATCGCTTCAAACAAATTCTTAAACTCTGGCCACATGTTTAAAGAACCGTCAAACGTGGGGATTTTAATTGCAGGGAGCTTAAGTTCTACCGATGGCGTGTTTGAAGCGCATAGTGATCTGTTAAGGGCAATTTGACTTTCGGTTGTTGCCAACTGTTCCTTTAACTCACAGGAATATTCAAAAAATAGTTCCTTCAGTTTGTGAAAAGTGAGAGAATCCATATAATTCACCTTTATTTCTTCGGTAGGAGCCTCAACAATTTTCTGATGAAGAACCTTGGCCTCCTCGAAGGATGCCTCCAAATCTGCCAACCGCGCCTCATACATGTGCACCGATTTCTTTTTGATATCTAAGTTAGAATACGCTTTATAATCAGCTGCGATATTCCGTGAAATCGTTTGCACTGCATCGATTAAGTTTGGAAGCTTTGATTTGCTCATGATGCGTACAGAAATGATAATTGATCCCTCCCCGAACACACAACACAACACACGAGTTAATTTATTATGATCAAATATGATCAGTGAATTAAAGGCAAGAAATATTATAAGTAAGTTGCTCCCTCGCTGTACAATCTCGAGAAGTGGCTTTGCTCCCTCGCTGTGTCAACTTCAGATGCACGTTCTTACAGGATAAGGAGTAGCAGTCATCAACACTATACACTCCGATTGTCTTTTCGGATTGGTTTTCACACTCGCGTTCACTTTCTGCTTTGCAATTCCTTCAAGGATTTTTTTTTTTATTAATGTCCTTAATTAAATCCGGCTCGAAGGACCAATGTTTTGTCGCAAGGACAATTAGCAAAAAAATTTTCAGCTCAAGGATAAGCTTGCCGGAGGTGGAACAACAAAGGGTTGAAGTAAAACCGTGAAGTAAAAACCTTCGAGAGCGCGCTGAGAAACGGACAACCGAGAGAAAACGCAACTTGCAAGAAATACGAAAAAACTTTTTTTTTTACGAATTAAATTTATTAGCGATGTTGATTGCTTTAGTTCTACACTGGGAATGCATACATCATCAGGGTCATTGCCTTCAGGAAATCTCTGGTCCGTTTATTTCCTTGGTCTATTGCTAGTCCAGTTGCATAGACTTTGCATATTTCGCCATCCTGCACCTCCCGGTTGCCTTGAAGTAGCCGGGCCATCACTGCATACGGGCACACCAAAATTCCATGCATGTGTGACAAAAAAAAACGTCGCAGCGTGGGAGGAGCCAAAGGGCGGTCGCGAAGCAGCTAGACATTCAGTGCATACATACACACATCAAGTCTTCAGCACATGTGTGCATATCGCGAAAACTTCGCATCGTGGGAGTAGCCAAAATGTGGTCGTTGAGCCCTTGTCGCTCACGATGTAGATCATTTTCTTTCTCCCTTTTCTGATCTCCCAAATTTGATGAAATGCCGTCGGTCGTCAGCTGATTGGGGTCTGTTGATTTTCCGTCGGCGTTTTTGTGATGCATTTCGTGATGTGCAATTTCCTCAGATGAATGCATGTTGCGTGCAACAATTGTGAACAGCGGTCTCGTACATATCGCGAAAAAGAGGCCAATCCTGATAGTTGCCCGAAAAGGGTTCTATATGAAGTGTTTGAAGAATGGAAGGTGTACCTTGTTGCAGAGTTTTCTTCTTCAACGCCTCAACTAGAATCTGTTGTTGATCGGCCAGACGGCTAACAACATCCTCCCTACGAAGTGTGGTGTGTAAAACAGTTTTTAAGATCAGGAATTTCGCCTCAAATTCTTTAAAATCAGGCCCTGGATCCGAATAGGATTCTTGATCCGCGAACCTCATACATTTTATTTTGCGATGCACTAAATTCTGTCCACAGATCTTCAACTCTATTCAATTTAACCTCAAGCTCATCTAATGATGTGGTTTCTTTGACGGATTCTGAATAGCTAGCCAATTTTGTTAGAGAGGCTTTCAAATGACCGCGTGTGAGCCTAAGAGTGGGCAAGGTGGTACCAGTAACACTCATGTTAGAATTAAGTAATTAATAGTTTAACAAATTAGTGGAATAAAAGTTTTCAAGCGAAAAGTTAAAGAATGTTCATACAAAATGCACGTGTCGAAGAGTTTCTTCGCGAAAATTCTATTGCACAGATTCACTTAAATTTTTTTCTTTTTGTTAACACGAAATAAATGAGATATGAATCGAAATCACGAAATCGATTAAGATCCGGCTGGAATTTGAACCAAAATTATGTAGTGGAATTTCAATGTTTTCTCTTAACACAAACAGACCGCACAGAAATCTGTAAACGATGATGGGAGCGCATAGAAAATCTTCCAACGATGCACAAAAAACTAACCTGTTTTCAAACAAAATATATTTTAATACCCCTTTGATGTGTGCTCTGCTGTGTCCAAGATCCAAATGGACGAGAGATCTGGGACTCTGCCAAAGGAACCGCATGCACATGTAGAGTCATAGATAACAACAAACAATTGAATAAAGATTACATATGAGCGATAGGGATAGGTTGATAGGACAACACACAGATAGTAGTGACCTTGAAATTGCTACAGTCTGTACAATATTCTCAAAAAAACGAGGGAGAAACACAGTGTAAATGGACATTGTTCGGCAATGTTGCCCAAATAATACAATTGCAATGAAATATGTGTAAACTAAGAAAACGATAAAAACAACTGTAGTATGTTCTTGAACATACAGTATATGCATAAATATAACATATACATATAATAAATTAAACATAAATATTGAATATGCACACAAATAAATGGGATATTATATGGAACTATTAGTTAAAATTTGTCTGACAAGAATATGCTTATGAACGGAAAATATTATTGATGAGTATATTATCAGATATTTCTCGTCGTAATAAATACTTTTCTCTGAGTTGGATTATTCTATCTTTAATACGGTGTTAGCCTTATCGTGCAACTCCCTCGTCGAAAAATGCCATGTGACTTTAAGGATAACTTTCAATATTTTTATTTTGTGCTATTTGGAGGACTGCCATATAACATAAAGGACGGACAAATTACTTTAAATATAATAAGTTTGTTATCGTTACTTAGTAAAAACTTAATAATTATCAATGGGTACATAAAACGAATTACTTGATTAACTTTGTTGACGATATTGGAGATATTTATTAATTAAAAGTTTTCTGTCCAAGGTTATACCGAGTTGTTTAGCGCTACCAGTAAAATCAATTTCAACACTTTCACTTTGCTATTCTTTTCTTAGCTTGAGTCTTAGAAGCATTTAATTTTATTTTCCATTTGCTTAAGTAATATCTGAGCATATGATGTTCAGTCCCGATTGAAATTTGGTTTCGACAACGGTTAAATATATCCCTGTGACATCAGCTAATAAGCATAGGTTATTCACAACTGGTCAGCTGAGGAAAATATATTAGTGGAAACCGAATACAAATAATTTGTGTGCCAACCCTGTATGTCATACGGAATCGAACGCTTTTGTAATTTTCAGTATCACTAATCTAGTTGACTTAAACGACGGAAAACCGATCAATCATTGAACTAGACCTAGGTGATTTTTGTAGAACGAAGCAAGTGGAATATCAGCTTTTTCTCTATAAGTGTACTTAGGGAGGTTATAATGCTGATAGAGTCTGTTCACTTATTTTCTCATCTGTACACATTAATTTCACTAACTTTGCTAACTAACTAACTTAACAAGGAATTCATGCAATTATGAAATGAAATTATTCTGCGGATTCTTAAAGCACTTTAATTGGTGGTGGAACTTTTTCCTTTGAGTTAGTCAAACCACATGGTTCCTCACTAAAATCACTGTCAGTTAGAGTCTGGAGTGGAATGAACTCAATTCGGCTTACAACACTCATTTTAGATCTTCTAAAAGACTAAATGTCTTCTTGAGATTGGGATCTGCCCTTCTTCGGTATGTTTAGTGCTTAACTAAACTCCGGAGGAAATTGGGAAAGATAAATGGCTCGATAGTGCAGTCGCACTGAGACACATCAAACACGGACATATCGATGTCATCGACTCAAAGGATACCCTGATGTCAAGAAAATAAAAATGGATAATGAACCCTGCTTCAGATAACCACAATTCATTAATGGAACTATACTATTGTGATGTTAAACACAGTACAACGAATGGACAAGTTGAAAGAGTCCGATCAACCCTAATAAAAATAGCAAGGTGTATAAAAGAAAAATTCCGTTTATTTAATTACTCAGAGTCGATGTATAGCTGTGCAACAGTACAGTAGATCAATACATTCAGTGATTGATGAAATGTCACACGATATAATCTTTAATAAAAATATCATGATGCTAAAACAAACATATTGAGTTACCGTAATAAGCGCAAGATTCAGAAGATGTAGTTAGTTAGTTTTAGTAAGTTCTAATTGACTTTTATTTCAGTAAATATATTACAATAATAAATAAAAAAAATACAATAATAAATAAAAAACATAAGTCATCAAGGATTTGGCCTATGGCCGTCTACCAGTTTGACAAAATATAAAAATATAAATTTAGAAATCTCCTTTTATAATACACTTTCTATACCAAAGTGCAGTTGTTGAGTAATTATATAAAACGTCCCATCATTTTTCTCCATTAAGGATACTTAATGGATATGTTATTTCTAACATCGATAGTCGGCATTCTTTAAGAATTGGACAAATACGCAGAAAATACAGGATATCTTCTCTCTCTTTCATATTGCAGAGGCAACAAAGTGTTGTCACCTCTCATTTTAAAAAAATAGTATTTATTCTCATATATTTCTCATTTGAAAAGTGGTTAAGTTTTCTATAATAGCTTTCTTAATTCTACCACATATTGATCATAGGTGTGCTTAATTGAGTTGAATTTTTCTCGTCGGAGATGATGTTGTTCGTTCGCTTGAAGAGTCACATTTATTCCGCTTTCAGCTGCCACTCTCTGCCAATCTTCGCAAACATTTCCATTTGTTCTTATTATACTTTTTAATTCTATGTTTGGTATTCTGGATTGATTCATCACAAGTACTTCTAAGCATTAGTTGAAGTGTATTTTGTGGGTGTACAAGAACGAAGTGGGGTTTCAATGTGTAGCATATAGTTAGGAGTATTTTTCGGTAAGCGGAATATCCTCTTGAAGAAGTACCCCAGACTTGAGCTCCATATAGCATTATCCGGCTGCAGTCGAGTGAAATAAAGTTTGCTTTGCACCTTGCAAAACGTATTTGCTTTTGAAACAACGTTTTTTAGCAACAGCTAATTTTTCTTTAAGATGTGGTTTTAGGCTTAAAGATGATTATATCAGGATACCCAGATATTAGTGTCTGGATACTCTCTCAACTTCTTTGCTGCACCTGCATTTCTTAATATCATAATTTTTGATTAAGTCTGTTAATCATCAACTGCATACCATGGATAGAGTCACACAGAAGGACTATATCATTTATTTTCTCATTTTTTTATTCTTAATTAATTTATTTACCATACATGCTAGACAAAAATGCTTAAAACTAGCTTAACTAACTTAACAAATGTTCTTACACCTAACCTACTGACCCTTTACGGGTACTCTTAGCTATTCTAATTGTAAATTTGTCTGTGCCTTTCGGTTTATGCTATGTTCTTTTTAATGTTTTTTTTTTTTTTTGTTTTTGTTTTATTTATTTCGCCACGAAAGCTGGTAAGAAAAACTTGGCTATATGAAGAACTTTATCGTCCGCATACATCAAAACCTTATTCCACCTCTTACATCATATTTTCATATTCATATTATTCGTGCTTTTGTAATCGCCTTTTTTTGTGTACGGGTAAAATGATTGTTTTTTGGGGGCATGGGCTTATGTACACAGGGCAAAGTTGCTGACTGCACCCAACCTGGTAGGATGCCAGAGCGATCCCTGTTAGTGCATAAGTCAAGTTGACATACAGCCTCCTCGTGGCGCCCCTGGATAGCCATCACAACAACCGTTGTGTGGTGAACTAATGTATGCAGCGATCCCCCTCTGCCCGAGGGTCAAATAATGGGCCTGGCCTACCAGTTGTAGGTTGTGCGTGAGGTTAACTCCCTCACCACTTAAAAAAAACCAACGGTTACGAACCGACAACAGGCCTCGGATGTGGACGGATTTAAGGTTGACGACCCCAGCAAACGATCAAAGGACAATGATTTTCGGTTCTGCACGTGGAATGTGAGGTCCCTGAACAGACCACGTGCAGCCGATGAACACGCGGAGGCCCTAGACTGCTACAAAGCAGATGTCACCGCCATCCAGGAGATGCGATGGGATGGGCCGGGCAAAAGGAAGATGAGAAACTGCGACATTTACTACGGTGAATGCTACAAAGAGGGAAGGCAGCGCTTATTTGGATGCGGATTCGTTGTTCGAGGCAGACTTAGGCAAAAAGTCTTAAGCTTTGATTATATCAGCGAGCGCCTCATAACAATCCGCATCAAGGCTAAATTCGGGAACATCAGCCTGATTTGCGCACACGCCCCGACGGAGGAGAAGGATGACGATAGCAAGGATGACTTCTATGATCTCCTAGAAAGAACATACGATCGATGCCCCAGCTATGACACCAAGATCGTTCTAGGAGATTTCAACGCACAGCTGGGCAAGGAAGAAATCTTTGCTAGAGTCATCGGAAAACACAGCCTGCACGACAACACATCCGGTAACGGACTCAGGCTGGTAGATTTCGCCTCGGGGCGTAACCTCTCTGTGATGAGCACGCGGTTCCCACACCTCAACATCCATAAGGGGACCTGGCGGTCTCCTGATCAATCAACCGTCAACCAGATTGATCACGTTGCGATCGACGTCAGACACTCCTCCAGCATTCTCGATGTCCGAACTTTCCGAGGAGCCAATGTTGACTCGGACCATTTCCTTGTTGTAGCCAAGGTAAGGATGAGGATATCGAGAGAAGTACGGAGTCGAGAAAGAACACTACGGTTTGACGTCGGAAAGCTACAATCGCAATCGACCGCTAGGAACTTTGCCGACCGAGTCTCCCTGAAACTCTCTGAAAGTTCGACGCTGCCTGTACATTCAATAGAAGAAGAATGGAAACGTTGTCAAAAAGCCATCAAAGAAGCTGCCACTGATGTGCTGGGTTTCACGACACCACCCAGAAGGAACCCATGGTTTGACGACGAGTGCAGGCAGGTACATGCAGCCAAGCAGGAGGCCTACAAGGCAACGCTGCATCGAACAACGAGAGCTGTTCGTGAGCTCTACGAACAGAAGAGAAGGGAAGAGCACCGGCTTCTCAGAAAGAAAAAGAAAGAGCATGAGAAGCGCGCGGTCGTGGAGATGGAGAGGTGTTACGACAGGAAGGAGGTCCGAAAGTTTTACCAAAAGGTAAAACAAGTATCAGGAAGATATAGACCTCGGACCGAAGCCTGCAGGGACGAAAATGGACAACTAGTAGTAGAATCGCAGTCGATGCTGAGAATTTGGAAAAATCATTTCTGTAGACTGTTAAACGGCGATGACGACACAAATTCCGCTGTCAGGCAGAATGTTTCACTCAATTTGGACGATGATGAACACGAATTCCGCCCCGCCGACTTAGACGAAGTCAAGAAAGCGATTTCTAGACTGAAGTCGAACAAAGCTGCTGGAGCGGACGGATTGTCCGCGGAATTGTTTAAGGCAGCTGGAGATGACCTGGTTGGGCGCATGCACCAGCTCATCTGTAAGATATGGTCGGAGGAAAGCATGCCCGATGAGTGGAATCTCAGCGTCGTTTGTCCGCTCCACAAGAAAGGAGACCCCTTTGACTGCGCCAACTATAGAGGGATCAGCCTCCTTAACATCGCTTATAAGATACTCTCTGCCGTTCTGTGTGAACGCCTGAAACCCTTTGTCAGCAACCTGATAGGTCCTTATCAGTGCGGTTTCAGGCCAGGAAAGTCCACAATAGACCAAATATTTACACTCCGGCAGATCCTGGAAAAGACTCAAGAGATGCAGATCGACACCCACCACCTATTTGTCGATTTCAAGGCCGCATATGACAGCGTGCATAGAGACGAGCTATACAGCGCCATGTCTAGTTTTGATATTCCTGCCAAACTCGTCAGGCTGTGCAGGATGACGATGGAGAACTCTCGCTGCTCTATCAAGGTCGGTAACGAACTCACCGAGACCTTCAATGTCAAAAAAGGTTTTAGGCAAGGCGACACGCTGTCATGTGACTTCTTTAACATCATACTTGAGAAGATAGTGCGAAACTCTAACGTAAACACCCGAGGCATGATCTTCCAAAAGTCCGTTCAACTGCTTGCATACGCGGACGACATTGACGTGATTGGACGAACACAGCGAGCCGTCAATGAGGCGCTTGCTGGCATTGAAGCGGAAGCGGCTAAAATGGGTCTAGCGGTAAACCAGGGCAAAACAAAGTACATGCTGTCATCACGGAAGGACGCACAACATCGACGTCTCGGACAGAGCGTCATATCGGGCAGTAGAAACTTTGAGGTAGTCAAGGACTTCGTCTACCTAGGCTCCTGAGTAAATAGGGACAACAACACCAGTACCGAGATCAAGCGCAGAATTACTCTTGCCAATCGCTGTTTCTTTGGGCTCAAGAGGCAATTGAGTAACAGAGCCATCTCTCGAAACACCAAATTGACCTTGTATAAAACCCTGATCATCCCAGTCCTGCTCTATGGCGCAGAGACATGGACGCTATTGAAAGCGGATGAAGAAGCTCTTGGTTGTTTTGAGAGAAAAGTTCTGCGTACGATCTTTGGTCCTGTTTGCGTTGATGGCGTTTGGAGGAGAAGGTTCAACCACGAACTATACGGGAAGAAGAAGAAATTGATTGTTTTCTTAAATGCAGCGGAGACATTATCAGCGGACATATTATCTTCAAATATTCTATTAAATTCTACTGTTAGCGAGTATATAAACTCTTTTGTGCAGTGTTTATAGAATTCGAATGGGATGCGATCAATACCAGTCCTTTATTTAATTTTGAGTTTCTTATAAGTTCTTTGACTTCATACTCTGGATGAAAAAAGCAATGTCTAATTGTTCATCTATAAATAGAGGAATAGAGCTGCATATTGAAATAGTGACGAAATTATTGGGACATTTAGAAGGTTCGAAGTGGGTCTTGAATTGCGGGGCTTTGAGAGATATAGAGATGATTGACGTGTATCCGCTTATGTACTTGGCCGCTTTCCTAAACTGAGCCGATAAGGGCTATGTTTTGTTGTTCAAGAATAATTTTTACAAATAATATTTATTGTTTATTGTGACACATTCGCTAGTATTTCCTATTGGAATCTTAGTGTGTTTTAAAAATGGTGCAATTATTATTTCTCAAAAGTTTTAATAATTTAAACGATTGGTTTCTTGCTTTCAAGCAAGAGGTCAAATCGACTAATTCTGTGAATGCAGTTCCATAATATTAATGTTTCGTTGTTAAGTCTCTGAACAGACTAGACTTTGTGGTATCTTGTTAGCATGGTTACAACTAGCAGTAAAATTAACAGTTACTTCTAAGGGCATGTGGTCTGAAAAGATCTCAATTCCACCTTGAAAACTGTTTAGCAACTTATACTTATCCCGAAACGAGGACAGTTCACCTTGCAGATCACCTTTGAACTAGCATTAAACAGACGCATATCGTACTCCTCAGCAAGTTTAAGGATTTTTTCTCCTTTACTATCACAGATTGGGTCCTTAGATTTCCCATAGGGTTCTACGAAACTGGTGCTGTATCCGGAAGCGAAGTTATTTTGTGAAAGTCCTACTTCGCCATTAAAATTTGCAATAAGCATATTAGCCGCAGAGTCTAAGGAGTGCATTGAGTCACAGCTTGTCGAAATCAATGATTGCAGTTTAAGTAGATAGGTACCAAGGAGATATGAAATTTATTCGATTTTAGGTTAATGACATATATTGACATATATTTCGTCAGTGTTTTTTGAATACAGATCCCTAAAAGGTTATCGCGAAATCCGCACAGTGTTCCACCTCTTCTTCTTCCAAAGGGCGAAGTTTTCACAGCAGGAGACCAGATTAACTCATAATTCATAAATTTGTTCAAATATAGTAATATAATGTATGAAAAAACAGAATGTGAAGGCAATAAAATTAAATCCAGGTAAGTAAAACAAGGCTAAAATAACATAAAGGGACAAAAGTCAGAATATTCAATTGGGATAGAATAATATCCGAACTAAAATAATTTGAATGAAACATTTTTTCCACAGCAAGTAGTATTTTGTATTGCACCTTAATAGTTTTATATCTTATTAAAACCTTGAATTCTAATTATAGGACCAATTTATGATTGATTAATTGCAATCAAACGTAAGACCATGAAAACATATATGATATTTCAAGGAATACTCACTCAAAATATACATAATACATTATTAAATACAGAAAGCGTCATTGCCAAGAGGTCTGTATTGTATTGCTTTACACTCTATACGTATTGGTAGTATATGAACGAGTTGGTAAATTTATCGTAAAAAGGAAGGACGCTGATAAGTCGAACAAATTTCGATTTTACTGTGCATTCCATAATTGGAAAATGTCGCAAAAAAGTTTGACCGCCGAAGAAAAATGTCGACTTTCAAGAAGTCGTCTACTGAAATGTCGATTTCACAACTTGAATGTCGTTAGAATGTCGACGACTTCTTTGATACCTTTAGAGGAGCTATGAGCTATGTGTTGTGAATTATGATGATGTTATCATATGTTAAATGCAACTGTAGGCTTCATAGCATCGACATTTTCCTTATCGATATTTTGTTTTATCCGTCTTAAAGACAATTTTATAAGTCGACATTTTACTAATCGGTTTTTTGTAATCGACCATTTGAAAGACTGTTAATCGTACCCAACACCAAAATAAAAATTTCAAAAAGGCTGTTTCCGGCAACATAAAACAGAAAGCATTAAAAATTGTTGTTGCGAGCGCGCGAGTTGTGTTCTCTTAACAATGAAAAAAAAATCTTCTCCGAGTCCAGTCCTAGACATCCATAGAGTAAATTGAGCTTCGCTATAGTAGTTCTGTAACTAAAGGAGCCGAAGAGACCGACACCGCACACTGATTCTTTCCACTGCGGAGAAAAATGCACACGATGCAGGCCTCCAACTCCTGAAACCGTCGTACTTCACTACTAATCTCTTCTAATAACATCATAATCCAATATGCATGCTTTGGATGTATGTATGTGCTTTTGGTATTGAGGTTTACAGCGCTACCTTTGGTAGTTGCTTCTTTTCCGCACTCTCCATGAAGGACGCCATTTGAGCGAAAGTTACCTCCGACGGGTGTGACTGCCCCGAGTGAAGTTTTCACTGTGGGCTGCTTCTGCAGAATTGTATTTGCTTTCCGCTGCTGGAATTTAGCACAACCCCGATAGTTAGCGGTGTGTCCGGTGTTCCCTTATAGAACGTATCTGAGCTGATTCTTGTCAGCTGCGCCCTCTTGCCCCAGTGGACAATTCTCCGAGTTGTTGTTCTAGCTGCACTTTACGCATCAATGCTGCATTTGGCAACGACGCGGCATTCTCGGACCTTGTTATAATTTATCAAATTTGCTTGTTGGCGACAACTGAACAATGTAAAACCGCAATTTTCGTCCTTCGTTCCTCGCCTTTACCGTGAAGTTGGGCCATAACACACTTGCTCGTTGGGCAGCTGGAGGAGCTTCTCCGTTTCAAGCAACGCAGAAAGCATCAACACTGGGAATGGTTCTTTTCGCCTTTTTGGTGTGAAGGAGAAGCATTGCATCCCCGAAATTTTAAGAACCCCATTAACAACTGTGTAGTGCTATACTTAATTGCAATGTATTAACTTTTTTTCTTGCGGTTACTTTTGCTGAACTGCATGTTACTCTTGTTTCTGTTTTGTTGGCAGTTGTTGTTGCTGCGCAGAAAACTATTGTTCTCGCAAGAGACTGAGCTCTGAGCTCTCTTATTTCATGAGGAAATTGCTTGGTTTTCTGCCGCATGTCTTTATGCTAACTTTGTTTAAGGCGAAAGATTCGCTCCAGTTCTGTCGGTCTGTCGAAATAACTTGGGTCAAAACTATTGATTCGAACGACCTCAATCATGCTCTACAATACTCTTATTTTGCTAGTCCTGCTTCACGATAAGCCAACGTATATCCTCCAAAAACCCCATGTAATCTAATAAATTTTAGTCACACAACAGTCATTTGGGCACTGACAAGCCTTAAACTCTTCAAGTCAGCACAACCTGACGGCATCATCCCTGCGGAGTTTCAAAGAACACCGGACCTTATCATGCCTTCGATTCTCAACATCTGCAAAGGCTGTACGAGTCTAGGTCGGCTCCTCTAAAAGGTTCAAAGTAGTGTTTATTCCCAAAGCGGGAAAAAACTCCCTTGCGAAAAGAGGACCGAAGGACCTCAGGCCTATCAGCCTCTCCTCATTTCTCCTGAAAACCTTATAGACGCTACAATAAGGGCAAGTCTGCAGAGACCTTCCTCTACTCACTGATAGGCACCATAGAGAAATCTCTCGATTTAAAAACAAAATATACACTTTTGACACTTCTCGAGGTGCGTTCAAAAATATCAAACCAAAAGCAATTTCACTTGCGGTTAACAACGTTGGGATCGGAAAGTCCTTAGTGACTTTCATTCATCAGCTACTCACCAGCAGAGTAATACACTCTCAGATGGGAGACGCTAAGATCCATAGAGGAGTTAATAGGGGCATCCCACAAGGAGGTGTTCTCTCACCCCTTCTTTGGAACGTAGCGGTAAATGAACTGCTATTAATACTGGAAGATGTAGGGTGCAAAGTTATTGCATATGCGGATGATATTGCCATAGCGGCATCCCGCAAATTCGTCTCTACTCTAAAAGACATAATGCAGAATGCCTTTGACAAGCTAGAGGCATGGACACAAACATGCGGACTTGGCGTCAACCCACAAAAAACGGATATCGTACTCTTCACCAAAAGATACAAAATCCCCCGACCCCACACTGCTGTACGGCACTATATTAGATCTAACTACCAGTTCGAAATTTCTTTGTCTCACGATCCATGCCAACCTAAACTGGAAACTCAACATTCAGGAAAGGGTCAAGAAAGCCTTTTCCGCCGTTTTTAGCTGCAAAAAAGCCATTGGATGCAATTGGCGCATAGCTCACTGAATTTTCACCTCGATTGTCAGACCGACACTTCTGTATGTAGTCTCAGTTTGGTGGACAGGACTAAACAAGGCTGTCAACTGCAAGGCACTCAACCGAGTATAAAGACTGGCCTGCCTCTGCATTAGCGGTGCAGTGGCAAAAACTCCGTCAGACGCACTGAATATTTGCCTCCATCTTCCACCACTGGAAATATTCGGAAAACAAACAGCGGGCAGCACAGTCTTGAGACTCAAAATACTCCGACTGTGGTCCGGACTCAACATCGGCCACTCGACCATTCTCAAGGAATTCAACTTCCTTCCTAGCAATACTGACCGCTTAATCTTATTCTTCTTTGATTGGCGCTACAGTCCGGGGTGGACCTGAGCCTCAACCCACATGCCTCTCCAGCCAGCCCGATCTTTCGCCAGCTGCTTCCACTTGCGCACACCAAGTTGGTTGAGGTCCTTTGTGTGCGCCATCTAGTGCGAGGACGTCCTCTGTTGCGCTGTCCCAATGGCTCGGTGTCGAAGACTCTTCGGACCCGACCTGTGGTGTCCATCCGCTCTACATGACCTAGCCATCTTAAGCGTTGAATCCGAAGACGCTTACCGCTTAACTAGGTGCATGCCGCTGTACAGCCCGTATAGTTCGTGGTTGAACCTTCTCCTCCAAACGCCATCAACGTAAACAGGACCAAAGATCGTACGCAGAACTTTTCTCTCAAAACAACCAAGAGCTTCTTCATCCGCTTTTAATAGCGTCCATGTCTCTGCGCCATAGAGCAGGACTGGGATGATCAGGGTTTTATACAAGGTCAATTTGGTGTTTCGAGAGATGGCTCTGTTACTCAATTGCCTCTTGAGCCCAAAGAAACAGCGATTGGCAAGAGTAATTCTGCGCTTGATCTCGGTACTGGTGTTGTTGTCCCTATTTACTCCGGAGCCTAGGTAGACTAAGTCCTTGACCACCTCAAAGTTTCTGCTGCCCAATATGACGCTCTGTCCGAGACGTCGATGTTGTGCGTCCTTCCGTGATGACAGCATGTACTTTGTTTTGCCCTGGTTTACCGCTAGACCCATTTTAGCCGCTTCCGCTTCAATGCCAGCAAACGCCTCATTGACGGCTCGCTGTGTTCGTCCAATCACGTCAATGTCGTCCGCGTAAGCAAGCAGTTGAACGGACTTTTGGAAGATCGTGCCTCGGGTGTTTACGTTTGAGTTTCGCACGATATTCTCAAGTATGATGTTAAAGAAGTCACATGACAGCGTGTCGCCTTGCCTAAAACCTTTATTGACATTGAAGGTCTCGGTGAGTTCGTTACCGACCTTGATAGAGCAGCGAGAGTTCTCCATCGTCATCCTGCACAATCTGACGAGTTCGGCAGGAATGTCAAAACTAGACATGGCGCTGTATAGCTCGTCTCTATGCACGCTGTCATATGCGGCCTTGAAATCGACAAATTGGTGGTGGGTGTCGATCTGCATCTCTTGAGTCTTTTCCAGGATCTGCCGTAATGTGAAAATTTGATCGATAGTGGACTTTCCTGGCCTGAAACAGCACTGATAAGGATCTATCAGGTTTTTGACAAAGGGTTTCAAGCGTTCACACAGAACGGCAGAGAGTATCTTATAAGCGATGTTAAGGAGGCTGATCCCTCGACAGTTGGCACAGTCAAAGGGGTCTCCTTTCTTGTGGACCGGACAACCGACGCTGAGATTCCACTCATCGGGCATGCTTTCCTCCGACTATATCTTACAGATGAGCTGGTGCATGCGCCCAACCAGGTCATCTCCAGCTGCCTTAAACAGTTCTGCGGACAATCCGTCCGCTCCAGCAGCTTTGTTCGACTTCAGTCTAGATATCGCTATGTTGACTTCGTCTAAGTCGGGGGGGGGCGGAATTCGTATTCATCATCGTTCAAATTGAGTGAAACATTCTGCCTGAGTCAAAGAAGCAGCAGTACAGCAGAAACTACACTAACAACTACAGACACAACAACAGTCACTGCCGCCTAGGGGACAACGTCCGCCAGCAGAAACAACAACAACAGCACCAGAAACAACAAAATCAGCGACAAGAACAACAACAGCAGAAGCAGCAGCAGGCAGTACCAAAGAGGGAGAAATGCCTACCAATCAACGTCTTTGGAATGACGACTAAGGATCTGGATGTCCTATGTAAGTTGACCATCAAGTCAAATGCTTTTTATTTAAAATAAAAAAGGTCTTTAAGGCTTTCAATTAACTGCTTTTCAGTAGCAGACTATCGTCTATAAAAGAAGAGCTAGCGACGGCGGGGGCGAGTTCTTTCTTATACCCCAATATGGGAAAAGTTGCAGACTATGCTCCTCAAAGGCATGAATCCCGATACAGGTCCTGAAGAGATTCTCACTGCACTGCGCTACGACGTCTCGATCATATGAACCCTTTACCACTGCGGTGACGCGAAGGGAGCACATGAAACTTCCGTTCTTCCTATTTCATGTCACCCTAGACGGCAAAATAGAGAGCCTAAACTGACAATCAAATGTTTCACAGCTCAGAACATCTTGTATTTTAAAATAGAATTTCCGTTTTTAGTCTTTTTGTTTCTCACCGTTTAAATCTTCTCTGAATTTACACAATTGCGATATTGTGTTACGATGTGAGTGCGAGAGAACTTTCTTTACTTTGGCGATCTTTTGTGAAAGTGACAGTAATGTGCTTTTTATTTGATATTTTGTGATTGTGACATATTTTGCTGCTAAGTAAGCGAATTCAATTTTCTCACTTTTATTTCCAATTTACGATGCCAAAGAGAAGACGACCTGACTTAGGTCAATCAAATGTGCGAAGAGCTACCTCACGTGCTAACCGCACTGATGGGATTGGAAATGATTCCAAGCACTTCTTGGCGAACATTCAGAAATACAACAGCTGTTACCAGATGACATCATTTGGCGCTACACATATTATACAAGACAGTTTCATGCCCACTTTCAAGGTATTATATGCCAGAATATTTTTTTTATAATATTCAATATGTACTAAAATGTATATATCGGAAATAATTAATCGACAAATTTTAAAAAATTACAGATACAAGGACAAATGTATCATTTACTGAGGACACTGTCACCAGTAACTGATGCAAATTATCAATTTTTACAAATTTTTTTGTGGGCAATTCAGATACGGACGTTGATAATCGTTGTGCTCACAATCCAACAGTGAAGATAACATTTGTCTATGAGCATTCGCTAGTTAGCAGCTGAAGTGCGTACACGTGTATCTACTCTTATCGTGAATCGCGGAATCAACTAAAATTTCTAACAAACGAATTCGTAGTGATTCAGGAGATGGCATTAATTGCCCTCCCAGCAAAATTTCTAATATAAAAAGTAGTAAAGATATTGATTCGACAATGATCAATAATCAAAATTATTTCCAAATTCTTGCTGACTCGGACGATGTGAATAACAATAATAGTAATGAACGTTTGAACGTCATTAAAGACAGTGTTCCTCCTATAGTAGTGTTAAAATCTACTGGTGAGCGCGTCCGTCGGTTACTTAGTGATTTAAAGATTGAAAAATATCTCATTAAAAACATTTCCCTCGGTCAAAAAATCATTTCACCATCGCTTGAAGTATATGAGACAGTAAAGAAGGAACTAGAAAAGTTAAATTATGAATTTTTCTCATACTCTCGTAAAGAAACTCTTCCCTTGAAAGTAATTCTGTCTGGTCTTGACATAATGAACGAGAAACTAATTAAGGATGAACTAATTTCTTCCGGAATTAAGTGCATCGATGTGAAAATTATCACCAAAAATAACAAAACAAACTCCCAGTTTAAGAACTTTTTTTATGTGGTATATATCCAACGTGCTACAATAAAACTGAACGAACTGCGGAGAAAACATTATAACCTTTTCAACACAATAGTGCGCTGGGACTATAAAAAACAAAATCCCGGGAAAGTTACACAATGTCACAATTGTCAACTTTACGGACACGGCTCCATGCATTGTCATGCAAGAACATCTTGTGCTAATTGTTCTGGCAGTCACAAGACAACAGAATGCACAACACCAGACGCAATCCGTTGCGCCAATTGCAGTGGACCCCACAAATCGTCTGATCCGAGTTGCATCAGCCGCGCGCAATATTTTGATATTCGCCAAAAACTCTCCTCTCCTCATCGCAACAAACCCACTCTGACTACTGTTGTCACACAAAAATCACCTGATACTCAATCCCTCTCCCATTTTCCTCCCTTACCATCTCGCTCTAACACACTCCTGATCAAACCAACTCACCGAATTAGAACAGCTGATCGCTCTGGACCATCAGCTGCTATCCAATTTGATAATGGAAAAAAACCATTACATGAGCAGAAGTCAACGTCTCTTACCACTCATAACAACAATTTATTCTCTTATGAGGAGATTAATTCCCTTTTAAGTGAAGTTTTAGCAAAGCTTCAAACCTGTTCCACAAGAAGTGACCAATTCAATGTCATTACTTCCCTAGCCATTAAGTATATCTATTCAAATAATCATGTTAATTAATTCACTTAACATAGTTACCTGGAATGCTAGAAGCATAACAAATAAGAAAACTGAATTTTTTAATTTCATGAATGCTAAAAAAGTTGATATTGCGTTACTCACTGAAACACACTTAAAAGATAACAAATCCTTTTCTCATCCTAACTATAATTGTTATCGTCTAGACAGGAGTAACACTACTGGGGGTGGCGTTGCTGTTGTTGTAAGTAAAGATATTGTTCACAGTGTACACTCGGGATTACAGATGCGATGCATTGAATTAGTTGGTATTGACATATTTCTTAACAACAACTCCAAAGTAAGCATATTTTCCATTTATTTCCCCGGTAGAAATAGATCGCCTGAGAAGATAACTCACTTTAAACACGACTTACAAAAAATATTTAGATTAAGGAATAATGTTATTTTTGGAGGCGACTTAAACTGTCGTCACCAATTATGGAACTGTCTCAGAGCAAATTGCTGGGGAAACATATTACATGATATCAATGAGACACACCCTAATTTTTCATTACTATATCCTCCAAACTCTACTTATGTTCCAAATTCTAAATTTAAAAGCCCTTCTACTCTAGATATTTTTATTACAAATGTACCGGCTCATTGCAATACCCCGGTTACCTACGATAACTTAGGATCGGATCATCTCCCGGTTAATATAAAAATTAACTTTTCAATTCAAATAAATCAGCAATCATTTTATTTCAAATACTCCGCTGCAAATTGGAATCGTTTTGCTGCATATATTAACAACAGCCAAATTTTAAACAATGATATTTCCACTCCAGTAAATTGTACAGAACACATAGATACGTTGTGCACCAACTTCAATTCCTTGTTAAGCAGGGCTGTAGATGTTGCTATACCCAAATACCCTCTTAATAATAATCACTCCGTTCCACTGCCTAATAATATATTACTATTAATACGGCTGAGGAACTCCGAAAGAAGGAAATGGATTCGCTATCGTTACGATTGCTTTCGTCTTAGTACGAAATTCCTTAATAATGCCATTGCGGAAGAAATCAATAATTTTAATAATAATCGCTGGAACAATCTCCTTTCCTCATTTGACAAAGCAAGTAAACCATTTTGGAAACTTTCAAAAATCATTAAAAAGAGAGGTTCAAGTATTCCACCTCTGAAAGATCAAAATAAACTCCACATTGCTCCTGAAGAAAAAGCCAATTTACTTGCAAACAAATTTTCAATGAATCATGTGATTACAGAACATTTCAGCGATCCATCTACTTCCACTGAAGTCTCTAACACAGTCAATCACTTTTCTCGATCAAATGTTGATTTGATTGATGCGTTTACAATTGACGTGTCAAAATTAAAGCTAATGATTAAAAATCTTAAGAATAAAAAAAGTCCTGGCTTAGATGGCATAAGTAACTTAATGTTGAAAGCCCTTCCTCTCAAAGGCTTACAACTTTTAACTGCAATATTAAATGCATGCCTTAAGTTTTGCTACTTTCCAGATTGCTGGAAAAATGCACTGGTAATTCCAATCGCTAAACCTGCTAAACCGAAAGATGATATTAACAGCTACAGACCTATAAGCTTACTAAGCAGTGTAGGCAAACTTTTAGAAAAAATAATGAAAGAAAGAATTGACCGACACTTAATTGCAAATAATATTTTGCCTAGTTATCAATTTGGATTTCGACATTCTCATAATACGTACCATCAAATCGCAAGAATAAAGAAGCACGTTAAAAGTAAATTTCAAACTGGTCAATCAACTGGGTTAGTACTTTTAGATATTGAAAAAGCTTTTGATACGGTTTGGCATAAAGCCTTAATATACAAATTAATCAAACTCAGCTTTCCAAAAGAAACTATCAAAATTATTCAGAGCTTCTTAAATAAAAGAACATTTGTTGTTAAAGTACAAAATTGTAAATCATCTGTACATAATATTGCTTACGGATTGCCACAAGGTACAGTACTCAGCCCTACACTATTTAACATATTTGTTGCTGATTTGCCATATCTAGGCAGTGAAGTTAATATTGCTATGTTTGCTGACGATACAGCTGTATTTGCTTCAGGAACCTATTACGCGGATGTGCACAGCATTTTACAAACTGCCCTAACGAAATTATACAAATACTTATTTAAATGGAAGATTAAGGTGAATCCTATGAAAACGAAAGCAATTTGGTTTACTCGTAGACGCAAAAATTGTTTCCTTCCCAATAATGTCCATCTTCAAATGGGCTCCTTTAATATAGACTGGTCCGAACACTGCAGATATCTAGGAATTATGATAGATAAAAAATTTACCTTTCAAAAACACATTTCTTCTACTGTCGATAAGGTGAACAAATACATCAAAATTCTTTATCCCTTAATAAACAGGAAATCGAAACTAAGTACAGACAATAAAATTGTGCTATTTAAATCAGTTTTTCAATCTATGCTATTGTACGGAGCTCCTGTCTGGTACGATTGTGCCTTGACGCATAAACTTAAACTTCAAACATGCCAAAATAAAATTATAAAAATTATGCTCAACTTACCACGTTATTACTCAACTCGCAGATTGCACGAACAAACCAATATCAACTTTTTAGCAACTCTTATTGATAAATTAACACAAAGATTTTATAATAATTGCTGTAACTCTGATAATGACCTTATTAAAAGTTTGTCGGAACAAATAAAATAATTTAATAACATGTAAACATGAAATGTATCACCAGGGAATGTTGCAATATTAGTTTTTAAGAGTTGAATGAGGGTTTTACTTGTAGCTTTCCCTCGTATTGTTACCCATATCTCATTTGTATATTATGTTCATCATAAATCATTTCAAGTCATAGCTGTAAAGGACAATAGTCCTGAATCTCTAAAAAAATAACTTTCTTACTACTTGTACACAATATTGTCTACGCTACTCAATAAATAAATAACAATAAATAACAATTCTGCCTGACAGCGGAATTTGTGTAGTCGTCGCCGTCAAACAGTCTACAGAAATGATTTTTTCAAATACTCAGCATCGACTGCGATTCTACTACTAGTTGTCCATTTAAGTCCCTGCAGGCATCGGTCCGAGGTTTGTATCTTCCTGATACTTGTTTTAACTTTTGGTAAAACTTTCGGACTTCCTTCCTGTCGTAACACCTCTCCATCTCCACGACCGCGCGCTTCTCATGCTCTTTCTTTTTCTTTCTGAGAAGCCGGTGCTCTTCCCTTCTCTTCTGTTCGTAGAGCTCACGAACAGCTCTCGTTGTTCGATGCAGCGTTGTCTTTTAGGCCTCCTGCTTGGCTGCATGTACCTGCCTCCACTCGTCGTCAAACCATGGGATCCTTCTGGGTGGTGTCGTGAAACCCAGCACATCAGTTTCAGCTTCTTTGATGGCTTTTTGACAACGTTTCCATTCTTCTTCTGTTGAATGTGCAGGCAGCGTCGAACTTTCAGAGAGTTTCAGGGAGACTCGGTCGGTAAAGTTCCTAGCGGTCAATTGCGATTGTAGCTTTCCGACGTCAAACCGTGGTGTTCCTTCTCGACTCCGTACTTCTCTCGATATCCTCATCCTTACCTTGGCTACAACACGGAAATGGTTCGAGTCGGTGTTGGCTCCTCGGAACGTTCGGACATCGAGAATATTGGAGGAGTGTCTGACGTCCATCGCAATCTGGTTGACGGTTGATTGATCAGGAGACCGCCAGGTCCCTTTGTGAATGTTGAGGTGAGGGAAACGCGTGCTGGCTACAGTGAGGTTTCGCCCTGTCACAAAGTCCAACAGCCTGAGTCCATTGTCGGATGTGTTGTCGTGCAGGCTGTGTTTCTTCCTTGCCCAGCTGTGCGTTGAAATCTCCTAGAACGATCTTGGTGTCATAGCTGGGTCATCGATCGTATGTTCTTTCTAGGAGATCATAAAGGTCACTTGCTATCGTCATCCTTCTCCTCCGTCGGGTCGTGTGCGCAAATCAGGCTGATGTTTGCGAATTTAGCCTTGATGCGGATTGTTATGAGGCGCTCGCTGATATAATCAAAGCTTAAGACTTTTTGCCTAAGTCTGCCTCGAACAACGAATCCGCATCCAAATAATGGCTGCCTCCCCTCTTTGTAGCAATCACCGTAGTAGATGTCGCTGACCGCTTAATACCCAGGCTATATTCGAGAAGAAATTCTCGATCAGCAATCCTTCCAGATCGGACTGGAAGGTTGATAGGCAGACGTTGGATGATCCTTTGCCAATTTTTACAGATGGATCGAAGACTTACGCAGGGGCAGGTGTCTATTCGTCAGGCCGCTTTACCTCGCTAGACAATATCATGCTTTCCTCCAAAACATCCCTTAATTGCAGACTGTCGCTTAACGAAATGGCTGAGCATTTTAACATTTGCCGCTTGTGGGTACCGGGACACTGTGATACACCAGAAAAGCCGATGACCTAGCCAGGTATGGTACAACCTTATTTTAAAGGCTTTAAAGATTCACACAATTAAAATCACCAATGTTAAATGGCTAGAAGGCACAACCTGCCTTAAAAACAAAAAAATCTGGCCCTCACGTAACCTTAAACGGTCACTCAGTCTACTCAGACTCAGCAAGCACTCATTAAGGACTCTAATAGGAGTCATAACAAGGCACTGTGCAATTAACACTCATGCTAGCAGGATGGGTGTCCAACATAATGATTTCTGCCAAAGCTGAAAACAGTCATCACCTACACTGCTCCTGTAGTGCTCTGGCTAGTGGTAGGTTCCTACACCTAGGACTGCCCTTAGCAGTCAGCCACTATAACCTGCTTATTGTGCTTATTCTTGGTGCCATCGAAAGAAAAAAACTTTGTCGAATATTTGAAAGGAGGAGTTTGCGAGGAAGGTGAATTGACGAGAAGACACAACCCCAAACTCTACCAGCTGTACCAGGATGTGTATGCAGTCCGAATGCCAAAAATCCGTCGATTACACTGGCTCGGCCACATCAACCCCATGGACACTAATGACCCGGTAAGAGGGTCTATGAATCTTGGTTCGAGAAGGAGAATTCATCGCGCATGCAAAGCTGCTTGATCTTGATGACTGGTGGCAGCGTGCCCAGGGTCGTTACCGATGTAAGGCAGCAATTGCTCGGACTGGGAACCGTCATGGGTCACCGACCTGACAAGCAAGACAACACTTCCAACAGCTGCTTAACGGGCCTGACCAGGAGAGAGTGATAGGGAACCAGGAAATCTCAACTCCAGTCAGCGAAGTAGTCCTCCCACCTAGCTTTGAAGAAGTATGGTTGGCTGAAGAACAACACAGCCGCAGGTTCAGATGGCTTACCATCGGAGCTCTTCACAGCTGGGTCATTGTAATGGTAGGGAGCATGCACCAGATCATTTGCCGAATTTGGGAAGATGAAAGAAAGAAAGATGCCCGACGACTGAAAAACTTTCCTATAGCTTTTAAAAAATGACACTTTACTAAAACCCTCTATAACATGAGAGAGTTTATTAAAATGGCTTCGTGGATGGTTGATTCAACAACGAATCTTCCTTCACACAGTTTGGCAAAAGTAGTGGTTTTGTGAGATCAATTATTTTGAAAACTCTAAAGCGACTTTTTGTTCCTTAAAGCCTTGTATAAGAGTGAAAATAAGTTCAAATTTAACTTTTACTAAAAAGACAAAGTTGGAGGATTGTTTACATACGTGAAACTTACGGACAAAATGTTTGATTTTCTTTTTGGTGTTAATCAGCTAGGATAATGGGGCTTTTTCAAGGACAAATATGTAATATTTTTGAAATATTTTTTCACATTAAAGAAATGTACAGTCTCTGTTTAAAAGTCTTTTTTACTACCAAAAATGTTTTGGCTCCTAAGACTTGATAGCAAAGTATCTGACGAAATTATCATTCTACTGGAAATATTAGTTAGATTGTCGATTCTTGATATTTTTCGACTGAATTGCTCCCTAAAAATTGTAAAATCTGTATTTCTTGATTCCAAGGCTTCTTCAAATAACTGACCGATCGGCAAAAGACAGGAAGAAGCAATATTATGGCCATGAATCAAGAAATTGTGCACTGTTGTACTCATATAAGTAATAAGCTAACATTATTTTTTAAAAATAAAAAAATATTGCCGACAAAAGTTTAGCACTTCTGCATTCACATTTATATTCATAATATATCTGCTATACTTTTGCCGGAAAAGAAGATATAATGCAAAAATTAAAATAAAATAAAAAAATCCCTCACTTCAAACCCCGTAACTAGTTATAAATGCTACTTTTTCTTTTCGGAAGTAAACCAATAAAATCTACACATTTTTACCTTCTCCGGACATATCTTATATTTTTACTCGAACGCTTAACATTCTTCTAACTGCAATTTTCGAACCAAACTTGTCAACTTCGATCGCTTGACTAAGTTAATGCAAAATATAAAAATAAACAAAAATGCATTTTATTTATCACAAATACCGTATACTTTGTGAAATGAAACGGTTTTTTCTTTTTTAACAACCATTGAAAAGTGACATTTTGCGCACTGATCTCTATGGAGCTGACCCACTGTGTCAACTAGCTGAGGAAGGCCTCCTCCGCTTCAGTTAGGCGGTTTTAAGGCATGCGGATGGCTGAGGAGTGAGGGAACTCCCTCGAACCCTTTAGACCCGGTTTAAAAATGGGCAGTACGTATGCCCGAATGGGGAAGCAGTCGGTTACTGTCCCGCGGCATTAATGTTGCATTTATAACATGTAGGCGACCCACCCACATAGTCTTAAGTTAGTACATTTTTGAAAGCCCTAGGTTCTTGTGCTTTGCCAATCACAAGGAGTGTATTAAAGGTGATCTGTTAGTGTGTGATGTGCTGCTGGTATTGTTGTTTTGGGTGCACAATTCCGCAGTATATTGAATTCGCTTGTATCACGAGGTTAGAGTCAATGGTGAAACCTAGACAGTACTTAAAAGTCTTCACTGGGTGTTTGAAACAAAATTAGTTTCTTAGAATATAAGTTTTACATAATCATTCGAGGCATGGAAAAATAAATACTAATTGAAGAACTTGTACCTTGATGCGAACAGAAGTGAGAGTGACGAATGCTATTAAAAACATCATCACAGAAGAGATGTACATGACAATGCACGCGCATCAAAAATCCTTTGATCTATTTTGTGATCGCTTCCATCCACGATTTCGGAATTCGACGTTATAGTAGCTAGATTCCTCCTCCACTTTCCACCCTTGGTATGTGCATCAACACAAAATTTTATTGTAACGTTCACATATTCGAGGTGCCCAAAAATGCTGCGAAATTTTTAGGTTTCCTTCATCGATGCAAGAAATACTTCACCCCCACTGATTTGGCTTTAATCTATAAGGCGTATATTCGCCCTAAGCTTGAGTACAACGCTCATATCTGATCAGGTACCCTACGTCGACCCTGCACCTACTAGACAGAATCCAAAAGCGAGCGATAAAACTTATAGGAGGCAACGATATCGCGGGTTCATAAGACTCGCTTGAACATCAACGTACCGTGTCTTCTTTGTCCGTATTTTATCGTTACTTTAACAAACGATGCTCAAGTGAGCTAGCCAACTGCATTCCTAATCTCCTTTAATTCACTCACAATACACGTCTCGCCAGGAATGCACAACAGTTTACCCTTAAGCCTGTTTTCGGACACACAGTGAAATGTAGAGACTCGTTTCGCATTACCATTTTTTTACCAATTGTTGCTTATTATAAAGTTGATGTATGTATATTATCTAATATCATCTCCAGATATATGCCCCCAATTACCCCCTCTTCTTGGAAAAACGTACGCAATGCTGACAGGTTCTCGCCGGTTTGCCCACAAACAGTTCCGATGCCACCGAATGGACCCGAAGCTCTTCTTGAAGTTCCAAGAGCTCGGTTGATACAATTTCGAAGATTATTTCCCTTGCTCAGTAACCAATCTGAAGACTGTCTTTATCTTAACATGTATATACCAAAGTCATCATTCAGCAACTACAGAGAACATTCTTGTAAGTACACGTTGGATTTTAATGCTTACTTCACACATATATGAATCAATTAATAATAACTGGTATCGATTTCAGACAATTTCAATTAGTTTATGTTCTAATGGTTAATGACTTCAATTCCGTAGTGCATTGCAGTGTATTATTATCAATTGCAAGCATTCCGGGAGTGAAGTCTTTTCAACCAATATCTTCATCGTACTATTATTTAAAAGAGTTATAAAAATTAATAATTATAGTAACATTTTCCTTTAATCTCATACACTTTTCGTTTTAGACCTCCATTCAGAAAGTGCGGCTGCCGTGAATATAGGGAAAGCACAGTGGAATAGTAAGCGGCTATCTACCTTAGTATTTATACAGGGGGAGTCGTATGAATGGAATTCAGGGAACCCATATGACGGTTCTGAATTGGCAGCGCAGGGGAACCTTATTGTTGTAACAATAAACTTTCGATTGGGAATTTTGGGTTTTCTTAAAACTGGTGGAAAAGAAAGTGCTCAAGGAAATTTTGGACTAATGGATTTGGTAGCTGGATTGCATTGGCTAAAGGAAAATTTGCCGGCCTTTGGAGGGGATTCAGATCAGATCACAATTATGGGACATGGTACAGGTGCAGCTCTAGCAAATATTTTGTTAGTATCGCCAGTATCAAGTGGTAAATTAAAGTTGTTAATCTATGGCCACTTTATGTAAGCGTGTTTTTTTTTTTTGCAGATCTATTGCAACGGGGTATATTAATAAGTGGTTCAGCTCTTTCTCCATGGGCTATTCAAAAATACCCATTATATGTGAAACGACGTGTTGCAGAACAAACAGGATGCCACGGAGATTTACTTTTGGATGACCTTGCCCCATGCCTTCGAACAAAGAAACTTTCCGACCTACTTGCTGTTAAAATAGATTATGCAAGGTGACTATGAATGAAACTAATCCCGAATTACTTACCTCGCCCTAGAATTAGATTTAGACAGAGAAGTGTTCTCAATAGATTGTATTATTTCTGTGATATGTCTAATCCCAATTACACAATGCGTGAATTGCTGTTATTCTTATTGGAGTTAAAATTAAATCAAAAGCTTTTGCTGTATATTTTAATAAGAATATTTCTTAATGTATTCATTTTTCAAATAAATATCTCTGCCAAATCCACGCCTCCCTACGGTGCGCACATCGAGACTAGGATGATAAGTGTCCCATATAGAATATACGAAAGAAAGTGTCCTATATATAAAGAGACGCCTCTATTTCTCCATTGCCGCTGGCACTGTTTACTCCAGAGCTGAGGTAGACGAAGTCCATAACTACCTCGAAGTTATCGCTGCCCTTTACGATGATGTGTCCAAAATGTCGATGTTGTTCATCGTCAACGTCTTTTTACTAGGAAATGCCTCATTGCCGGCTCACTCAAAACAAGACATGACAGTGAACTTCCCTGGCATTAACCCATACTGATATTTGCAATACCTATCAGATGGTTAATGAACTGATTCAGGCGAATATCTAAAATATCCTGTACGCGATGTTATAGAATCCCTCTATAGTTGGCACAGTCAACTGACTGAGATCCCACTTGTCGGTTATGCTTGCCTTAAACCATATTTTACAGATGAGATGAACCATATCATCTGTAGGTGTATTATGCCCAGTTTCAATGTGAAGGTTTAAACACAACTTCAGCTGAACGTTGAAAAGAGAGTCTAATTTAAACTTCGCTTGTGTAAATATACATTATAATAGGTGGCGCAACAACTTGTAGCGGGCCAGAGCCTGCTTTTGTAGCAATCAGAAGGAGGAAGGAACCTATAGTTTTATGCCGACGTACAAGCTTGAGAATTTTTTTTTCTAGACAGGAAATACTTTTTTAGTACTGTCAGTGATTTGAAAGAGGTGGTGCCGTGAAAAGTATTTTTGTCGTATTTACCCGGGATCGAACCTAGCCATATAGGACCAAGTAATTTGCGGTAGGGGCATATACTAACAAGGTCACCTGCCACTACTCATTTCTGTAAAGCGATTGAAAAAATCGTTCAGCACTCTGCACTTGTGTATTGGCAAACTTTTGTGAAACTTTTAGATAGACCTATATATTACTTGATTTCGTACCAGGCTTTGCCCGGGTTTGTTTATCTGTACCGCAACACAAACTGGGAGTCTCTCCCTCAAATTCATTACTTGGCAAAAATTACATTAGATTTGTGGAAAGTTGAAGTATTCCTGCTGCTGGAGTCTAACATTGCGAACTTGAGAAGTCTCAATCAATAAACTGTGTTCCATTACTTCTTCTGGCAGCCTGTCCAATGTCGTCATTTTTAACGAACTTGGACTCTTATTTCTTGAGATTGTGCAGATCTTAGAAGTCGCCGTATTTTCACACATGCCTGCTGAGGATAAAAAACACCTTTCATTTTCTTCGGCATTTTTGCGAAAAATGTGAAGAAGAGTTTTCCTTTGTAGATACACTGAAGACGATTTTGAATAAATGTTTACTCCTCACTTAATTTAAAACAATAATAAGGCTGTTCGAACAAGAACTCAGAGAAGAAATTTAATTTTCTTTTGTCATTGATGCCTATCGCAATCTCTCATTCACATTCCTACTCATAATGAGTACAATTCGTTGACTGTGTGCAAGCATGTTGAAGTTTGAATTATCAATGTGTGCTGCAGCAAAATGGACGGAAATTACGTTTTTTTTTTGTCAACCATTTTTAAATCCCTTCTATGTACCTGTGCGAGGTTCACTTGTTGTGCAAATTTAAGTTAAACTTCATGAACCATGAAAAAAATTAGCTTATTTTGTAACACATTATGTAATTAGTCTAACTCTGAAATTTTATCTACATCGGCTAATCCATTCAAAAGTTCAATATTCACAATTTCAGCAAAATTGAATTATTTGTGTGTAGCTGTGTATATGTACATGCATAGATAGTTTGGGTATGAAAAAATAAGAAAAGTGCGAAACTGTTTATTGTTTCCTTTTCGTTTGATGACTCAGGCAGTCGTTCCTATTTATATTCGATTGAGACGTAGACAAAACTGAATGGTTGCACCAAAGCAAAATATGAAAAATATGTGTGTATATATGGAAGTTACAACACACTGGGGGATGGTTGATATCCACGACTATTTCAAATGGTTTTATTCCGGATTAATGCAAGCACCCTTATTTTGAGAATTTTATTCCCGTTTAAAAAGTGCTCGTAACTTTCGAACCGTATGTCGTACAGACACATCACATTCAAGCCGACTTAAGGAAACTCTTCAGTACTGTTGGTGACTTTTTAATTGGAGGTGATCTAAACTGTAGACATCGGGATTGGGGTTGTGTCCGTGCTAATTCTTCGGGTAACGTTCTGTCCAACCATTTTGCTATATGCCTGTTCGTGGTCTGATTCCGGCCAGTCCTACTTATATTCCAGATGGTTCTCGTGGTCATCCATCAATTATTGATTTTTCTTGTTACTAACTTATCTAGTCACATTTCTCAGTCAGTTACTATAAACGACCTATCTTCAGATCATAATCCAGTTATCTGTCGACTTCCCTGGTCAGGTGAAAAATTTCCGCAATATTTTCAGAATATGAAACACGCAAACTGGAGTATTTTCCGATCCGAACTCAAATCCAGACTTAGAAACGTCCCTATCAGCTAGAATACATGAATAGCAAAATTGATATTGACAATATTGTCTACCAGTTCTCCGAACATATCCTTAGTTCCCTTGATAAAAGCGTGCCGAAAGTTGAAAAAAGTTTTTTGTATGAAATTTCCACCTCATGTCATGGAGTTTATTCGTTTGCAAAATATGCACCGAAGATACTGGCAAATATATAGACAGATATTTTCCAACTGCTTGGAGAGAAGCAAAAGTCGTACCCGTTCTATAAGCATGAAAACTCGGAATGTACTAACTAGCTACAACCCTATAAGTCTATTAAGTAACATAAGTAAAATTTATGAAAAAGTAATTAAAGACAAATTATTAAAAATTATTGATGAAGAAAATAAACTCCCCAATGAGCAATTCGGCTTTCGTCGCTTTCATAGTAAGAACCACCAAATTCTAAGAATTTGCAATAGTATTAAAACGAATCGTAATATAGGAAAATCGACCAGATTATTAATACTGGATATTGAAAAGGCATTTGATACTGTATGACATAATGGCCTATTATATACAATGATACGATTCCATTTTCTACCGTATATTTTTGCAACGTTGTCCAGAGTTTTTTGTCAGATAGATGTTACAAAGTTCTTGTCAATAATAGTCAATTATGTTTGTGTAATGAAGATACTGGTGTTCCCCAGCAAGTGCACCGATTTTGTTTAATGTCTGTTTTTGTTTGTTTTTGTCTGATTTTCCCCACTTACAAATTTAAAAATATGCGTCGGAAATAGTTATTCCATATCTTAGCAAAATTGAAGTTAATGAGGAAAAGTTATGTGCTATCTTTTTCACACGAAGAAGAAAGTCTTGTTATCTTCCATCCGACCAATTAACGGACAACACATACAATGCGAGACGTCGGTGAAGTACCTGGGCACTTACCTAGATAAATAACTTACTTTTAATGAAAGCATTTCAAAGACTCTCTCTCCGGGTACTGCAATTAGAATGTTTTATCATTTTATTAATACAAAATCCTTATTTTCAAATGACAATAAAATACTCTTACCCAAGGTTATTTTTCAGGCAATATTGTTGTACGAATGTCAAGTGTAGGCTGATTGTGGTAAGTATCGCATAAAAATGATTGCAAACACAAAGTAAAATACTCAAAAGCAGTCGTCGAGAAGCTTTCGTTCGCGAATGACATTCCAATCCGGCTGTTTCATAAAGTTAATTGGCAAAATTCCGAAACGCGGCCTATCTCCGAATTCCGAGGGTATATCCAATCCCTTGGATAACATATCTTGCAGCATGAGCAGTACCGGCGCGGGTAAAAATGACCCAAGGGGTAATTATTTTGACCCATTGCCGCATTTGCTTGACGCGGATGAAATGGACGAAGTTATCTCGCCGAGTGAAACGCAATCTAAAAAAGTGTTTATACCTCCTATAAAATTGCTCCAGAAAGCTAGTGGCTATGTGCATAGTTTCATGAAAACATTAAATATCTCCAATTATTCCATTAAAAAATTAACCATCGGAATAAAAATCGTATATGAAACTATTGAACCATATAACACTGTGATCGCGTTTTTAAAAGAGAACAATTGTAAATTTTCACTCATGATATGAAGAGTGAAAAGGCATTCAAAGTCATGTTACATGGACTTGATAACATTGAAGCAAACGACTTAAAGCTTGAATTAACTGAGCGCGGCTTAAAGTGTAATGAAGTTAAGAAACAGAAACATCACAAAGAACAACGAGAAATATAGTGAGACTTTGTACTTACTTTCGTTTGAAAATGGATCAATTAAATTAATTGATCTTAAGAAAAATGTCCGATCCGTTTTCCACACACAAGAGCGCTGGAGCTTTCAAAAGAAAATTAAAGGCCAACTGACACAATGTCACAATTGCCAAATGTTCGGGCATGGCGAACGTAATTGTCATGTAAGAACATATTGTGGTGTCTGTGCCGGCTCACACAAGACTGCCGATTGCAAAAATCTCAATATACAGAAATGTGCAAATTGCAACGGAGAGCATAAAGCTAGCGATGTCGCTTGTTTAAGCAGAGCAAAATATACCATACTCGAAAAGCTTTATCTTCGACGCAAGCTTTCAATACAGAACCGGTTCGCAATGTGCATGTTGATCTGTCATCAATGACAGTTTTTCCTCTTCTTCCGCAACGAAGGCAACCGATGGGGGGACGTTAACATCAATCGGACGCCTTCAGCTGTTTCCAACCACCAAACACACCTGGGACTAATACTCACCAAATAACAGGATTGATCGGATCAAACAGTTGCATAATTAGCAACAAAATTTTTGTATTCTAATGATAATAAGTAATAATATGATAGATAGTTATTTAAATATAGTAACATGGAACGCTAGGGGGATTCGCAATAAAAACGCGGAATTCACAAACTTTTTGAATTCAAAAAACGTTGACATAGCTTTAGTGACCGAAACATGGTTAAACCAAGTTCATAATCTATCCACATCAGACTTTAAATGCAATCGAGTTGATAGAACTACTAGACGTGGTGGTGGCGTAGTTATTCTCGTGAGAAGATCGATTCAACACAAACTCTTACCAATCACTAGAACACAATTGGTAGAAAACATAGGTATCAAAGTGAAATTAACTAATCAAAGAACTGTAAAAAATTTCTGTGTTTACTTTCCTGGTGGCAGTGTGTCAGATATGAAAAAGAATAGTTTAACAAATGATGTGCGCAAACTGTTCTCCTGTGATGATTTAAACTACAGACATAGGGATTGGGGTTGTATGCGAGCTAATGCTTGGGGTAATTTGCCTTGTAATCTGTCTCTTTCCCTACCCATTAGCATATTGTTTCCGTGTAGTCCAACTTTACACAACTTCACAGCTTCAACATGTCAATATTAACATAGATGAAATAACATGTAAGCAAGATGTAGATTCTCTTGTTAACACTTTTACAAAACACATCTTGGATTCTGCTGACGAAAGTATACCAAAGGTAGCAAAGAAAAATCATTCTTTCAAACTCCCATTGCATATTTTAAAACTTATAAAGATAAGAAATATGTGTAGGAGAAACTGGCAGAGGTATTGGCAAAGAACATTCAAATATCTATTTCACGGACAGTGAGAAAGCCAATGCTCTAGCCGTTACTTGCTGAGCGTAATCATTGCATATCTCAACATTTGGGCGATGCGCATACTAACTCTGTGGTTGATAGTTCAGTCGAGAGACTTAAAACACTGAACATAAATACACCTGTAGATGCTTACGTAAACGAAGAAGACATCTTGTTTTTTTTTAAATAATCTGGTTACTAGAAAGTCTGGAGGATTAGATCATGTCAGAAACATTTATCTTAAGGAACTACCTAAAAAAGGGATCAAAATGATGGTGTATATTATCAACTCCTGCCTTAAAATGCAGTACTTTCCGATGAATTGGAAGCTTGCTAAAGTTTCACCAATATTAAAAGCAGGTAAGTTAGCGGTTAATCCGGGTAGTTATCGACCGATAAGCCTATAAAGTAACCCGAGTAAGGTTTATGAAAAAATTCTAAAAGTGGAAATTATGAAAATCATTGATGATAACCATATCTTCCCGAATGAACAGATTGGTTTTAGACGCAACCACAACACTGCCTATCAAGTATAAAGAATTTATAATCATGTTAAAAGTAACCGGTCGATAGGAAAATCGACCGGCATAATTTTACTTGATATTGAAAAGGCCTTTGACTGTGTTTGGCATAATGGATTGATACATAAAATGATGAATCTAAGCTTTCCTCCTTATCTGTGCAAAATAATCCTAAATTTTCTGTCTGATCGTCGTTTTCAAGTGCATGTGAATAGTGGCGTATCTACTGTAGTCTACTTGAAGTCCGGAGTACCTCAGGGTTCTGTACTGGGTCCCATTCTCTATAATTTATATACCTCAGACCTACCAGTTCTGCCTGAATGTGGATTAGCTGTTTTTGCTGATGACACAGCTGTATTTTCATCCCATAATTTTGCTCTCAATATTGAGATCAATCTAAAATATGCGTTGGGAATACTAGAAAGGTATTTTAATAAATGAAAGATCCAATTAAACAAGGACAAGCTGCAAGCTATTTTTTTCACTAGAAAAAGAAAAGCTTGTTGTTTGCCCTCCTCTAATGTACATATTAATGGAACACACGTAAAGTTTCAGAATTCTGTTACATATTTAGGTATCCATCTTGATTCCAAATTGACATTCCAGGAACACATCTCACAGACTGTTAATAAGATTAATATTGCAACGAGAGCCCTTTACCCATTTATAAATAGAAGATCATCGCTTTGTCTGCCAAATAAAATAATTATATTTAAAGTTATATTTCAAGCTATTCTTCTTTATGGTTGTTCAGTTTGGAGAAACTCCGCCCATTGCCACATAAAAAAGTTACGAGTAGCTCAGAATAAAGTTATAAAGTTAATATTAAACCTACCATAAGATTATCCTACTTTACACCTACATAAAAGAGCTGGTGTTGAATTTGTGTCAGAGAGAATAACCAAAATCACTAAAAAGTTAATGAATTCTTGCGCTTTTGCTGACAATCCCCTAGTTAATAACCTGTTTGCAACTACTAGTCAAAATGTATGATTTATTTATTTATTTATTAACTTGTTTGCCTGTTTATTTATTTATTTTTGTATTTTCATTTTAATTATTAATCCTTAATTTAATTTAATTGCTTATTTATTAATTTATGTGCTTATTAATATATTACTTTATTTATTTGATTGTATTAATTTGTTTGTAGTTATTTATTTATTGATTTATTTATTTATTTAGATAGATCGATACGTTTATTTCGTTTCAAAATTACATTTAGTTATCGCACAATTTACATTATTAGCACAGAGATATGATTAACAATAATGTATGATATACATAATCTTACTACTGAAAAAGAGTGTTTTAACATGTTAAAGTGTTTTTTCTTGACAGATATATATATATATATATAAATTTAGGAGACAACGAAAAAGAAAAACCTCATACAAAAAAAAAATAAAAAATAAAAATAAATAAATAAATAAAAAATAATAAATAAATACGTGAATAAATAAAATAAAAATAAGTAAATAGAGTTATGAATGCAACAAATGATGATAACAATACGTTTTAATAATATAAATAAATAAATAAATATAAATTATAAATAATTGAAATATGCAAACAGTAAATAAATAAATAAATATGTACATAATAAATAAATAAGTAAATATATATAAATAATAAAGAATACAAATATACAAAAAATAAATAAGTAAATAAATAAATCAATAACCAGTAAATAAGCCAATAAATATATGTATATATACATTAAACATTATTACAAAACTACAACAGGATATTAATACACACATTGCAAGAGTAAACGAAACATTCCATTATTTAAAATTAGGTAAAGAGCTCGTTTATAAGAGGATTATCAGGGATGCCGCATCTGACTTTGAATGATTCAAATAGCCTATGTATTTTGTTAGAGATCAATTCAACATTAGCCTTATAATGTAAGTTTATAGTAGATTGATGCCAAGGAAGATTCAGCATCATTTTTAAGATTTTGTTCTTTGCTATTTGTAATTTTTTTATGTAGCACTTAGCACAATTTCCCCAGACTTAGCACCCATACAGAAGAATTGCTTGGAATATAGCTTTGAATATAAGTATCTTGTTTGCATTGGAAAGTAAAGACCTTCTGTTTATAAAAAGGTATAATGTTTAGTAAGTTAAAAGTCAGTTTTTTCAGTTTTTTTTTTCAGTTTTTTATCAAGATATATGCCTAGATATTTCACGGAATTTTGCCACAATATTAAGTTCCCTAAGATATTTAGGTTATTTGAAGGTAGGAAGCAAGACTTTCTTTTTCTGCTAAAAAAGATAGCTTGAATCTTATCAACATTAATTTTTATTTTCCATTTTGACAAATACTCGAGTAACAATTCAACCGCATTTATTAAGTTTGTCTCAATATTGAGACTGAACTCATGCGAAGACAAAATTGCTGTATCATCAGCATATATGGCTGTATCACAGTAAGGGAGAGTAAAAAAATCAGACGTAAACAAATTACACAGAACTGGACTAAGGACTGAGCCTTGAGGAAAACCAGCAATGACACTAAGGAGATTAGAAATACCACTCTTAACATGTACTTTAAAGTATCGATCTGTGACAAAACTTTTAACGATTTTACATAGAAACATAGGAAAATTAAACTGTAACATTTTGTATATGAGTCCGTCGTGCCATACAGAATCGAACGCTTTTTCGATATCGAGCAAGACCATACCTGTAGATTTTCCTACTGCACGATTAGTTTTTATGATATTGCATATCCGTAGAACTTGGTGTGAAGTACCATGATGTCGCCTGAAGCCAAATTGCGGGTTTGGGTAAATCTTGTGAGCATCGATAAAGCATAGTAGCTTTTCTTTTAAAATGTTTTCAAAAATTTTACTTAAGCTATTTAGTAGGCTAATTGGTCTATAACTCTCAATTCCGTCGGAGGGTTTGCCTACTTTGGGTATTGCAACTACTTTTGCTAATTTCCATGCAATCGGAAAGTACTGAACTTTAAGACATGAATTGCAGATGAATGTAAGATACTTTATACCCATTTTGGGGAGATGTTTAAGGTAAATGTTTTTAATGTTGTCAACTCCACCTGTTTTCCTTACCTTTAACCTATTTACGAAGAAATGTGTATCTTCTTCTGAAATAAATTCGTTAAAGGGAGTTTCATGATTTGAAGAATTGAAAGTTTGAAGAACATCGTCTACTGCAGAATTTGTTCTGGCGTTTCCTAGGTGCTGAGACACAAAGTGATTTTTTGCAAAATTTCCGCTAGTGCAATTGCTTTTTCTCTATCTGTAATATATGTATTTACACCGCTCTTTAAGCATGGGATGTCCTTGTGCTTATTTTTAACATTTTTCATTATGTTCCAGAAAGGCTTGGATCCTTTGTCGAGTGTACTTAGTTTGACGTTCCACTCCTTATTGCGATGCTCTTGTATTTTGTAATTAATTATCTTGGTAAGCTGCGTAGCTGTATTGCGAAAAGCTATGTGACGATACCTTTGCCAGTTTCTTTTGTGCATATTTCTAAGTTTGATAAGTTCTAAAATGTCAGCGGGAAGTATCAGACCAATATTTTTCTTCTGAACTCTTGGGATATTATTGTTTGCAGAGGTTAGGATGTTGTGCGAAAATTGAATCAATATCCTCTTTGGTTGAGATCAGGTCGAGATTCATCGAGCTGTCTCTAAGCTGTGTGTTTAGTTCTCTGCGATATTTTTTCCAGTTAGCATGTTTGAGATCTAGGTAGTATTCTTTTTTCTGCACTCCTGACCCACTTATTTTAGTAAGAACTGGATTGTGGTCAGAGCTGAGCTCATTTATAACGATTAGTTGAGATATCAGACTAGAAACATTTGTTACAAATAAGTCAAGGACAGACGGATTGCCATTAGCACGAGAAGGTACGTGGGTAAAACTAGGAGGAAATTTAAAGGAAACAGGTAACAAAGAAGACAAATCAGACGATATGTTACCCCACGAATTTGCTCTAGCACATCCCCAAGCCCTGTGCCTGCAATTTAAGTCACCTCCTACCAAAAACATGCAATTCATACTAAGGAGCTTTCTTAGATCCTTTCTAAATGCATCTTTGCTCACCAGTAAAATTTCTTCTCATTTTACCGGGGAAATACACACAAAAAATCTTTACTTTCGTTTGGTCGGATAAGGTTATTTCAATTCCCACATTTTCAATGTACGTAGTCTGGATACTAGGCAAAAGCTCGTGTTGAAGCGATCTCTTTATCATTATTGCGACACCCCCACCTCTTCTATCCACCCTGTCCACACGATAGCATTTAAAAGTCGGGGTGGAGATACGAATATCTGAGTTTAGCCATGTTTCGGTTACCAAAGCAATATCAATGTTGTTGTTATTTAAGAAATGTATAAATTCTACATGATAATAATATTTATATTGTTGTTACTTAAATTACTTAACATGATTATACAAAAACTTAGTAGCTAATTGTGCGACAACATTAAATTGATCTATTCTAGATTTACATGAACTAAGTATAGTGACCATTTCCTTAGCAGTGAATTTAATTCCTCCATTGTGAACAACTCACCGCTTCCATAAGAGGCTGAGGCATTGTTGTTGCTAATTTCAGCAGTTGACGAAGGCATTTCAGTCGATGAAGGTGCAGTATATGCCCACGAGTTAGAAGACGTAATGTTGTTGTTGTTCTGTACTCCTTTGGATGCTTTGTTGGGAGCGATGGAAAGTCACTCGTAGAAAACAGTAACATGTTGTTGTTGTTTTGTTGAAGGGCAGCGCTCTTTCCTACGTTTTTTATTTATTTATTTATCTGTTTATTTATTTATTTATTTATTTATTTATTTATTTATTTATTTATTTATCTATTTATTTATTTATTTATTTATTTATTTATTTATTTATTTATTTATTTATTTATTTATTTATTTATTTATTTATCTATTTATTTATTTATTTATTTATTTATTTATTTATTTGTTTAACTTATATTGAAGGTTTTGTCGTCTTTCCTTCAAAATTCAAATTCTTGTCTAGTTTCCTTTTTAAAATGTTTGTAATAACTTCTCAGAAGAAATATATCTAATGAAAATGATGAATATAATAAAAATATCAAATCTCTGCAAGCAATAGTATATTGTGCAATAACAAAGGCATTGTAAATTTATAACGAAATAAAGCTATCTATCTATCTAATACTCAAAATGATGCTTAACCTTGCCGGGAATCACTCTACCCCCGACATACACAGTAAAGCTAATGTTGATTTAATTTCTGTTAGGATACATGCACTTACCGAACGATTTATGGGCAGATGTGATTCATCCGATAAGTCGTTAGTTAATGAACTTAGTAATAACTATAACCGACAGGACTGATGTTTATTTTCTTTTTTGCACTTGTTTATGTATTTATCTGTTTATTTCTTATTTGTAAAATTATTTATATTATTTGTTTAACATATTTATTTATTCAACGTTTATATATTTATTTATTTATTTATTTATATATTTATTTATTTGTTTACTCATTTATGTATTTATATATTTATTTATTTACTCACGTAGTTAATTTTTTATTCACTTCTATTGTTCACTACTGTTCCCAGTTCGTCAGCATCAAATTCCATGGCACCTGACATTGAATGTAATACCGGACCTACTTGCTCGCAGTTGAACTGAGCTCACCCCAATGCAGAACAACAACTTTTTTTTGTTGTACTCATTGTAATTTGTTAGAGTAAGCAATTTTTCTGTACGAATATCGCCCAAGGCAGCTTATGTACGCGACCTAATAACAGCATTCGCCAGGGCTATACACTGGTGAAGTTACTCTCATATATTTCATAATCGCAAGGGTTTAACAGGGCCGAAGCTGGGATTAATAGATTCACCATGACAAATTCCAATGTGGATAGCATACAAGAAGAACAACTTGGGATCAACGTGGGAACCAAGATTGACCAGCCTGAATATATCTCGGACCCAGTTAAACCGGTCAGCTACAGAAGCCACTGACTCGTCAATTAACTAACCAGCCACCCTTGCTCGCCAGTCACTGCCGAATAACCACATTGCCGTCCTAATTCGAAGGCAAGAAGCGTTAAAGGAATTGCTGCATAGATTCTTTCTCGGAACAACAGGCGACAGAGCCAACAGATCAAGGAAATTTTACCAGATCAAAATCAAAACAGTAGAGCGCTATTGGGATGAAATGCTATAATTGCACAATCACATTTATGAGCAATCAGTAGACCCGGCTCTCGATGGATACAATGTCAAACAGTTTGTTGAACTAGAATATATGACTCAACAGAAACTGAGCTATGTGAGTTATCTAATCGATTTCTGCAGCAATCATAAGTGCAGAGGAAATTAACAAACTCACCAACCAATTTGAAACTGCCAAACATAGTCTTGCCAAAATTCGACGGAGACTATATGAAACGGCTTCAGTTTTATGATATTTTTGTCGAGTTATTACACAAGCAACCCATCGCAAGTTGCAAAAAGATTTTCTTCTTCGCCATATAGTACCAACAGAAGCGATTTACGAAGCAGAATGGAAGATCAATAATGACAGATTTGAAAACAAACGTCTATTAGTTAATGCTGTACTTAACAAACTAACGTCTCAACCGACAATAGTATGTGATAGCGCTTCTGAAATTCGGACAGTGCATGATACAACTCAGGAATGCCTCTTAGCATTAAATGGCTTAGGAATTAATACTAGTACTTGGGAATTTTTTTTTTTTTTTTTTTTGACAAGACCACACAGACATTGTGTGTCATTAAAGCACCCAAGACAACTCAAAGAACTACAGGATTTTCTTGTCTATTTGGAAACAAAATTCCCATCACTTGAGGCATTAGGTGGATCTGTCGATTTTGCAAATAACCGAATGCATACCCAGAAACCATTCACCACATATTCCAAAACAACTCAATATCAATGCAAATATTGTAAGGAACAGCATGAATTATTCGCTTGTATTATATTCTTTCAATCTCATTTCATCTCCTTCCCAAAGACTTAAATGGGTGAAGGGTGTTTACGGTTGCATAAATTGCCTTAAAATGGACATACATCATCGAAATGTTCTTCCAGAAAATGCAAAATGTTTGACAAGAAGCACATTTGAATCTAGAACAAAGTGTGAACCCTATAGAAGCCAATACAAGTAATTCTTCATCAACAGCAGCAGCATATGTATCGGATCAATCGACTTCTTTAACAGTACAAGGGAACTGTCGAAGTCAAGGTTATGTTTTCCTTAATACTGCTCTTGTCCGCTTGTCCAACCAGTATGGCAAGACCAGGATCGCAATTAAGCTTTATCACGGAAAAAATGTAGAAGCTTGGTTTAACATCAATCTCACAAATAATGCATGTCCAGCGTATTTGTCGAGAAACTCGACAGGCAAAAAGAAGAGTGAATATTCAATTAGGATCTCGCATCAACGCATTTTCCATAAGGGTGGAGGTCCATGTGCGGCCAGCACTAATATCAAAAAAACCCTGCAAACCATTTAATACATCATCTTGGACAATTCCGAACAACATTCCACTTGCAAATCCAACATTTAATGAATCTGTTTCAATCGATGTCCTCATTGGAGCTAGGCTGTATCATTAGCTTCTCTCAGTGGGGCAGATGAAATTGGGAACACATATGCCCACTTTGCAAAATAAGTGTTTGGATGGACAGTTGCTGGAAGGATATAAGACAATAACAACCTAAAAACATTATGTGGAATTTGCAGTGCAGATGAAGCACTCGAACATCGGACGGAGTGCAGATGAAGCACTCGAACATCAAATTGAAAGATTCTAGCGATTAGATAAAGCATCATCTAATGTGAGGCGCCTTACAGCCTCCGAAAATCAATGTGAGCTTCATTTCCAGCAGACTCTGTCAAGGAACGATGATGGACGATTTGAGGTGAGACTCCCATTCAAAGAGGACCCAAGCAGTTTGGGAGAGTCAAAAGATGTTGCCTTTCAAAGATTTATTTAACTTGAACGCCGGCTTGCTAAATCAATAGGACTTAAAGAAAAATACATTGAATTCATGAAGGTACTGAAAGCTTGGACACATGGAAGACGTAAATCAGCAAAAACGTGATCTTACCTCTTACTAAATAACATTTTATCAACTGGATCTACTATCAAAGATAATGTGTTTTCGGTTCTTTTAAGATTCCGTATGCCGAGGTACTTTTACGTGTGTTTTAAGCTCAAAACTGTCACTTACGGAACAATTTCTGCACCATATTTTGCTATAAATTGTCTTCAGCAATTAGCAGACGATCATCAGTACAGATTGCCGTTAGCATAATAGCCCCAATTGTTGTTACGGCTAAAATATTCTTTCAACAGCTATGTGAACTAATGAACTAAAATACGATTGGGATGTAGCACTTCCACAAGAAATGCAAACAACGTGGCTGAGATACAGAGAAGGTCGAGGGGGTCTTAACAACATTAAAATACCCAGGCACATTTTTTCTCACAAAATTCCTAAGGATGTGCAATTTCACGTATTCGCTGATGCCTCTGAGAAGGCTTGTGGAGCAGTAGCGTACGATCACAGGACAAGAGTAATACAGTTGTATTGCGTTTATTATGTGTCAAATCCAGAATAGCTCCTGCCAAGAAAAGATATCGCATCAGTGCACCATTCCCCGATTATAACTTTGCGCAGCCAAGCTTGCGGCAGAACTTATTCATCGCCTACAAACTGATATGGAAATTCAACAAGATAAAATCTATTTATGGACCGACTCAGATAGTCCTCAATTGGATTAATACAGCATCATCAGCCACACTTCCAACGTTCATTGCTAATAGAGTATCTGCAATAAAAGAGCACACATTTTCAGAGCAATGGCGACACGCGGTCTCTAAGGAAAACCCAGCTGATATTTTGTCCCGGGGGATATCACCGGAGTTACTGCAAGAGGACCAGAATCAACCTGGCCACCCAAATTCGCGAAAAGGCCAAATATCCAACAAGAAGATGTTGCATTGCCAGCTGTATCTCATCAGTCATCAGACAACGACATTTTGGGTTCTATCAATCATCGAAACTCATTTCAAGGGGCAATACGTATCAATATATCCAGCAACGAAGAAAGCACCACTCACAAGGATAACACCCATGATGTTTATCTAAAGATTAACGAACTCGACCAAGCTCGGAAAGTTGTGCTTCGATTGATGTAGAGTGTCGAATTTAAGAATGACATAATTCATCTCCAAAAACACAACCAAGTATGCAAGAAGAGTCCACTAACAAGTCTTACACCATTTTTCGATCAGGAAGGAATCATTCGCATGGTGGATGATTGGAATCATCGGCCAAGCATCCAATACTGTTACCCTACTCTCATCCATTCACGAAGCTGTTGCTAATGGAACTTCATCAGGAAAACAAATATGCTGAACCCCAAACTATATTTGCACTTGCTCGATAAAGATATTGGCCTATCTATCGCTCGATCTATCGTTTACGGTTGTGTGTTTTGCTCAAGTACAAGACCAAAACTGTACCAAATGATTTGTAAACACAGGCATTGTTTTTTGTGGACCAATCTACACACATAAAAAGCTAACAGGAAAACGTCCTCAAAAAACGTACATATCAGTGTTTTGCTGCTTCGCAACAAAGGCTTGCATCTCAAGCTGGTAACCAATTTAACATCAGGAGGATTTATTGGCGCACTGAAGGGGTTCATGGTCGGAAGGGGCCATTGCAATAACATTTACTTTGATAAAGCTACCTAAACAAACTTAAACACATGTTTGATTCAGCAAAAGATAAAGAGAAAAGAACAGCATCATACACAAGGAAGGGTGCGACTTTAATTTCATTCCTGAAAGATCACCACATTTCGGGGGCTTGTGGGAAGCTGCAGTCAAACTTATGAAATGGAGACTAACTTATGAAAACTGGAGACAGCTGTAATTGAAGTTGAGGCTATACTAAATTCTCGACCTATAACACCCATAGATGGGGTACCCAACCCCCGTGGGACGTCATTGGCGGCTGCACACGAGAGAGGGGGAGAGTGGATGAGTCTGTATCAGGACTGAGTCTGTATCAGGACTCATCTCTCTTTACGGATCTCGGTACACCCCCTTTTATAGCTTCTCTGACATATTCGGAGCCAAGATCTGAAAGCTTAAAGGTCATGTCGGGATTTTGGAGTAGAGTTGGCGGCGGAGGAACCCTATCATATAGGGTCAACGGCGGCACTCACAATCTCAGCAAGGTTACCGATACCGGGGTCATCCGGACCCTTCACCCAAATGTAAAATAAATGGGCCTCGCCTCCCAGTTGGGGGTTGTGCGTGTAATTAACGCACTCACCACGTAAAAAAACGCTCACGCCCCGACAGAGGACAAAGATTACTACTATGATCTCCTAGAAATATGGGCCTGGCCTCCCAGTTGGGGGTTGTGCGTTAAATTAAAGCACTCACCACGTAAAAAATGCCCACGCCCCGACAGAGGACAAAGATGACTTCTATGATCTCCTAGAAAGAACAAACGACCAATGCCCCAGCTTTGACACCAAGATCGTTCTAGGAGATTTCAATGCTAAGCTGGGTACAGAAGAAATCTTTGCTAAAGTCATCGGGAAACACAGCCTACAAGACACCACGTCCAGTAACGGACTAAAGCTGCTGGAATTTGTCATGGGACATAACCTCCCTGTTGCTAGCACGCGGTTCCCACACCCCAACATCCATAAAGGGACATGGCGGTCCCCAGATCAATCAACCGTCAACCAGATTGATCACGTTGCGATCGACGTCAGACACTCCTCCAGCATTCTTGATGTCCGAACGTTCCGAGGAGCCAATGTTGACTCGGACCATTTCCTTGTTGTAGCCAAGGTAAGAATCAGGACATCAAGAGAACAACGGTGTCAAGAAAGAGCACCGTGACGTTTGACGTCGCAACGCTACAACCGCAGCTGACTGCTAGGATCTTTGCCGACCGAGTCTCCGAGAAACTCTCTGTAAGTTCGACGCTGCCTGACCGGTTTCTCAGAAAAAAGAGAAAGAGCAAGAGAAGCGCACAGTCGAGACATGGAGACGTTTTATGGAAGGAATGACATCCGAAAGTCTTATCAAATGGTAAAAATATTATCCAACGGATATAAGACTCGGACAGAAGCCTGTCGGAATGGAAATGGACAACTGCTAATAGACTCGCTGCCGATACTGAGAATCTGGAAAGATCATTCCTGTAGACTGTTAAACGGCGATGACGACACAAATACCGCTGTCAGGCAGAATGTTCCACTCAATCTGGACCATGACAGACACGAATTCCGTCCCCCAGACTTAGGCGAGGTCAAGGTAGCAATATCAAGACTGAAGTCTAACAAAGATACTGGAGCGGACGGTCTGTCCGCTGAAATATTTACGGCAGCTGGAGATGATCTGGTTGGGCGCATGCACCAGCTCATCTGCAAGATATGGTCTGAGGAAAGCATGTCCGACGAGTAAAATCTCAGTATCGTTTGCCCGATCCACAAGAAAGGAGACCCCTTTGACTGCGCCAACTATCGAGGGATCAGTCTTCTTAACATCACATATAAGATCTTCTCTTCCGTTTTGTGTACCCGCCTGAAGCCGTTCATTAATAATCTGATAGGTCCATATCAGTGTTGCTTCAGGCCAGGAAAGTCCATAGTAGACACTTCGGCAAATCCTGGAAAAGGACCAAGAAATGCAAATCGACACTCATCATCTGTTCGTCGATTTCAAGGCCACATATGACAACAACTCGAAAGCGGATGAAGAAGTCCTTGTTCTCTTTGAGAGAAATGTTCTACGTTCAATCCTTGGCCACGTCTGTGTTGCCGGTTTTTGGAGGAGAAGATTCAACCACGAACTTTACGGGCTGTACAGCGACATGAGCCTAGTTAGGCTTCTATGGATCCAACGCATACGGTGGCTAGGTCATATAGAGCGGATGGACACTACAGCTCCGGCCCGAAGAATCTTCGAATCCGAACCTGTCGGGTAGGGCAACAGAGGGCGCCCGCGTTTAATATTGCAAACCCAAGTGGAGAAGGACCTCAACCAACTTGGTGTGCGAAACTAGAGACAGCTAGCCAGAGATCGCGCTAGTTGGAGAGGCATGTTGGTTAAGGCCCAGGTCCACCCCGGACTGTAGCGCCACTTAAAGAAGAAGTGTCATCATCTCTAAATGATTTTGCACCTCTTACCCCAGGACACTTTCTCATTTCCAATTATCAGCAATATTGATCGTGATGCGACACCTCAAAAATCTTCAATTCTCACTCGATGGAAGCGTCGTTGGTCAAGTGAATATTTAAATCAATTGCAGCACAGGTATAAATGGAAAGAAAGATGTCACAACGTAAAACCAGGAATGATGGTCATAATGAAAGAGGATAACCAACCAAGCCTGAATTGGCCGATAGGGTGAATAATTAACGCCATAAAGGATGGTTTAGTCAGATTCGTAGATGTACAAACAGCAGCTGGCGTCGTCGAGGCATATGGTGATCATGCTCTATCAGAAGCAACATGCAAAAGATGGTTTCAACGGCTCAGAAATAATGATTTTGGTGTGAGAAATGAAGAACGTGGAAGACCACCAAAAAAGTTTGAAGATGCCGAATTGCAAACGATATTGGATGGCAAGGGCACTTTGAGTCAAAAGCAAATGGCAGTAATGTTAAATGTTGCACAACAAACAATTTCTGACCGTTTAAAAGCTATGAATGAAAGACAGATGGAAAACCGAAAAAACACTTGTGAAATTTTGCTTCAAAGACACGTAAGAAAATCTGTTTTGCGTGTTTTATTTTCAAAACAGCAATTGAGAATAGCACTAGAGTATTGCAACACCTCAGTAAAATATAACGCCAAAATACGTTATGCACTCAATTAACCAATTCCATTTAACGCACTCATAATGAATTATCGAAGAGAGCATTACGTTTATTAATACGAACTCACGTAGTTCAAAAAGTGGATCATTCAACTTAATTGGCAACATGGCAAATGCCTTGTTTGGAACTTTTTATTCTCAGTATGCAGAATAGATGTCAGAAACCATTGGAAAGATACAAACCAATGAAGACTACTTCCTGGCACTCTCTAAGAATCACACATCAATTGTAGAGTCAACAATAAACACTATGAAGCAGAATCAAGAAACATTAGATCGACGGCATGCGATACTACAAGCCCTGCTGGATGAAGTGATCAACCGAATTAACAACAACATGGACTCAACGCACTCAAACAGCATACCGTCTGCCAGTAAGCATTGACAACATACTGTATCTTTACAAAGTTATGATGACTGCTGGACAAGTAAAAAATAACCATATGATATTTCAAATAAAATTACAACTGATAAATTCTGAAGATCTTGAGCTTTACAGACTTATTCAAATTCCGGTAGTGATCAATTCTACAATTGTGTATATGTATATATATATACATATATACATGTATATATATTGTACATATAATGCCATCATCTACATTCTTAGCGGTCGACCGTCATTATGATCAGTATTACCCACTAACGGAATTTGAAATATCAGAATTCATTGTTTTAGAAAAAAAACAAGGCATTTTGTAAACAAATTCAGCCGATCTATCATAAAAGAGATACAATAAGTAAATGCGAAACATATATTCTCAATAAGATGGAGGATTTATCATCATGTCAACTAAAGATAATTCCCAACATTACAATATGGACTAAATTCGTACATGCCATTCAATGGATATACTACGTAACTTCAAGGACATCGTTAAACATAGCATGCAAGGACACGGCTACATCAGTCAGGATTGAGACATATTGAAACTTCAACCCAATTGCATCGCAAAGAGCGGCAACCATTCCAACACTGTACATATGTACATCAATGACTAGATAGTCCATATATAATCATATGAAATCAGCACATCAATACCAACTTCGGTTCGACGAACAAGAGATGAAGTTAAAAAAGAATATTGTTACATATAGATAACACTCAGTTGGAGTCAGCGATGCGCGATTGCGAATGAAATTCACAATCAAATAAATTGGCAATTGTTAAAATTTTAATTCGATTGTCGATTTATTCGGTCTCATCAGAAAACAATCGAATCGAGTCGATTATTCTCAGTACCTACTACACCAACAGAATGCCGGGTACTAATTCCTCGATTTATTCATATGTTGGTGTCAGTGTAAAAATCAGCGTGAGGATGTGTCTCTGTTAATGGAAATACAGCCAAACCTCTGTAATTGTAACATCCTTAAATCGAATTTTCTATAATTCAAACCAAATTTCTGAAAAATATTGGTTCCCGTGTCTATTTGAATTTTGGATGTTCGACTGTATTTTCCATCCTTCTCACAAAATTAGTGAGAGGATTGTACTCTCACTCTCATAAATGTAAAGTTAAATTGTTGTAGTGAAACGAAATGAAAAAGAGATAGGCAATTGCGAGAATCGGCGGATACACACAATTTAGTGATCTCTCTCTGACTTGAAGAGTCGACGAATACACATTCGTTGACGATTGGAATCGGAACTACAAAAATCGAAATTCAACAATCGACGTCGCTCAATTCGAATTCGAATAATTGCGATTGCTAGAACAATCGAATAATTCGATTGTTTTTATTCGCAATTGCCCATCGCTAGTTGGAGTTACCAAACATTGTGCATCGTCATGCGATACCCCACACAATTATAAATTCATCAGAAATAATTTTTGTTATCGTCATAACAATTGTTCTACTTTGGAAATTCCGTGTATTCGCTGAGTACACGGTTGCTGCCCCAAGAAATTTGAGAAATTTTTTCATTCACAACAATCAGCACGTCACTACAATTTACCACAGACGAGCCAACAATCAACAAACAACACAACGATTGAACATTGTTCAATGGGGGCAGTACCGTTCGCAGTACGTCAGCATCAAATTGCATGGCACCGGACATTGAATGTGATACCGAACCTACATGCTCGCAGCTGAACTGAGCTCACCCCAATGCAAGACAACACCTCAATTTTCTCTACTTTTTCTCCATGTATCTCACTTGAAAAAATGTGTGCAATGTATGCACGTTGAATTCCCGTTTAATTTGATTTATTGTTTGTCGCAAGAACTTTTTTTTGTTGTACTCATTGTAATTTGTTAGAGTAAGCATTTTTTTCTGTATGAATATCGCACAATAAAGTTTGATCAGTTTATATATAACTCAACAGCTAAGAAAGACCTTTATTTTTAAATTCCAAGTGAGTCTGCTTGGAAGGCTGATAATATACCATATATCTCACAATCTTTTTGTTCTAGTTTAGCACTAATAATACCGCCTATAGTCACGGTCTTGAACCGTTGTCTATCAAAAACTATTTTATTTCACTTTCCTTTTTTCTTTAGTAAGGTTTTTTTTGTTCTTTCCCTTTGCTTGGATTACTTAAAGGTTTTTTGTTTTTAGTTGTGTTTTTAAGTAGAAAGATATAACATGAGATTGTATCATCATCATTGAATTGTAAACAGGTGGCTCGCTTTGTTAACTTGGTAATTATAAAGGCTTATTTGAAACAAAAAATATATAAAGTATATCCCAAGACGATACGAAGAAGCAATCGTAAGTTAAATAAACTATAATTCCACTTGAGTTCGGTTGGCACAGTTAATAATAAGAAAGACGTGATATAAATAGATAATTTGATGATATAAATAGATAATTTAAGAGAGATGCATTTAGTGAGAAACAATCGGCAGCCTCCAATAACGTTTCTCCACGGCAAATAGTGTTAAGTTTCTTTGTTCGAAATAAATTCCTTCTAACTTTCCGCATTCTTTTTAATTTCTCGAATAGTCTTTCTTATTTTGGGATATTTTGAAATTAGTAAGTACGTAATTCACGAAACAGCGATAGGTGAGCATTGGCCGAATGAAGACCATGCAGCAGATTACCTTGTGCCTGGGGCACTGAGGGAGCGAGGCACTCGCTCCGCAGTCGGTCCGTCCGATTCCATAGTCGGCATGACTAATGTCGAGTATTAAAATACTATGAAATCGATCAAGTATTTTTACAAATACGTCAACGAATAAAGTGATATGGTGGCTAAGGTTTCAGACCGTTCTTGCATTCCAAACTGCGATTGTGTTCCAAGCCGCTCTTTTTTTACTCTTCTTTATTTTGGGATCGTACGTACGACTTGCCTGCTCTTTTTTATAACTACAAGCATAATTTAAATCCACACATTCGCCTAAGCTGCTCCTCTTCGCAGCCCCACTCACAGACCTGAACAATGCATACAACGTTGTTGTTATTTTTTAGAACGCCGTTCGATAATTGATTCACACAAACGCTTCCATGTTCAATGTCTCGAAGGGTGGCAGATGTGAATGAGTGTGCGAGTATACAAAACCTGTGTATGGTATGCCTAGTGTTGCTTCTAATATTTTTATTTCGATATTACTCTTTTAAGCACGATAATTTGGGTTCTAATGCAAAAAAACCCATATTCTTGCGTATTTGTCTTAACTATCTTTTTATGATATTTACAATCACCCCACACTTGACAACCGTACAACAATATTGACTGAAAAATTACCTTGTGTGTAGAGTATTTTATTGTCATTTGAAAGTACAGATTTTCTATTAATAAAAGGATATAACATTTTAATTGCAGTACCCGTTTTATGGAGAGTCTTTGAAATGTGTTCATTAAAAGTGTTTTTTTTATCCAGGTAAACGCCCATGTACTTCACCGACGTCTTCCATTGTATATGTTACCCATTTACTGTTAATTGGTTGGATGGAAGATAACAAGACTTTCTTTTTCGTTTCCTCATTAACTTTTTTTTTAGGTTTGCTAAGGTATGGAATAAATATTTTTGTAACACTTTTATTGGGGGAGGAACTGTTTTTGCTGGTTTATTGCGCACAATTTCGTCTCCATTTCGTCGCCCTCATATAATTGTAAAGAGCTAAAGCGATTATATCGGGGATTATTTGTATTGGTTGCTATTTTGTGTCTTAGTCTTTTTTCAGAGCACAATGGATATATATATATATATAAGTTAACGGCAGCAACTCGGCTTAACCCCACCTTGAACTTCCACAATGCACTTACCTTGCAAACTCTCATTATAGCTTACATTGCACATCCGTCACACACTCCACACACTTACTCCAAGCCTGCACCCTGCACTTCCGTCACACGATCCACACATTCAGCACATTCAAACTAAACTCATTCACCTCAACCCAATCACACATGATCAGCACTTTTTACCCATTCATGCACTGCACCGAACATTTCTTACTAATCATTTTTTATAAGAATGAAAATGAAAAAAATATAAAACTTTAACTGGCGCCCAACTATATTTTCGCGAAGTATTGTGTGCTCCAAACATCTTCATAAGAAGATAATAGAGCAATCAAAAAACCGTATGTGTTAACACAAAAAAACGAGGAACGATAATTCCACAAGCAAAATCGGGATTTCGAGTGACGGAGCATCATAGCACGTAACCATCCAACAGACATACAGAGATCTGGAGACTTGGAAATTCGCGAAGTACTTAACACATAGTGAACAACCCAGCCTGAAGCCGAAACTAAGGATAATGACTATCATATCATATTAGTACAGTAAGCAAACTACAGTTCAGTACATAAGTAATAAAATAATTTTATTATTTTAGTAATAAATAGAAAATCAAAAGTGTTCAAATTTTAAGCGTGTTTTGTGTATTTCGAAATCTTAATATGGCAGAAAACATCGCGCATATAATTTCATCCGCCGTTGAAGTAGCAGTTGAGACAGCATGTTCTACAATTGTAAAAAAATTAACGATCTAATGACAGAAAATAAACAAGTTAATGATAATATTAGCTCACAGATCGAAGAATTAACGCGAAAGTCCACTCAGTGCATTTGTTTTTACCTTCGGTCGTTGCTTATGAACCTATTTCTTTAAACAAACCCAACGTTACATGCCCAATTTCGCTCGATTTGATAAAATCCTTACCAGATTTCGACGGTGAACGAGCGAAATATATTTCATGGCGTCAAGCGGCTAAGACTGCAATAGAGCTATTTAAATCATATGAAGGAACGGAAAGGTATTATCAGACTGTAGCCATAATGCGAAACAAAATTGTCGGATCGGCCGATTTAATACTATCTTCATTAAATACAGTTCTAAACTTCGATGCCATAATCACACAATTAGATCACACTTATTCCAATAAACGTCCACTGCATATTTTGGAAAACCAAATGAGCATCTCATATCAAGGTCGTATGTCCATCTCGGAATATTTCGATGAAATCGAAAAGAATCTAACGTTTACAATAAATCAATCAAATATCAATCAAATTTCTAGGGAATACTCGACAAGGTGCTCTACGTGTCTTCATTTCGAGCCTTAATAAGCCTATCTGCAACATTATTTTCTCTGCCGGTTGCGAGGACCTACCCTCTGCATTAGCCCAAGAACTCGAAGCAAACCAACATAGGTACAATTTTGCCAGAGCTTTCGATAGCAGCATCTATGCTGGTACTAGAGCAGGCAACGGTCCTCCACTGAACAACCCTCAATATAGAGTAGTGGCCGAAATGAAAAACCAACATAAACCGGTGAAAAACCAACAACCAGTAATACACGACCATCATATGAGCGTAGATAACTCGTCAAGATATCGATTAAACTCGAGACGAACGGCACAAAACTATCCTCCTATACAAACCAGTAGGAAGCAAACATTCAAGCAACAACCACAGACTTCAGGGGCAATTGGTATTTTCAAACGTCGTTTTTAGAGCAAAGTCGGCTCTACCCTACGTTGAAAACAAATTGGACAATAAAATTCTAATGCAAATCTTGGTAGACACGTGTACAGCCAAGAATTATATTAAAGAAATTCCAAATTTAAAAATAATCACCAATTATAAAACATGTTAAGTTGAGACATTGAATGGTGTCAATATGATAACGCATAAAAGCAAAATACATTTTTGTGGCAAGACCACCGATTTTTTTCTACTTCCCCAGTTAAAAACATTCAATGCGATAATCGGGTATGATTTCCTCGGAAATAAAAGCGCAAATAGATACTAAGCGATCTGTACTAGTGTATGAAAATGGGGAAATACCAATTAAGTTTCTTGAATGCGAACAAGTAAATAATCTCGTAGTGGATATAGATACAGTCCCAGAGAGTATCAAAAACGATAACGATAGAAGAGTACGCAAAAGTTTTCTCTCAACCTGACGAAAAATTACCCTTTAACACAAACGTAAAAGCAGCTATTAGGACTATAGATTCTGAACCAATCTACTCAAAACCGAGACCATATAATACGGCAGCTGCACCATTTGTTAATAAAGAGATAAAAAGAATGCTTGAGGATGGAATCATACGTCCATTCCCCATATAATACTCCTAAACTAGTTTTAGCAAAAAAAGGAATCAATGAAGATGGCACTCCCAAATCTAGATTAGTTTTCGACTACTAAAAGAGTCGAAACTAAAAGAGCGCACTATTCCAGATCGGTACCCCATCCCCGAAAGCTCTGTTATTCTGTCTAATTTGGGTGAATCCAAGTATTATACAACAATTGACTTAAAATCCGGCTTTCACCAGATTCTTCTAGAAGAAAAAGACCGGCATTTTCCATCAACAATATAAAATATGAATTTTGCAGGTTACCTTATTTCAGCGAGCTATTGATGACGTCTTAAAAAGTGAAATATGAAAAGGTTGACATGTCTACATAGACGACGTGATCATTTTTTCGACAACTGAAAAGGAGCATTTGGAAAATATTAGGACAATATTTTCCAAGCTCCTCCATGCAAACATGCGTATATACCCGGAAAAATGCAAATTTCTTAAAAAAGAGATCGAACTTTTAGGTTTTCTTGTATCTGCGGAAGTTAAAAAAACCTGTCCCAATAAAGTTAATGGCATTGTCGGTTATGAAGCACCAAAATCTCTTCGAGCGTTGAGATCGTTTCTGACAAAATATCTTAGAGGAGAAAACGGCAACATAAGAACGAACAAGTCCAAGAATGTCAAAATTGATTTAAATGCTGAGGCTATATGTGCTTTTAACCGAATAAAAAACATCTTAGCATCGGAAGATGTTCTGTTACTGTATCCCGACTTTCGCAAACCATTTGATTTAACTAAAGATGCTTCCTCACAAGCAATAGCTGCTGTGCTCTCTCAGGGTGGTAGACCAATCACTATGATATCTCGAACATTGAGTAGAGCCGAAGAAAATTACGCAACTAATGAGCGTGAAATGTTGGCTATAGTGTAATAATAATAATATGGGTGGCGCTACAGCCCGTAGGGGACCAGGGCCTAGCTTCTCAGCAACCACTCGTGTTGTGCGTGCTATTGTTCTCTCACGAGTGGAAGGACGCTACAGTTTTATGCCGAATCCGAAGAGCTTTGTTTGCGAAGCTTTTTTCCCAGACAGGAAATACTCTTTGAGCATTGTCAGTGACTCGAAATAGGTGGGGTCGTGAAAATTGTTTTCCTCGCACAGATCAGGAATCGAACCTACGACATCGAGGTTGGGGTCGTCGCACATACCCACAACGCCACGGGCCACCACTGGTTGGCCACCACACGTTGGCGATAGTGTGGGCCTCCTAAAATAAATATTTACACAGACCATCAACCTCTTACCTTTTCAATATCCGATAAAAACCCAAACAATAAATTGAAACGGTGGAGAGTTTTTATTGAAGAATATGCTCCAACACTTCACTATAAGCCCGGTAAAGAAAATAAAGTTGCAGATGCACTATCGCGACAACACATTAACGCGCTTTCCACCTCAGGTCAAACGGTTCATAGTGAAATTTCATTGACAAAGGTCATACCCACAGTCGAAAATCCTATCAATTGCTTCAAGAATCAAATCTTTATAACGAGGGGTCGCGAGAAACGCAAACAAGTGAAAATTCTTTTCCAAAAACACTCTAGACATACTATAACATTTCGATCAATCCCAGAACTAATAAATTTAATGAGTGATGTTCTTAATGTAGATACAAACAATGGAATCTACTGCAGTCTTGAAACCTTAGGGAAAGTACAGAATGACCTTATGAACGCGTCCCCTAACGTAAAAATGAAATTCACCAAGAAACTTGTTCAGGACGTATTTAATGCAAATAACCAAGAAGAAATTATTGTAAACGAACACAACAGAGCACATAGGGAACCACAGGAAAATTATAAACAAATACTGTCAGAATATTATTTTCCAAATATAAAGAAATTATGTAAGAAATATGCCTCTAAATACAAAATATGTAAGGAAAATAAGTACCAACGTAGACCAATATGTAGGAGAAATTCTGCACTTAGATATCTACAACACAGGAAAAAGATACTTCAGTACTTGTATCGATAAGTTTTCCAAATTTGCTGTGAGTAAGCATATTGCTTCCAGAAATTCCGTTGACATCAGATATCCCTTAATAGAGATTATTTCCCTTTTTAAAAACCCGAAAATGTTAGTGACAGATAGTGAAGGTGCTTTTACGTCGGTAGCAACACAAGCGTTATTAAAAAATTAATTCAATATTTCTACACACACAGTACCCGCACTTCATAGCGAAAGCAATGGGCAAGTTGAGCGATTTCACTCAACTCTCGCTGAAATAGGCCGTTGAAGTAAAGATAACTACTCAAATGTTGTCGAGCTTATGTTGTTTTCTACCTACAAGTATAATAATACTATCCACTCAGTCACTGGCCTTAAGCCAATTGAAATTTTTCACAGTATAACCGAACAGACGAACAATGAAATCATTTCCAAACTCAAAAATAAGCAGACTAAAGATTTGAAATACCGCAGCAATAAGACTTCACCAAAAGAATTTAAGCCTGGTGATAAAGTGTATCTCAAAACCAATAAAAGAATCGGAAATAAATTCTCTAAAATACATAATCAAAAAACAATTCACGCAGACTTAGGAACAGCTGTTATAATCGAAGGAAGCTATGTACATACATGTAACATAAGATAATTATTTCTTACAGGATATTCCTTTTCACGCTCACAGAAGCAAAAATTGTAGACTTCTCTAATGCAGAATTTACTCCTATTGCAAGAGGAAGTGCAGCAATTTTTGATGAATACTTGTACATGCAAACATGCGACCAATTTATCAGCAGTCGATGGCATCATTCGTGAAAACTTGAAAATTATAGATTCTTTCAAAAACGAAAACGACAAAGAAATTTTACGTGAAGATGTTAGGCAAATGCAGCGGCTGCTACGCATATTTAAAAACCCTTTAAGAACGCGGCGATTTATTGATTTCATTGGATTTGCTATAAAATTTATAGCCGGAACACCTGACCATAGTGATTTTGAAATACTGAAAACACACGAAAACGAACTTGTAAGAGAACATAATAGACAAATAGATATCAACAAATATAACAATGAATAACCAAACATTGATAACGTTAATGATGAAAAGAAACTGGATAATAATTGACAACTTAAATAATAATTTATTTCATTTTATTTCATTTATTTACTGATTTTATATCGCTGTACCTTTAGAATAATACATGTATTCTTTTGATAGCACAGGAATAATTCAATTAAGCATAAGATTTTAAATGACGTGTTTTAAATTATATACAATTATTATTAATGTTGGAAAAGTGTATGTTTGCAAAAAATATTTTTAATGACTGTGCACAAATGCATACAAAAAGAACAAAAACAGAAATTTTGGGGAATTATTTCAGTTCGGACGAGAGAAATGGGAGAAACTTTGACCGTACCTGTGAAGGTAGGTGATTCCAGAGATGGACGGCGTGAATGAAGAAGTTCCTGCGTGACATTAAACCAGTATGAATGGAGGGCCTTAAGGTAATGTTTCGACTCGATCGACAGAAAGTGATCTTTTCAAAAATATAGTTTGGCTGTTTCTTGCGAATAATTTTGAAGAGTAATATGCAAGATCTGTAGCTTAACAATGCTTCTAATTCGCAACCTAGGAGAATGCGACGATTTTCCGAGACATGTTCATACCTGCGTAGGTTAAAAACATACCTTGTAGTGGCATTGATTTCTCTTGTCAACTTTTGGGAAGAAGAGTAATCACAGTCAGCGAACAATTCGGATGCATATGTCAATATTGGCACTATGAGTGCTCTGGCAAGTTTGAGTTTCACATTGAGAGGGAGAATATATTTGCTGATAGAGAGGCCTCTTAGGGAGGTATATATCACTATTCAACACTATTCCAAGGTTTTTCACACATGTAACATATTCTATTATCGTGGAGTTGAGTTCTATTGGCGGGAAATTAGATAGAGAAGGGGATTGTTTCGAGATCGGGATTGCTTTTGTTTTGTCAGGATTGAGCATTAGACAGTTGTAGGTAGCCCAATTTGCTATAGAGCTCAGATCCTCATTTATTTTTGCAACTGAATCTTCAACCATACCTAGTGGGAAGCTAAGGTAGATTTGAACATCGTCTGCATAGATATGGAAGTTACAGTAGGACAACACGGTTGGAAGATCATTTATAAACATTGAGAATAACAATGGACTGAGAATAGAACCTTGAGGGACACCACAATGTACATCACAAAAAGATGAAAGTCTGGAATTATGGCAAACGGCTTGAACTCGGTTAGTAAGATACGAGAAAATTAATTTATCAGTGGGATTACAAAAATTGAATTGACAGTTTGTGAAAGAGTATAGTTGGGTCAACACTGTCGAATGCTTTCGAGAAGTCAAGTAAGGTTAGTATGGTTGCTTTGTCTTCGTCAATAGCTCTTCGAATGTCGTCCGTCACCTTTAACAATGCATTTTTTTTTTCATTTTAAATTCATTTTTATTATATAATTCATAATGAGCTTACATACTAGACAAAAATGCTTAAGACTAGTTGGACGTACAATTCTACTTCTAACTTACTGGCCCTCGGCGGGCACTCTAAGCTAAACTTAATCTTATTCTTTATGCCTTTCGACGTAATACTAAGTATGTTTTGAAATATCAATTCTAATGTACAAGTTAAGAAAATTTTTTATAAAAAACTTAAAAACATAACGATTTTTATTAAAACTTATATTCTAACTTACATACTACCTTAAAATAACTTAAAACTACCTTAACTAAACATACATACATATATACAGCATGTATAGAGGATACTTGCATATATATATGTATGTACTTACTCTATATACAATGGTATACCTATAAGTACACTCAGTGTAAAAATGTGTATACCTTTTTTTTTTTGTTTTTCTTTTTTGTATAAATATTTACAGCTTATAAACTACCTTAAAACTACCCTACGATATGGAAGTCGGCCATAGGTTGCGGTATCTAGAAATCAATCTGATCCACCGCAAAACAGAGACCGACTGCGCCCCATAAGGGAGTACGCACTACCCGTTTTACCCCGGGTCTAAAGGGTTCGACGCTGGAGTTCCTTCGCTCCCCAGCCACCAGAACTTACGATGTGGCAATGCAACATCTCGCACATCCCGACTCGACACCGCTGTACTGAACCGGAGGAGGCCCTCCTCAGCTCGTTGTGCAACGGAACGGTCGTGGTTGAGTCGCCCATCCACAGTTGACCTGGCTATGTGAAACAGGAGCGGTACCGCATTCTTGTCTTGTATCAAGCCGTGTTTGTCAAAGTAGAGAAATGCTTCCGGAGGGACGAAGCCACTGTGACGTACTCTTTCGTGGTACAGTGGGTCGGGGTAGTAAGCCCCGAAGATCAAGCTATTAACCGAGTTCATCGCTCTCTCAGTGTAACCTCGAATCAACTTCACCAGGAAATTGTCCACTCGTATCAGGTTGGCCCTGTTGTATAAGGCCTCATTGGAGTAGAATTTTCTGTACTGGGACTCTGGTGTTCTGTAAAGGCGAAGGCAAGCCCTAAGACATGCCCTCTCAAACACCCGAATCTTTTCCATCAAGCTTGCACTCACGTTGAACCACACGGGACAGCCATATGTGAGCATTGGCCGTATGAGGGCCATGTAGCAGATTACCTTTACCTTTGCATCGAGTTGGCTGTTGTAAAACAGTCTCTCTGTAAGGGCGAAAGCGCCTCGGGCCCTGGATAGAGCAGCATCTACATGTTTGTTTAAATATAGATACTGATCTAGCCAGATCCCCAGGTATCTGACAACAATCTTTTGCGCCAGTGGTTGCCTGTGCCGTCCAACAATTGAGAACTTTCGCCAATTCTTTTTCGTATCCGATGAAGCTTTATACAACGGAGTCCTGAACAGAATGGTTTCCGACTTCTGAAAGTTGATATTCAACTTCCAGTCATCGCAATCTCTCATGAATGAGTCGAAGTCACCCTGCGTGAGCGTAGTGATGTCCTCGATCTTTTTGCCTGATCTGTACACGATCAAGTCGTCGGCATACGCAATAGCGTGCGGAAGAGAACTGATAAGTTCGCTCAAGAAAATGTTAAACAGGATCGGTGAATTAACGGCACCCTGTTGGAGACCATTTTTAACTTCAAGAATACCTGTAGAGGTCACGTTGCCAATCTTGACTACGAACCGCCTACCGGTAAGCATATTATATAGAGCGTACAGTAGTGGTTTACTAATGCCTAGCCGATTGGGCTTGTTGTAGGCCTTCTAACCATACGGTGTCGAAGGCCTTCTCCAGGTCAATCAAGCAGGCGCCCGTACATTGTTTCTGGCTCTTTTTCCATTGGATATCCGACACCAGTTTCGACGCGGCATGAATAGTGTCATGCCCCGCCCTGAAACCGAATTGGTTATACGGAATTATATGTCTGTCCTCTGTCCAGTTGATCAGAGCTCTATTTATCACCTTCTCGAATACCTTGCTGATGTTCGGAAGGAGACTAATTGACCGGAGCTTGCACGGATTCGAAGAATCTTTTCCTCGCTTGGCTATGGGCTGTACTCCGGATAATGTGCATTATTTAGAGCATTGTTAAAAAGGATTGTGTACATAGTGACCACTTCCAGAGGAAGATGTCTTAGCACAATGTTGGAGATCCCGTCGATTCCAACAGACTTTTTCTTCTTTATTGATGCGAAGACCGCTTGAAGATCTGCCTTCGAAAAGAACGGTTGATGAGCCCCTTCGTCGGCGATGACATTGTCTGCCATGTCTTCGTCATTGAACTGGACAAAGCCGATGTTCTCAGATCGCCATTTCTGCAGATCTTCTCGAAGTTGAGAGTTGCTAGCTTGCACGCTGTTCTCCAGGTCGTGGTTCGGGCGAACACTCTCGTTCACCTTGTACACTTCCTGGAAAACTGCGCCTAGTACTTCAACTTTTCTTGCGGGTCTTCCACCACAAAGAAGTCATCGTAGAGTACGGAGTTTTTGGGATCAATACCCGCTGTAGTCAATATCTGTTCATTGTCCGTCGTCCTGGGAAGCTTAAGAAACGGAAGATCGTAATTGTTCTTTCGAAAGAATTTATTTATCTGTGGAAACATACTCGGGTTGTTAGATCTAACAGCCCGAATCTTGTTGTTCCAGTACGTGTTCACAGAAACTCTGTAATTTTGCACAATTAAAGTTTGTACATTCTTAATAAGCGATTTCAGTGTCCTAACTTCCTCGCTGCGTCTGTCAGTACACCGCCTGTACAAGGTTTTTAATCTTGACAGGAGTCTACTTTTTTGTTGGTGTAGTGCGTCAATTGTCGCATTGCGGTACAAGCTTTCATTGTTCGTGCGTGTATACCGTGGTATCGTACTGTCCATAGTTCGTTTTATTGTCTCGTCCAATTGTATTAAAAACATGTCAATCTCTTCGTTTGACAAGTTTCTATTGGACTGAATGTGGATCGCATTCGAAGAGAGTGCTCGAGTCATTTGTCGGGAGAAGCGTGGCCAACGCGCCCTACTGTAATTGTAGGTATGCGTTTGGACAAACTCTCCTAATTCCGCAATGTCGTTGGGGATCTTGAATTCGGCACTAAGTCCGCAATGGTAACTGAGATACACGAAAGTGTTCAAACAGTTAACCGTTTGTGAGTTTGTGTCAGTCAGCTGCAGTCTTGCATCAAACAGCAGGAAATCCAAAGGACGCGATCGCAGTAGCTTTTAAATCGAGTCTATACTCGACACTGTGCAAGCAGAACCAGCTGTAGAGCTGGTCCCCTCTGTTGTTGGACACCATGTTTCCCCAATAACCGTGGCGGGCATTAAAGTCCCCGGCCAAAATGAAATAGTTCTCCTCCGAGTCCAGACTTAGACATCGAAAGAGTGAATCGAGCTCTGATATGGTTGTACTGCAACTGAGGGAGCCGGAGGAGTACGCCGACACCGCATACAGCTTCTTTCCACTGCGGAGAGAAATGCACACGACGCAGGCCTCCAACACCTGAAACCGTCGTACTACACCACTATACACTACTTTGTGTTTAATGTTATTTTTTATGAAGATCGCAACACCGCCTCCACCATTGGAGTTGGGCCGGTCTCTTCTAATAACATTATAATTGCTGTGCTCCAATATGCCTCTCTGGGTTAGCTTAGTTTCGCTAATCAGAACTAGCTCTGGGCTTTGATCGTCCAACAATCGATAGAGCTCGTTTTTTCGAGGGATCCCTGTCAATGAATTTGCATTCACTGCAAGGATCTTAAAAGTGCTCTCCGTCTGCGCAGACATTAGGACTGGTGACGTGCTGGGTTCTGCAGGAGCGCCAGAATTTTGGCAACCTGCTGTTTTAACGAGTCCATACGCCTTTCAATGGAGGCTTTCCAATCAGGCGTTGGACCGTGTGCTCTTGGCACTGAGGTTTGCGGCGCTACCTTTGGTAGTTGCTGCTTTTCCGTCCTCCCCATGATGGACGCCATTTGGGCGTAAGTCACTCCAGGAGTGACGGGTATGGCTGCCCCGAGTAGATTTTTCACTGGGGGCTGCTTCTGCAGAACCGGTTTTGTTTTCCGCTCCTGGAACTTAGAGCAACCCCGATAATTGGCGGTGTGCCCAGCGTTCCCGCAGAGTGCGCACTTGAGCTGACTTCTGTCAGCTGCTCTCTCGTGCCCTAGAGAACAATTCTCAGATATGTGGTTCCCGCTGCACTTCACGCATCAAGTCTGCATCTGGCAGTTCGACGCAGCGTGCCCGAACCTTTGGCAACGAAAGCATTGGACAATGCTTCAATGCTTTTCTTCAGATTATCCACTTTGCTTGTGGGTATGACATGAACAATATAGAAGGGTAATTTCCTCCCCTCTCTCTTTGCCTTTACTGTGGAGAAAGGCTTAACTCCGACGAACTCGATTCCCTCACACACTTGCTCACGGAGCATTTGGAGGACCTGCTCCGCTTCTAGCGGACAGGTGAGCTTTAAGAGCCGCGATTGGCATTTTTCGCCTTTTGGCGTGAAAGAGAAGAACTCAAGCGTCGATCTCTTTAATAATGCTTTTACTGCATTGTGGTCTTCCAGTCGTTCACTGACCGCTGAACTATTCAGACGTGTTTCGACTTAGTAAAGAGATTTAAGTGAATCAAATAAGTGAAGTAGTGCAAAAGACATCGGGATCCGCAACGAGCGCGCAGCCGAGTGAGCAGAAGTCACAGCTGCGAACCAAAGGGGATCTGGGTTCGAGACCCAGTTGGAGCACTGCCTTTTTTTTTTTCAATTTCGCGTTCCTCCACCAAATCAAATACCACACTGGCATAGGCAGTGAGTACTGATAATGGAGGAGGACGGGGAGACCGCTCGCGGCATAGCGGGCGGTGAAAATGCTCAACCGGTGGCAGAATCACGCCACCAACCAATGATGCCGCTAGACAGCGCAACGAAGAAGAGGAGGAAAAAGCAGACCTCCAACAGTTCCAAACGGCGTAACACGAACGCGTCGCCACAAGAGGCAAAAAATACGGAATCGACATTATCAGCTGATGACGACGCAGAAGAAGATGCGTACTCCTATGTGTCAGACGGAGGAGAGGGAAGATTCACTGTAAGCAGCAACAGCTTTGAATCGGTCCCCTCTGATACAGAGGAGGAAGAAATCGAGGCCATAATCCGAGCAAAAACGGAGCGGGTCTCTGATCTGAGAGAGGAGACAAGAGAACTCCTCGAGGAAATTAAGAAACTCCGCGAGAGCACCCTCGCAAGGAGACAGAAGGAGGAGGAGGAAGAAAGGGCTCGACGGGTCGTGCAACAACAACAGCAGTTGACAGGCCGAGAGCAGCCGCAAAAACAAATGCAGCAGCAACAACAACATCAACAACCTGCTTTACTGCAAAAGAAGCAGAAAAAGACGTCACAACAAGAGACACAGCAGCGACAGAAGCAGCAACAACAACAGAAGCCAGTAGCGCAACAACAACAGCAGCCAGCAGCGCAACAACAACAGCAGCCAGCAGCGCAACAACAACAGCACCAAGCAGTACACCAGCAACAGCCGCAGACATCAAAAAAAGAAAAAGTGCCACCAATAAATGTCTTCAAGGCAGACATATTACAAACCGCACAGGTATGTAAGAGGGCCATAGGTAGTGGTAACTTTAGTATTAGAAAAAATAAAGGCGCCGATAAATATACAATTCGTTGCAAGACAATTGATCAACATAAGGTGCTTAGGACGTGTTTAAAGCGTTCGACAACGGAGTTCTTCTCCTTTACCCCAAAGGGAGAAAAACTTCAGACAATTTTACTGAAGTTAGGCGTGCCGCTCGGAGCGGAGAGGGTTTTCCAACTGCTCAGGGAGCAAGTGTGTGATGGTGTCGAGATCGTCGGGGTCAAGCCCTTCACCACAGCAAAGGCTAAGAAAGAGGGGCGGAAATTGCCCTTTTATATTGTACAAATGACACCCACAAGCAAACCCGGTAATTTAAATGACATCAAGACTTTAGATGACTGGGAAAGTATACACAGGAGCGATGACATTCTCCAATGCGTTCGCTGCCAAAGGTTCGGGCACGCCGCGTCGAACTGCCAAATGCAGCCCCGATGCGTAAAGTGCAGCGAAAACCACAGTTCGGAGAATTGTCCCCTGGGGCAAGACAGAGCAGCTGACAGAAGTCGGCTCAAATGCGCACTCTGCGGGAACGCAGGGCACACCGCTAACTATCGGGGTTGCCCTAAGTTCCAGGAGCGGAAAACAAAAATGGTTCTGCAGAAGCAGCCCCCAGTGAAAAATCCACTCGGGGTAGCCATACCCGTCACCCCCAATGTGACTTTCGCCCAAATGGCGGCTGTCAGGGGAGGCACGGCAAAGCAGCCACTACCAAAGGTAGCGCCGCAAACCTCAGTGCCAAGAGCACACGGTCCAACGCCTGATTGGAAAGCCTCCATTGAAAGGCGTATGGACTCGTTAAAACAGCAGGTTGCCAAAATTCTGGCGCTCCTGCAGAACCCAGCACGTCACCAGTCCTAATGGCTGCGCAAACGGGGAGTACTTTTAAGATCCTTGCAGTGAATGCAAATTCATTGATAGGGATCCCTCGAAAAAACGAGCTCTATCGATTGTTGGACGATCAAAGCCCAGAGCTAGTTCTGATTAGCGAAACTAAGCTAACCCAGAGAGGCATATTGGAGCACAGCAATTATAATGTTATTAGAAGAGACCGGCCCAACTCCAATGGTGGAGGCGGTGTTGCGATCTTCATAAAAAATAACATTAAACACAAAGTAGTGTATAGTGGTGTAGTACGACGGTTTCAGGTGTTGGAGGCCTGCGTCGTGTGCATTTCTCTCCGCAGTGGAAAGAAGCTGTATGCGGTGTCGGTCTACTCCTCCGGCTCCTTCAGTTCCAGAACTACTATATCAGAGCTCGATGCACTCTTTCGGTGTCTAAGTCTGGACTCGGAAGAGAACTATTTTATATTGGCCGGGGACTTAAATGCCCGACATGGATATTGGGGAAACACAGATTCCAATGACAGAGGGGACCTGCTTTACAGCTGGTTTTGCTTGCACAGTGTCGAATATCGACTCGATTTAAAAGCTACCGAGATCTCGTCCTTCCCCAGAAGTGGGTCGTTCTTGGATCTCCTGCTGTTTGACGCAAGACTGCAGCTGACAGACACAAACGCACAAACGGTAAACTGTTTGAACACTTTCGTGTACATCAGTGACCATTGCGGACTCAGTGCCGAATTCAAGATTCCTAACGACATTGCGGAATTAGGAGAGTTTGTCCAAACGCACACCTACAATTACAGTAGGGCGCGCTGGCCACGTTTCTCCCGACATATGACTCGAGCACTCTCTTCGAATGGACTCCACATTCCGCCCAATAGAAACTTGTCAAACGAAGAGATTGACATGTATCTAATACAATTGGACGAGACAATAAAACGAACTATGGACAGTACGATACCACGGTATACACGCACGAACAATGAAAACTTTTACCGCAATGCGACAATTGACGCACTACACCAACAAAAAAGTAGACTCCTGTCAAGATTAAAAACCTTGTACAGGCGGTTTACTGACAGACGCAGCGAGGAAGTTAGGACACTGAAATCGCTCATTAAGAATGTACAAACGTTGATTGTGCAAAATTACAGAGTTTCTGTAAACACGTACTGGAACACTAAGATTCGGGCTGTTAGACCTAACAATCCGAGTATGTTCCCACAAATAAATAAATTCTTCCGAAAGAAAAATAGCGATCTTCCGTGTCTTAAGCTTCCCAGGACGACGGACAATGAACAGATACTGACTACAGCGGGTATTGATCCCAATAACGCCGTACTCGACATTGACTTCTTTGTGGTCGAAGATCCGCAAGAAAAAGTTGAAGTTCTAGGCGCAGTTTTCCAGGAAGTGTACAAGGTGAACCACGACCTGGAAAACAGCGTGCAAGCTAGCAACTCTCAACTTCGAGAAGATCTGCAGCAATGGCGATCTGAGAACATCGGCTTTGTCCAGTTCAATGACGAAAACATGGCAGACAATGTCATCGCCGACGAAGGGGTTCATCCCCCGTTCATTTCGAAGGCAGATCTTCAAGCGGTCTTCGAATCAATAAAGAAGAAAAAGTCGGTTGGAATCGACGGTATATCAAACATTGTGTTAAGACATCTTCCTCTGGAAGTGGTCACTATGTACACAATCCTTATTAACAATGCTCTGAATAATGCACATTATCCGGAGCATTGGAAAACTGCGATTGTACAACCCATATCCAAGCGAGGGAAAGATTCTTCAAATCCGTGCAACCTCCGGTCAATTAGTCTCCTTCCGAACATCAGCAAGGTATTCGAGAAGGTGATAAATAGATCTGATCAACTGGACAGAGGACAGACATATAATTCCGGATAACCAATTCGGTTTCAGAGCGGGGCATGACACTATTCATGCCGCGTCGAAACTGGTGTCGGATATCCAATGGAACAAGAGCAAGAAACAATGCACGGGCGCCTGCTTGATTGACCTGGAGAAGGCCTTCGACACCGTATGGTTAAAAGGTCTTTACTACAAGCTTAATCGGCTAGGCATTAGTAAACCACTGCTGTACCTACTGTATAACATGCTAACCGGTAGGCGGTTCGTAGTCAAGAATGGCAGCGTGACCTCTACAAGTATTTTTGAAATTAAAAATGGTCTCCAACAGGGTGCCGTTAATTCGCCGATCCTGTTCAACATTTTCTTGAGCGATCTGATAAGTTCTCTTCCGCACGCAATTTGCGTATGCCGACGACTTGATCGTGTACAGATCAGGCAAAAAGATCGAGGACATCACTACGCTCACGCAGGGTGACTTCGACTCATTCATGAGAGATTGCGATGACTGGAAGTTGAATATCAACTTTCAGAAGTCGGAAACCATTCTGTTCAGGACGCCGTTGTATAAAGCTTCCGCGGATACGAAAAAGTTTTGGCGAAAGTTCTCTATTGTAGGTCGGCACGGACAACCACTGACGCAAAGGATTGTAGTCAGATACCTGGGGATCTGGCTAGATCAGTATCTATATTTTAACAAACATGTAGATGCTGCTCTAGCCAGGGCCCGAGGCGCTTTCGCCCTTACAAAGAGACTGTTTTACAACAGCCAACTCGATGCGTGGGTAAAGGTAATCTGCTACATGGCCCTCATACGGCCAATGCTCACATATGGTTGTCCCGTGTGGTTCAACGTGAGTGCAAGCTTGATGGAAAAGATTCGGGTGTTTGAGAGGGCTTGTCTTATGGCTTGCCTTCGCCTTTACAGAACACCAGAGTCCCAGTACAGAAAATTCTACTCCAATGAGGTCTTATACAACAGGGCCAACCTGATACGAGTGGACAATTTCCTGGTGAAGTTGATTCGAAGTCACACTGCGAGAGCGATGAACTCGGTCAATAACTTGATCTCCGGGCTTACTACCCCAATCCACAGTACCACGAAAGGGTACGTCACACTGGCTTCGTCCCACCAGAAGCATTTCTCCATTTCGATAGGCAAGGTCTCATACAAGACATAAATGCGGTACCGCTCCTCTTTCACATCGCCCGTTCAACTGTGGATGGGCGACTCAACCACGACCGTTCCGTCGCACAACGAGCTGAGGGAGATCTCCTCCGCTTCAGTATGGCGGTGTCGAGTCGGGATAAGAGAGATGTTGCGTCACAACATCGAAAGTTTTGGTGGCTGAGTGAGGGAACTCCCTCGTCGAACCCTTTAGACCCAGGTTAGAATGGGCAGTGCAGATCTCCTCAAAAGGAGTAGTCGGTCAGTGTCTTGCAGCGGGATTTATTCCAGCTACCTATGGCCGACTTACAGACTTAGTGTAAGATAGGTGTAAGTTATACATACAAATGTACATAAAAAAAAAAGAAATAAAAAAAAAAAAAAAAAAAAAAAACAAAAAAAAAACACTCTAAGTATACACATTTGTACACTGAGTGTACTCATGTGTATGTATAAATGTACATAGGGTAGGTACACTCATGTATATATGGCCGTATAGCGTTATACGCCCATGTATATATGTGTGTACGTTTAGTTAAGGTAGTTTTAAGTTATTTTAAGGTAGTACGTAAGTTAGCATTTAAGTTTTAACTAAAAAATCGTTCATATATTAAGTTTTTTCTTAAATATTTTTCTTAATAATAAGCAGTACACATAATGATAATGAAATCTATAAACATATGAAATGTAAGTTTAGGTCGAAAGACAATAGATTAAGGATAAGATAAGTTTAGCTTAGAGTGCCCGCCGAGGGCCCAGTAAGTTAGAGTGTAGAAACATGTACGTCCAACTAGTTTTAAGCATTTTTGTCTAGTATGTAAGATTGTTATGAATTTGAAATAAAAATGCAGTAAATGAAAAAATGCATTGTGGTCTTCCACTGTCTTGCAGTGGATTGAATGTTTTTCAAAACCTTTATTCCTAGTAATAAAAAAATTACCTGCCCCTATGGCCTCCTTGCACATCTTGGCAGTTTGTTCAATATCCGCCTTGTATATGTTGATAGGCGGCACCTTTTCTTTTTTCTGCTGCTGTTGTGTTGATTGTGGCTGTCGCTGTTGAGTTACTGGCTATTTTTTTTTTTGTTGCTGACTGCATCTGTGTTGCTGGCGGCCTTTGATGCTGAGTTGCTGGCAGCTCTTTTGGTTGTGTTGCTGGCTTAAGCACTTTTACTGGCCGCTTTTGCTGTTGCGTAGTCGGCCGCTGTTGTTGCTGTGTTGCTTGAAGCTGTTGCTGGACATTTGATGGGGGTTGTTGTTGCTGTTCTGCAGCACTAGTTTGCTGCTTCGATTTGTATTGGAGCTTCATAGAAGCTTCCTTTTCTTGCTGTTGCTGCAGATCCATCATTCTTCTCGCAACAGTTTTCGCTTTCAGCTCTCTGATCTCATGCACGACCCGCTGAATTCTCTCTTGCATCTCATCTCTTTGTATTTTTTTTAAGCGCAGTACACGCTCAACTTCATCTTCAGTGTCACTGTCCAGCGAATCGAAGCTGTTACTGCTGACAGTAAACAGACCTTCCCCTCCATCGGACACGTACTGCACCTCTTCCTCTTCTACCACGGCTGCGCTGGTACCCGCTGCAGTCGCATGACTCTGCTCTGCCGTGTTTATAATACGGCGATTTCCGCTTTTAGGAGTGATAGATTTTCTCCTCCTCTTGACTGTGCCTTCCTGAAGCACTGTTGTCCGGAAGGTTTGACTGCGCCACCGGTTGTTTCGAGTCATCGTCCCCTGCAACGAGCGCGGACCGCTCGTTGTCTTGCATTTCACTCACTCACTTAATTAGTGAAACAGACAAAAAAAAATTTAAGTTTTTGGTTTGTCCCCAGTCGTGATCGAACCAAGCACCCTTGGTGCCAAGAGCACTGAATCTACCCAGTCAGCAAATTGCTTGTTAAATTAATGGGTTGTAAGTGTGCCACTTCACTACTTTGTACTGAATCACTTTTGTATTTAATTAAAGCCGATACTCTCTGGAACTATAACCGCACTGCTCAGAGGTCGGTGATCGACTGACCTTTAACAATGCTGTGACACAGCTATGTCCTTTCCGAAAACCTGACTGTAATGGTTTTAAGAGGTTGTGTTGCTCTAGATAATATTTTATGTCTTTACGAACAACACATTCAAACACTTTTGACAAAAACGGAAGAATAGCAATGGGTCTGTATTCGGGTGGATTGGTTCTTTTGGGTATAGGGATTATTTTAGCTTTCTTCCATTGTAGTGGGTATGTTGATGTCATGATTATTGTGTTAATAATATGCGTTATGTGAGGGAGTATTATTGGAAACAGTACTTTAATTAAGTCTGGGTGAATATTGTCGAGGCCAACGCACTTCGACTTGATCGAGAACACCGCAGAACCAACTGTGTAGGAATTAACTCTACCCAATTCAAATTCATTTGCTAGAGTGTTGTTTGGAAGTGTTAAAGACATCCTTTCGGATGCTCTCGGCATAGTAGAAGCGAATTGAATATTTAAGTTATCAGGATTTATGTCATCATCGTTAATCCTTTTCTTTGTTTTGCTCAGTCCAATATCGCGAACCTGTTTCCATAAGAACCTGGAAGATCGGTCGTTATTGAATTTTGTTTTGTAATACCGGAGCTTAGCCGATCTTATCATCAACGTGACATGGTTTCTGCAGTTTCTATATGTGTATTATGCATATCCGGGCAACGGAATCTTCTCCATCGTCTGAAAAGAAAGTCCCTCTTTCTTATCGCGAGAAGAATTTGATCTGTTAGCCACGGAGATGTTTCGCTTCTTATGACTAGCGTACGAAGTGGGACATGTTTTTCCAACAGGTAGTTTAGACTTGCATTGAAAAATGTGATTTGCTCATCGACGTCAGACGACATATATAGCGTACTCCACTCAACATTTAAACAATCCGAAAACAAGTTATCAACTCCTTTCGGATAGAGTGTCAAAATGTCGCAAAAATAAGGTCGTGGTACAGAAATACAGGAACAGAAAGTTGACTATAAGTTTTCACCAAGCTCTTATCATTGATTAACATGACATCGATCAATGACGGCGAGCAGTTTGGGTGTTTAAGAAGTTTAAGTTGAGAGAACGCATTGTGGTGTTTAACATAGAGTTAGGTGGCATTTCAAGAAGATTTAAATTGATATCACCACAAATAATTACATTTGGAGTTGACGAACAAATGTCTTCAATAATTTCACAAATGTAATTAGGACGAGCTACGTCGGGTGGCACATACACTGTCCCAACAACACATTTATGTTCACCAGTGAATATCTCAACTAAATAGAATTGACTGCCCTTATTAACTAAGTATTGTTAACTTTTTTAAATAGCCACTGTTCCTCATAATAATAAAATTATAGATGTCCGAGATAATTTAACTGCTATTTGTAACGAAGATCATTTTCCATTAATAAATTGTAAAAAAGTTATTTTATACACCTATTGCCAACCAAACTATAACAACCAATGCCTTACTCAGCTCCTTAGTAACCATACAGCTAATTGTGTTCTAACAGTGTCTTCCAACCACCTACAGAAAATTAATCTCATTAGTGAAGGATTAATTGTAGCTCATGACGAAAATCTAACAATAGAAAATGGCCAGCGTTTTTCCATCAACGGGACGTTCCTGTGACATACCGCAACGCAATCACCATCAATGCAATGCTCTATACAATAACTCGTCACACAGACGTCATCGACTTAGCAGCACCTAGGAAAACAATTCTGATCGAAACAGATTACAAGAAAAAAATATCTTTACGCTACTTGCGCAGTTTGCATCTCATCAACAACGCAAAAATTAAAGAATTCAGAATTACCCTGGAGATAAATAAGTCGATGTGGTATGGCGTTACAGGAATACTTGCCATTATCAATCTCGTTCTATTATACGCTAAACTCAAGCTAATATGTCCAATAGAAGGGGATTGTGCCGAAATGAAACTTAATAGTTTTACATTTTGCACAGATTTATTTAAAACTCGATAGTTCAAAATTTCAATGCACAATTACTGCTTAAACTTTACTACATTTTTTCAAACCACAATTTTGTGGTTGAGTTGACACTTCCATTTTCAAAAGAAACTATGTAGAAAGTGCCAGTGTAGAATTCATATGCATAAGTAATATGTAATTGTTTGCTATACAAATACTTGTGGAAGTGTTTTACATGTTCCACCACAGCCGGAACCTCCCTTCTCGTGACACAGTAGTTTCGCTCTGTTCATCGCTAACCACCGCTTCTTCTACTCGACGGTGTGTATGGTTTTTTTCTGGTAATCCGGTGGCCAAGATACTTAATTTCCTTCTTAAAAAGCGAACGCTTTTTCGTACTCAGCCTAGGTCCAGCTTCAGCAATGCGTTGGAATACTTCCTCCAGGCTCTTCAGATAATCACTGAAGTCCTTACCCAGGACCATGATGTCATCGAGGTATACCAAGCAGGTTTAACAGTGTAATCCTCTGCTAAATTAACCGCTCGAATGTCGCTGGGGCATTGAACAGTCCAAACGGTAGTACTAGAAATTGCCGTACTAAAAGCTATCATCCGTACTAAAAGCTGTCTTTAACCGATCGTTTTTTTCAATTTCCACCTGCCAATAGTCACTTTGGAGGTCCAATGTAGAGAACCACTTTACTGAAGACAACGCGTCCAAGGTATCTTAATCTATTCTTAGCAAGGTTAACTGTCTTTCTTTGTTACATTCTTGGCATTCTTGGTTAACCTTAGAAGAGTACAGACGTGTAATAAACTTCATTGCAAATTCAATAAATAAATATTTAAAAAAAACATAATTAAAGTCTTTCATTCCTCGAAGTGATAATTGGCGCAGTCGGTAATTTCTTAGTTAAAACACGTAGCGAAAAATAGTAAGCGTTTCACTGGGAACTGCAACTCAGCTTTGATCGAATTACTTTAAACAATTTTAAACCTAATAAATAAACAAACAATATTCAAAAACAAAAGTGAATGAAAATATATACCAAGGAACATATAAAAAAAAGTACAGTGAAGTATATTTCCTCCTCCAAATCGGAAACTTTTCCATCATAGAAACATAGACTTTCAAAACATATTTATGTGGGAGTTTTATTCAGAAAATTGTGCTAAAGTGTATAAAAAGTGTTAACCTGAGGCTTAGCTAAATCCTGGCTCAATATTAGTAGAAAAAACTGGTATACCCATGTATGTGCGCATGAATGTGCAATTGTGACACAAGAATAACCCACATCATAACAAAAACAAGTGTGCAGTGCAGTGAAGAGTCTCGGTGTCGAGTGCGTCCGGTCCGCTCCCTCTTGCCCCTTTCCATAACAAGCCAGTGCTGCGCATTCTCGGTCGCAACTCCCGTTTGATTTTATCAGACGGGTTGATGCGACTGAGAGTGCGTAGCATCTGACGTAGCGGACTTAAAAGTGTGAATTTGTTGGTGGACCAACTCTAATCAATGTATTGGGATAACACACAACACTACATTGGTTGTTGTTGGGAAGCTAATTTTAAGACTACACTTCTAATCTCAGCTTGCCTATCTAGTCGGAGTTTGGTTTTTGGTATCTCCGTCATGTAATCTATGGGAAATTTTAGAGTTGATGTGAGTAATGTTCGCGGTCTTAGAACGAATCTCTTTGCTGTGTACGTCCTCTTATCCCGCTGTAAAGCAGCCGGCGCTAAGTGACACACAGGTAGGTGGAAATACCGAATTATTGGATTTGAACATGCCTGGACATTGCTTAGTGCCGTTTTTCTTTTTAAACCGCGGTCTCGCCATCTACGTGCGTAGTAAGTAAGCTACATTACCAACTTCAACCACCTTTTTTTTCATTTTAAATTCATTTTTATTATATAATTCATAATGAGCTTACATACTAGACAAAAATGCTTAAAACTAGTTGGACGTAGAATTCTACTTCTAACTTACTGGCCCTCGGCGGGCACTCTAAGCTAAACTTAATCTTATTCTATATGCCTTTCGACGTAATACTAAGTATGTTTTGAACTATCAATTCTAATGTACAAGTTAATAATAAGAAATTTTTTTATAAAAAACTTAAAAACATAACGATTATATATATAACTTACTTACTACCTTAAAATAACTTAAAACTACCTTAACTAAACATACATACGTATATACAGCATGTATAGAAGATACTTGCATATATACTCTATATACAATGGTATACCCATAAGTACACTCAGTGTACCAATGTGTACACCTATTTTTTTTTCTTGGTTTTTTTTTTGTTTTTTGTTTTTTTTTATATTTGTTTTTAATTTTTTTATAAATATTTACAGCTTATAAACTACCTTAAAACTACCCTACGATATGGGAGTCGGCCATACGTTGCGGTATCTAGAATTCAATCTGATCCACCGCAAAACAGAGACCGACTGCGCCCCATAAGGGGGTACGCACTACCCGTTTTACCCCGGGTCTAAAGGGTTTGACGCTGGAGTTGCTTCGCTCCCCAGCCACCAGAACTTACGATGTTGCAATGCAACATCTCGCACATCACGACTCGACACCGCTGTACTGGACCGGAGGAGGCCCTCCTCAGCTCGTTGCGCAACGGAACGGTCGTGGTTGAGTCGCCCAGCCACAGTTGACCTGGCTATGTGAAACAGGAGCGGTAACGCATTCTTGTCTTGTATCAAGCCGTGTTTGTCAAAGTAGAGAAATGCTTCCGGAGGGACGAAGCCAGTTTGACGTACCCTTTCGTGGTATAGTGGGTTGGGGTAGTAAGCCCCGAAGATCAAGTTATTAACCGAGTTCATCGCTCTCGCAGTGTGACCTCGAATCAACTTCACCAGGAAATTGTCCACCCGTATCAGGTTGACCCTGTTGTATAAGGCCTCATTGGAGTAGAATTTTCTGTACTGGGACTCTGGTGTTCTGTAAAGGCGAAGGCAAGCCATAAGACAAGCCCTCTCAAACACCCGAATCTTTTCCATCAAGCTTGCACTCATGTTGACCCACACTGGACAGCCATAGTTGAGCATTGGCCGTATGAGGGCCATGTAGCAGATTCCCTTTACCCTTCCATCGAGTTGGCAGTTGTAAAATAGTCTCTTTGTAAGGGCGAAAGCGCCTCGGGCCCTGGCTCGAACAGCATCTACATGTTTGTTAAAATATAGATACTCTTGTTCGTCGTCGATTCCAACCGACTTTTTCTTCTTTAATGATGCGAAGACCGTTTGAAGATCTGCCTTCGAGATGAACGGGGGATGAACCCCTTCGTCGGCGATGACATTGTCTGCCATGTTTTCGTCATTGAACTGGACAAAGCCTACTAAGATTCGAGCTGTTAGATCTGCGCCTAGTACTTCAACTTTTTCTTGCGGATCTTCGACCACAAAGAAGTCATCGTCGAGTACGGCGTTATTGGGATCAATACCCGCTGTAGTCAATATCTGTTCATTGTCCGTCGTCCTGGGAAGCTTAAGACACCGAAGATCGCTATTTTTCTTTCGGAAGAATTTGTTGATTTAAGGAAACATACTCGGGTTGTTAGATATAACAGCCCGGATCTTGTTGTTCCAGTACGTGTTCACAGAAACTCTGTAATTTTGCACAATTAAAGTTTGTACATTCTTAATAAGCGATTTCAGTGTCCTAACTTCCTCGCTGCGTCTGTCAGTACACCGCCTGTACAAGGTTTTTAATCTTGACAGGAGTCTACTTTTTTGTTGGTGTAGTGCGTCAATTGTCGCATTGCGGTACAAGCTTTCATTGTTCGTGCGTGTATACCGTGGTATCGTACTGTCCATAGTTCGTTTTATTGTCTCGTCCAATTGTATTAAAAACATGTCAATCTCTTCGTTTGACAAGTTTCTATTGGACGGTATGTGGAGCGCATTCGAAGTGAGTGCTCGAGTCATTTGTCGGGAGAAGCGTGGCCAACGCGCCCTACTGTAATTGTAGGTATGCGTTTGGACAAACTCTCCTAATTCCGCAATGTCGTTGGGGATCTTGAATTCGGCACTAAGTCCGCAATGGTCACTGAGATACAAGAAAATGTTCAAACAGTTAACCGTTTGTGAGTTTGTGTCAGTCAGCTGCAGTCTTGCATCAAACAGCAGGAAATCCAAGAACGATCCGCTCCTGGGAAAGGACGCGATCTCAGTAGCTTTTAAATCGAGTCTATACTCGACATGTGCAAGCAGAACCAGCTGTAGAGCTGGTCCCCTCTGTTGTTGGACACCATGTTTCCCCAATAACCGTGGCGGGCATTAAAGTCCCCGGCCAAAATGAAATAGTTCTCCTCCGAGTCCAGACTTAGACATCGAAAGAGTGAATCGAGCTCTGATATGGTTGTACTGCAACTGAGGGAGCCGGAGGAGTACGCCGACACCGCATACAGCTTCTTTCCACTGCGGAGAGAAATGCACACGACGCAGGCCTCCAACACCTGAAACCGTCGTACTACACCACTATACACTACTTTGTGTTTAATGTTATTTTTTATGAAGATCGCAACACCGCCTCCACCATTGGAGTTGGGCCGGTCTCTTCTAATAACATTATAATTGCTGTGCTCCAATATGCCTCTCTGGGTTAGCTTAGTTTCGCTAATCAGAACTAGCTCTGGGCTTTGATCGTCCAACAATCGATAGAGCTCGTTTTTTCGAGGGATCCCTGTCAATGAATTTGCATTCACTGCAAGGATCTTAAAAGTGCTCTCCGTCTGCGCAGACATTAGGACTGGTGACGTGCTGGGTTCTGCAGGAGCGCCAGAATTTTGGCAACCTGCTGTTTTAACGAGTCCATACGCCTTTCAATGGAGGCTTTCCAATCAGGCGTTGGACCGTGTGCTCTTGGCACTGAGGTTTGCGGCGCTACCTTTGGTAGTTGCTGCTTTTCCGTCCTCCCCATGATGGACGCCATTTGGGCGTAAGTCACATTGGGGGTGACGGGTATGGCTACCCCGAGTGGATTTTTCACTGGGGGCTGCTTCTGCAGAACCATTTTTGTTTTCCGCTCCTGGAACTTAGAGCAACCCCGATAATTGGCGGTGTGCCCAGCGTTCCCGCAGAGTGCGCACTTGAGCTGACTTCTGTCAGCTGCTCCCTCTTGCCCCAGAGGACAATTCTCAGAAATGTGGTTCCCGCTGCACTTCACGCATCGAGTCTCAGCGTGCCCGAACCTTTGGCAACGAAAGCATTGGACAATGCCGTCGCGCCTTCTAATGTTGTCCCACTAGCATTTGTGGTAATCTAAGAACTTTATTTTCTTCAGATTATCCACTTTGCTTGTGGGTGTGACATGAACAATATAGAAGGGTTGCCTTTACTGTGGAGAAAGGCTTAACTCCGACGAACTCGGTTCCCTCACACACTTGCTGACGGAGCATTTGGAGGACCTGCTCCGCTTCTAGCGGACAGGTGAGCTTTAAGAGCCGCGATTGGCATTTTTCGCCTTTTGGCGTGAAAGAGAAGAACTCAAGCGTCGATTTCTTTAATAATGCTTTTACTGCATTGTGGTCTTCCACTGTCTTGCAGTGGATTGAATGTTTTTCAAAACCTTTATTCCTAGTAATAAAAAAATTACCTGCCCCTATGGCCTCCTTGCAAATCTTGGCAGTTTGTTCAATATCCGCCTTGTATATGTTGATAGGCGGCACCTTTTCTTTTTTCTGCTGCTGTTGTGTTGATTGTGGCTGTTTTTTTTGTTGCTGACTGCATCTGTGTTGCTGGCGGCCTTTGATGCTGAGTTGCTGGCTGCTCTTTTGGTTGTGTTGCTGGCTTAAGCACTTTTACTGGCCGCTTTTGCTGTTGTTTTGATGGGGTTGTTGTTGCTGTTCTGCAGCACTAGTTTGCTGCTTCGATTTGTATTGGAGCTTCATAGAAGCTTCCTTTTCTTGCTGTTGCTGCAGATCCATCATTCTTCTCGCAACAGTTTTCGCTTTCAGCTCTCTGATCTCATGCACGAGCCGCTGAATTCTCTCGTGCATTTGATCTCTCTCTGTTTCTTTTAAGCGCAGTACACGCTCAACTTCATCTTCGGTGTCACTCGGTGTCACTGTCATTTACAATGACATCCCAGCTGTCAGCTCTTTGGACAAAGCCAATCTGTTTGCGGCGCATTTTGCAGCCAGCTCAACACTGACAGATTGTAAGTTGTCCCCACCTGCACTCGAGAGCGTTGGTTTTACCATAGGACAAATTCACTTCCGCACTCGTACAGTTGCGAGAGTACTTAAAGATCTCGACGTGCACAAATCCGCTGGCCCGGATGGTATTCCCCCAATACTTCTGAAGAGGTGTTCATCTTCGCTGGCAAAACTACTGCATAAGCTTTTTCATCTATCCTACTCTTCAGGTCTCTTCAGGTAGATGGAAAACAGCATCTGTCCAGCCCGTCCCTAAAAAGGGCGAATCTTCGTCACCCACCTCGTACCAACCCATAGCACTTACGTCCCTTCTTTCTAAGGTCATGGAAACGCTGATAAATCGTCAGCTTATGAAATATCTTGAATCGCGGAAGCTTCTTAATGACCGACAGTATGGCTTCCGCAGCAACAGGTACACTGGTGATTTGATAGCTTATCTCACCGAAAAGTGGAACCAATCTTTGCACAATGCAGGCGAAAGGCAAGATAGTTGCGCTTGATATTTCTAAAGCATTTGACAGAGTTTGGCATCAAGCTCTTTTGTCGAAAATGCGTGCTTATGGTGTTGATGAATCTCTGCTTCTATGGATTAGAAACTACCTTTCGAAACGTTCAATGCAAGTTGTTTTGGATGGGTTCAAGTCTGATATCCACAAAATAAATGCTGGTGTCCCCCAAGGCTCTGTTCTGTCTCCGATACTCTTTCTCATTTTTATAAATGATCTCCTGTCTGCCACTTCTAATCCAATCCACTCCTTCGCTGATAAAAGCACCCTCAGCTTTTCATATTCGTTCCAAAATTCAAGACTGTGCCCTTCGGACGTAATATTGGAACAGCAGCGTATGTCAAGCACATTGAATTCTGATCTGGACAGCATAATTAACTGGGGTAAGACAACAGAGTGGAATGCTTCCAAAACTCAATGGTGTCTGCTGTCTCTAAAGCGAACCCCTGATAATCAGTCATTATCCATGAATGTCGCTTGTATCGACGAAACCGGAAAACTTTCCATCCTCGGTATGTACATCTATACAACACTTAGTTGGAACGATCACATATTCGAGGTCGCCAAAAATGCTGCGAAATATATAGCTTTCCTTAATTGATGCAAGAAATACTTCACCCCCTCTGATTTGGCTTTAATCTACAAGGCGTATATTCGCCCTAAGCTTGAGTATAACGCTCATATCTTGTCTTGTGCCCCCAAGACCACCCTGCACCTACTAGATAGAATCCAAAAGCGAGCGATACAACTTATAGGAGACAACGATATTGCAGGTTCATTAGACTCGCTTGAACATAGACGTACCGTGTCTTCTTTGACTGTGTTTTATCGTTATTTTAACAAACGATGCTCAAGTGAGCTAGCCAATTGCATTCCTCCTCTCCTTAAATTCACCCGCAATACACGTCTCGCCAGGAATGTACATTAGTTTACCCTTAAGCCTACTTTCGGACGCACAGTGAAATTTAGAGACTCGTTGTTTAGCCGCACCACACGAATATGGAATGCTCTTCCCAGCTCAATATTTCCCATAGATTACAATCCGCAGATGTTTAAGACCAATGTGCACAGGTACCTTCTCTCTCTCTCTCCCTCTATAATCGGCCCGTGCTGTGTCTTGACCCCGGACTATTAAGGGTATTATAACCCCTTGAGCACGCGCAAATTATAAAAAAAAACCGTTACCCAAAACGCATTAGTAAAAAGAAAAATTGTAGTGTAATACAAAGCGAAAAATATATTTACATAAATGTGTTCAATATAAATATATTATTACACACAAATAAAAAAATAATAAATAATAATAAACAGAAAACAAAGAAGAAACAACTAAACAAGTGAGAATCAACACAATTACGATCATCATTCATCCTAGTGGAGCACCATCGAAAAAAGAAGACGTGATTGAAGAAGCAGTAAATTGAACTGAACTGAACTGAAATAATAATCAACATTCCAATACGATGAGTCGTTCTATGTCTATGACATTGCTACCCGTCTTTTCCCAATCTTTATGCCTCCCATAAAAAAAAAGAAAACGTTCTTCGTAAAAAAAATCCGTTTTTCAGAAAATACCTGACTCGGTTAAAGATATACCTACCTTCGTTGGCAATTCGCGTTTACTTTTCGATTTTATTAATAATATAGAGGATATCTTAAGTAGTATTTCGAGGGTTTCGGGGACTCCTTATGAACGGATTATTCTACGGTCCATTCGAAATACACTATTTCAAAAAATTGCACATACGTTACGAACAACTGAAAATAAAAATAACTTTCAATCAAACTTAAGTTTAAAATAAAATAAATGAATTTTTCTTCAAATGAACACGGTGTATGTGCAATTTTTCGATATAGTGTAAAATGGTTGGAGAGGATAACCTAGTTCTTAATACGTACGGAACGCTCTTGCAATGGGAAGATATTAAGGGAAATTTTACTATCCACTACGCGGACAATCGAAATGAGACAAGCCTCATACGAGATCTGTACCAGCTTAAGCAGAATAACGATACTGTTGAACAATTTCATGCAAAAATCTTAGAAATCCTTTCAACTATATCAAATTAAATTCGGGTCCATGAGAGTGATATAAACGTTTATTAGTTTTAAACAATTGCTGTGTAATGAAATGTGTCTGAAGGCATTTTTGTCGGGGCTAAAAGAACCGTTAGGGTCAACTATAAGGGCAATGAGACCAAACAGACTGTCTGAAGCTTTGAGTTTTTGTCTTCAAGAGCAAAACGTTCATTATGTTAGAAATGCCCACATTGCCTCTGGCCAAGAAAGGAGATACAGGCCCAAGTTTAATTATGATTCTCGGCCAGCTTATACGAGCCAAAACTCTAATACAGGAGTACGACGAACATTCGAACCGCAGCATTATCCACAACCAGGTTCAAATGGTACTTTCAGGCCATTAAACCGTACTGAATATCAGAGATCAGGTACATACAATAATAACACCAGACGAAATAACAACGGGTCTAATCCAACTGTTGCATTAATGCATTAATTGTAGACGAATTCCCCCTCCTGAACCTATGGATGTAGTTAGTGGTAATACCTCTTCAAGCAGAAATGCGAGACAATTGTATAACATTGAGACTCACAATAGCGAAGAACTATCATGATGTATGTGCTTCATCATCACCTAGAAGGGCAATCAGGTTAGTATCGATGATACAAATTTTCCCCTACCAGCCTTCAGAAAACCATTGGGATCATAGATATAATAACTATATATTCAATTGATAGATAATTTAGAGCGTAAGTCCTATAACTGCATAAAATATGTCTTGTACATTGATTGATAAATTTAGTAAATTCTCTTGCGTATACCATACTTACTAATCGCTAGAAACAGTCGACAATATAATAAAAAGTCGGAAGCACTTTTTTCTCATCATGGTGTTCCAGAAATAATTGTAACCGACAATGGCAGTGAATTTTTGTCGACAATTTTTAAGGATTTTTTTGACTTATATAACATAAAGTTGTACTCCACATGTGCAAAAAGCTCTACTGGTAACTGTCCTGTAGAGAGATTTCATTCAACATTGACGGAACTTACTCGTATTATCAAACATGAATGTAAAGAAAAGCCCATAAGCGAGATAGTAGATGAGGCCGTTTTCCCTTATAATAACTCTATTTTCCGTAACAAAGTTAACTCCTTTCGAATTGTTAACCGGGCACACCAATATAGCAAACGCCTTTCCTCTGAAACAAAAATATGATACAAAACATGAATATCTAAGAAGTCATATTCAGGACTATGAAAGACTTACAAAATTAATTCATGAAAGAAGTCTACAGCACAAACGAAAGATTATTAATAATCGCAATACAATGCGTACTGATCCACCTGACTTTGAACAGAATGAAGTTGTATATGAACAAGACGATAGGAGAAATAAACTAGCACCTAGATATATTATTCATAGAGTCGTAAGAAATAACAAAATAACAGTGGATACCAATGGGCGAAAAGTACATTAACAAAAAATAAGACAAAAAAAAGAGTAAAAGTAAATGAACACCTACATATAACAACATTTGATATTAACACCAAAGTACACATATGTTGATACATATAGTTTAAATTCTTTTTATATACTGGTTTTGCAGGATTGCCTTGAAGTTTCCTGTTCTCGTATATAGTTTTGCACACTAACCTAATCATTTCTCTAATACTAGTGATTATAGCAATCATGCCTTACAACGATTCATGCAAATTTAATTATTGAACATAATTTAAGTATCGAATTAATACAATCTTTGTACATGTAGACTATTATAATATCAAATTACGTTCACTCTAAATCTTTGCTTTCAATTGTTTTACTCAAAATATTGTATTTCCATAATGAATTATTGTAGGAGAAAAATAGTAACTTTTAATTGTATGTTAATGTTAATACTTTTTTACTTAAAAATTTGTTCAACTACTGTTTGTAAACCGTCACGCTGTTTATTAATTTTCTTGTTCGTTTATTTGCCTTAACGTGTATATTTTGCATTATATAAAATAAGTTTAGTTTTGTTATGCTACAAATGCATAATTGTGAATCACTGTATTTTTTATATAAATCGCGCCATCCAAAACTAACTGCATCTGATCGGACCATCTTGTGCATCATCCAATACGTGTGTTAAAATCCAATCGGACGATGCATGCACACTTTATCGCCTATGAATACGACAGATGAATTGCACTGCATACCAAGACAAATTATGGTTGCTTAAGATTGATTGCAGATGGTCTCGGTCACTTGTATCTTGGTACGCAGTGAACATCAATTGGAACTATCATCGGTAACAAATTATCAAATAAAAAATTATACTTGTAAATTTGAATAAAGTGTTTTTCATTCATTCATTTAAATAACTAATCATTAACAACTACCGATTTATGATATCATGTAAAATCGGATTTTCGATGGTAGGAGTTACAAGACCATACGTTGGTAGCCCTAATCACCAATTACATAACCCAAAACACACGCTGACTCTTTCTCTCACCTCTAATTTGTTTACAAGCTTGTTATCAGTGGCGTCCTTTCCCCAATTACCTTTCCTCATATTTGTTTACATATATTATCATAAATTATATATATTATCAGTGGCGTCCGTTGTAACGGGGCCTTTTCATGATGAGAGTCGAAGGTGATAGAGTAGGCATTCTTAGTTAACTTTAGACGAGTACAGACGTGTAATAAAATTCATTGCAAATTCAATAAATAAATATTAAAAAAAACATAATTAAACTCGTTCTTTCCTCGAAGTGATAATTTGAGCTCCATGGACTTGTCGAGGGCTCAATAACGTTTTTGACTAAGTTCTGGTGTTTTGTCTCTGGCTTCAATTACCCACTTTGTGTTGTTCCCACAATGACTCATCGAATATATCCGCCACTAGGACCTCGTGCTCAACAGTCAAACTGCCTATAGTGAAATTCTTGGTTAACTTCCCAAGTATCGGTGCATCCTCTTTGGTTTTAGTTTTTCTTATTTTTTTCATTTTTGATTTCGTTTTTTAATTCATTTATTTATTTATTTATTTATTTATTTATTTCATCTACCAAGCTTAACTCTCTTACAGATTGCAGATATAAGTATAATAAGTATTTTAGTAATAATAAGGGAATATTCTTATATAATTACTTTACGCACATGCTAGACAAAAATGCAACCGACAATCTTATTTAATAAATGCTCCTACATCTAACCTACTTATTCTGACTCCTACCTTCTCTAAGCTAGTCTAATCAAATCATACTGTGCCTTTTTCCTTATGCTATGTTTTTTTTTGTGGCGTGGCCCGTGGCGTTGCGGGTATGTGCGTCGACCCTAACCTCGATGTCGTAGGTTCTATTCCTGCTCTGAGCGACAAAAATAATTTTCACGACCCCACCTCTTTCGAGTTACTGACAATGCTCAAAGAGTATTTTCTGTCTAGAAAAAGCTTCTCAAACTTGGTCCCTTCCACCCGTGAGAGAACAATAGCACGCACAACACGAGTGGTTGCTGAGAAGTTAGGCCCTGGCCCCTACGGGCTGTAGCGCCACCCATATTATTATTATTATGTTCTCTTTGTTTTATCCTAGTAAACACATAATTCTTGTTTAATTTGTTTTGCCAAGAACACTGATAAAAAACAGGGCTATATATATCTAATTTAACATATCTTAAACTTACTTAATCTAACATCAAAACTTAAGACTATTTTAGATGTGTCCGTTACAATACGAACGCGAATTACGTTTAATAAAACACATGTGTGCCTTTTGTTGGGGGTCTTAAGACTGACTTTTATTATTTTCGAAAATATAAAATTAGAATTCTTTTATGACATAATTATCAAGCTGATACATAAGCTAACTAGGTTCGTTGTTGCATCTGCAAAACAAGTTCATGCGCTCCAATAGTACAACCGATGTCATATCAGAGTTCTTACACTCCGGCGCAATCGTTTTGCATCAACATAACAAATTTAATTCACCGGTGTGCTAACATATAATTTGCTCAAGCGACATTGGCCACAGCAGTATGGTTGTGGAGTAAGGGTATGTAACTCGCACTCTACAAAGCTATTTTTGCATTTTGTCTTCCAATGAATCGCCCACGCTACCAAGCGATTGATGCATATTGTTTCTGTTCTTGGAACAAATTCTGCATCATCGCTATTACATGTGCAAGATCAACCGGAGCCGTATTTGCAGATGTTTCCAGAACTTCTACTAAAAATTCGTGTATGTCCGTATCGATTCTTTTTTAGAGTGTCACGTAGAGCGTCAGCTAATTTGTCCAATAAAACGGTTCGATCACTGGCTTGTGACGAACTAAAACTCACTAGTTCAAAATGTCTACTGTCAAATTTCCAGTAAACAGAGACATAAAACTTACTCATTTTTGTTTTATTTTGTATTCATTTACTTACATGCTAGACAAAATTGCCAAACTTACTGAAAAAATCTTCGTACATCTAACCACTGACCCTAAACAGGTACTCTAAGCTATTCTAATAATAATTTGTGTTATGCGTTTCGGCTTATGTTATGCATGTTTTTTTTCCTCAATGGACACACTGTATCTGTTTAATTGTAGGCCAAGATAAAAAAAATAAAAAAATTGATAAACAACTTGGCTTTATATACATACGAATAGACACAAACACGTGCCCAGGACGAATATGTCATGTATATGCAGAGATCGCTTTACTGAACCGAAGGAGATCCTCGTGACTGCGAAACATATCCCATTCATATTGGAGTCCCTTATCCACTGTTCGACGTAGGACATGCAAGAATACAGGACATCCGTGTGGATCCTGTATTAGGTCAATTGTGTCGAGGTAGAGGAACGCTTCGGGAGAAATGAGCCGGTAAGGCGCACTCTCTCATGATATATTACCTACACCCTGGAATTAAGTATGCTGCTGCAAAACAACCTCCTTGCCACAGCAAAAGCCTTTATAGCATTCGTCAGAGCCATATCTATATGTTTGTCAAAATACAGATATTGATCCAACCGTATGCCAAGATATTTGACTACACTTTTCACACCTAACAGCCGTTCCTGTGGGTCAAAAATACCGATCTTACGCCAGTTTGAGCGTGTGTCCCATGATGCCATGTACAAAGGGGTTAAGTTTCACACTTAACTTACATCCATTCGTTGTGAAAACGCTGAATTTGTTCGAAGACACATTGTAACAAAATATTTAAAGCTTCGACCTTCGGATCTGATCTGTATGTCGCTAAATCGTCGTCGTACGCATTTAAGTGCGTAGATCTGCAGTGAATATTGAAAACGAGATCGGCGAAATAACCTCTTTGTTGCAGACCGTTTTTTTTGTCAAAGACCGAAGATCTATGCAGCTCAATCGCAATTTCATTTCAGAGCTCGATACACATTTTTTTAGCCATCGACTGAGCTCGGGGAAAACATATTACATTGTTGCTGGGAGATTAAACTCCACACAGAGAATGAGGCAATAAAGTACACAACGATAGGGGCACCCCACTGCTTTCCACCCTGGAGCCGAGTGCATGCAATACACGTTTCTAGCACCAGAAATCTTCGCACTTCACTGCTATACATGAACTTAAGACATAATTTTTTTTTTTGATGAATACAGCAACCCCACACTCTGAATTATGAATTTGCAGAAATTTACGGAATGTTAGTTTTCGTTCAGCCGTAATCAGTGAATTCACATTCAGCCATTGGGAGGTTGTGGCGTTAGGCAACACCGTCGAGTAGATGAGGTCTTGTGTTTTTCGTGTAACAGAAATATATCCTATGCGATTAATGCGCTTTAGGCTGTCTGTGCTGACTTGGAAAAGGAAGAACGGAAGTTTCCTATTTTGACTTCTCGTAACGGCAGTGTCGAAGGCCTTAACCCCAACGAACGTGACATCGTCGCTCTGCGCCTGGCCCAGCTCAGCAATTTTATTCTCGGGATCAGTAGCGGGATCCACGCCATAAAGGTGCATGGTCTGCAATTTATTTCATTTTACTAAAACTTTTGCTAATACGGTTTCGTTCCACAGGACTTTAAAATTTGTTAGAATCCTACCCACTACGCGAATTATGTATTTAATTTAAAATATCCTAAAATAAGATGGGATATTCGAGAAATTAAAAAGAATCATCATCATCTATCATATCTCTGTGCAAGCTGTGTAAAAAAAAAGCAATATGTATATTCATCTATGAAACAATAAATGTCTATCTTAAAAGGAATGTGGAAAGTTAGAAGGAATTTACCTTAAACAAAAAATACAAAAACTTGACACTTCTTGCCGCGGAGAAACCATGTGTATCGTTATCGTCATTATTGGAGATTACCGACTGATTCTCACTATCTGCATCTCCCTTTTATCCTTATCTGTTTATATAACATCAAGAACTCAAGGTGCCGTTGATTCGCCGATCCTGTTCAACATTTCCTTGAGCGATCTGATAATTTATATTCCTCACGCAATTGCTTATGCCGATGACTTGATCGTGTACAGATCAGGCGAAAAAACAGAGGACATCAGTATGCCCGCACAGGGTGACTTCGATCCATTAAGTTCATATACAACTTCCAATCATCGCGATGTCTCATGTATGGTTGGAAACTATTCTGTTCAGAAGGCCATTGTATAAGCCTTCCTCCGATACAAGGAAAGAATTGGCGAAAGTTTTCAATTGTCGGACGCCAAGGACAATCAATGGCGCAAACGACTGTGGTCAGAAGCCTTGGACACTGGCTAGATCAGTAATTATATTTCAACAAACATGTAGATACCGCTCTGGGCGGGGCCTGATACGATTTCGCTCTTACAAAGAGACTGTTTTACAACAAACAACTCGATGCGAGTGTGAAGGTAATCTGCACAGCCCTCATATGGTGAAACGTTAGTGCTAGCTTGTTGAAATAGATTGGAATGTTTGAGAGGGCGTGTCTTAGAGCTTGCCTTCGCCCTTTCAGAACACCAGATTACCAGTACATAAGATTCTACTAATTCTTCTTCTTCTTTTGGCGCTACAGTCCACGGTAAACCTGGGCCTAGCTAACAAGTCTCTCCAGCTCTTTCTAGCTTGGTCCTTCGAGAGAGACCAAGCTGCCTCTTGAGCCCAAAGAGACAACGGTTGGCAAGAGTGATTCTGCGTTTAATCTCGGTACTGATGTTGTTCGTACTATTAACTTGGGAGCCGAGGTAGATAATGTCCTTTACCACCTGGATGTTGTGGCTGCCTATGATAACGTTCTGACCTGTTCGTCGATGTTGTGTGTCCTTTCTTGATGACAGCATGTACACACAATGGGAGATTAGATCTTATACGCGATGATTAGGAGACTTATCCCTCGATAGTTTTTCTTTTGGATCGGTCAAACGATACTTAGATGAGTTTGTGCATGCACTTTACCAGCTCATCTCCGGCTTGTGGAACATCATGCCGGATAGCGGTATTAGGGTCCTCTTCACAGTCAAGCAGTCTGTAGAAGCTATTCTAAAGAGTTGTCCCTCTTCGTTCCGACAGGTTTCTGGTACAACTTTCGGACATTATTTCTGCCGTTTACCCGATCGCAAGCTTCTCATGCTCTTTTGAGAAGCAGGTGCTCCTTCCTTCATTTAAATTCGTAAAACCGATCTCGTCCTTCTATCCAGCGTCGCCTTATCGCTGCTAGCTTAGCTGAATCCGCCTGCGAGCACTTGTTGCCAAAGCATGGGTTTTTTCTGGGTTTTAAGATCCGACACATAACAGGAAGCTTCTCTGATGGCGTTTTGTCAACGGTTGAATTGTTCGTCGATTGTTTCGATTCCAGTGTTGCAGTCTCTGATCGGAAAAGTTCCCAGCGGTCGATGGCGATTGTAGCTTTCCGACCTCAAGCTATCTTGGTGTAGCCCTACTCCGTTGTACTATCGATATCCGAGTTCTGCCCTTGGCTACAACAAGGCAATGATTCAAGTCGATGTTAGCACGTTCGGACATCGAAAACACTGGAGTCGATCGCAATTTGATCAATATGGTTGAATGTTGTTTGATCAGGGTACCGCAAGATCTGCTGGCTAGAGAAAGGTTTCGCCCCGTCACGAAATCCAACAGCCTAAGTAAATTGTCGGACGTTGTGTCGTGTAGGCTGTGTTTTTCGATGTTTCTTGCAACGATTTCTTCCTTGCATCCTTCCCATGTATCTAAAACTTAAGACTTCTTGCCCAAGTCTGCTTTAAACAACAAAACCACATCCACACAAGCGCTGCCTTCACTTTTTGTCGCAGTTTTTCATCCTCTTTTTGCTAGGCCCATCCCACCGCACCTCCTGGGTGACGGTAATGTCAGCCTTATAGGCTTCTGCAAACATTATACGTTCAACTAGTCTTATGAATTTGTTTCTAGTATAAAAGTTTACCACGTATTAGCAACAAATTTAGAAAATTTAGATTTTCCATACAGGCTTTCATGCCGATTTGCCACACAGGCTAGTTTACAGTCAGATATTCTTTTTATTTCATTAACTATTATTTTAAGTTCTTATTCTAGTTTTGTATTTCTTGAAATATTTGCTAGGTTTTCATTGACATTATATTAATTAATTTCAAAGTATGTCTATGATAATAGTTTGCAATTACAATTATGTCTATATACAAAAAGGTACAATACTATTAATTATTAAATTACAATACAATACGTTATATTCTGAATAAAATATTTACTTTTTTATTCGAAGTTCGAATATTATCCTAATATATTATTCTATCCATATTAAATAAATTGACTATAGTTCCCATACCTTCTTTTACCCTCTATTTTTTATACCTTGAGCTAATTTTGATGAAAACACCTTTTTATTTTCTCATACATTTTTTATTATTATATTTTCTCTCCATTGCTGCACGACCCTGTATATCTACTTTGCTTACCCATCTTGCTTTTTCTATCAATTTTGAATGTGCACATTATATTTGTTCATTCGCTGTACTGTGTTTGGGATCAGTATTACAGTTCAACACTAAATCGTTCCATTAATGAATTCAATTGTGTTGTAATGAAACCCTTATTTATAATAATAATAATAATAATAATATATAATATGGGTGGCGCTACAGCCTAAAGAGGGCCAGGGCCTAGATTCTCAGCAACCACTAATGTTGTGCGTGCTATTGTTCTTTCACGAGTGGAAGGGACATACAGTTTTATGCCGACTCCGAAAGGCCAAGTTTGAGAAGCTTTTTCTAGACAGGAAATACTCTTTGAACATTGTCAGTGACTCGAAAGAGGTGAGGTCGTGAATTTGTTATTTTTGTCGCTCAGAGCTGGATTCGAACCTGCGACGTCGAGGTTGGGGTCGACGCACATATCCACAACGCCACGGCCCCCACCCTTAATTATCCATTGATATTTCATGGCATCAGAGTATCCCTATAGTATCGCCTAATAATCTAGATTCATTTTATCGTTAATAAATTTTAACGAAAATGTAAATTTTCAATGTGGACAATATATTTTCCAACCTGCTTAAAAAATCAGCCACTTTATTTTCTCTGCCTTTAGGTTATTCTACTTCTCAATTGACTTTTTTTAATTTGCCAACTTTCGTTTCTGGGCGAGAATTCTTTTGCGCTATATTTATTGTGTTAAGGTATTTTATGGGTTGATGTTCCGTTAAACTTTTGAACGAAAATAAGAAACAGACCAAGCAATTGTCAAAAATTCTTAATCAGTAGTCGAATAAAGTTTCTCATGATTTTCAAAAATGCGGAAATCTTAAGATTTGTTGGTTACCTTTGGTTCCATTTGGTTTATTTTAGCCTCTTTTTAAGATACTTAACCATTGGATACGCAATTTTCGAATAGTTATGCACAAACTTCCTGTAAAAGCCTGTGACCCCTAGAAATCCTTTCAATTGTTTAACCATTTGTGGTAATTTATAATCGATTATGCACTTAATTTTGATAGGATTGGGTTTAATTCCACCCTTTGTTAGGATGTGTCCCAGAAATTCGATGTCGCGTTGTAAGAACGAACATTTGTGATATTGTATTTTTGACTTATGCTTAGCTAACGCTTGCAAAATACTTCTTATGGCTAATACCCATTCCTCAAGGCTGGTAAATATAAGGATAACATCTAGATAAACCACACAAATCGTATTTATGAAATCTATTAATATTTCATTCATAAGTCTCTGGAAGGTCATCTTCGTGCTTAGGGGGTAATCGTTACAAGCGAGAACATCTGCTGATCGGTTTTGGTATTAATGCCATACATTATACAGTATTTGTTAACTGATCGCTTTACTGGTAAACAAAATTCTTAAATTCGTTCAAGAGATCGCTAATCTTATTTCGTTCGTTTTTAGATAATACAAAGCATTCAAGTGTTTCTGGATCATTGGAAAATAACTTTATACTTACACTATATCGAAAATTCAACATTAATGCGTTTTAAGTATAAAATCCATACCAAGCAAAACAATTCTCATTTTGTTTAATGCTATTTTATACCACTTCATTTTGCTTGGAGGTTTCGTTCTAAAATCGAAAGGTATATCCGTTACAATAATGTTTAATAATTGTGTTCAAACACTGTTTATTGTGTTGAAGGTTACATTTTTTACTTACAGTTTCGTTTATTGGCAAACAGTTGCACTCTACTTTGGTTGAGTTTACTATGTTAATCGTTGAACCAGTATCTATAAGCGCCTTATATTGTTAACTTGGAAAACATTTTCTGTCCGAGGCTTGATTCTAACAATCTGGCTCAAAATTATCAATTTCCTCTGAACAACTCCTATTCGTATTTGACCCATAATATTTTCCTTGAAATTCCACTTTTTCGTTGTGTTGTTTTGACCGAGACCCCTTTTGATTGGATATATTTACTGTATTTCTAACTTGCAAGCAATTATATTTGTTCTGCCTACTTTTATCACTTGACATATATGTTAATTTTGATTTTTAGAATTTCAATTGTCTGAATTGATTAATTATATCGTTGGCACTTAATTGAAATTTGTATATTTCATTCCATCTGTGGCCGACGCATGGCAATAAATAATAGACAAATGGTATTATATGTTCCTGGGCCAGGATAATTGCCTGCTGGGCTGCGATTTTATATTCATTCAACAGTTCACAAGTGGTGGCCCGTGGCGTTGTGGGTATGTGCGTCGACCCCAACCTCGACGTCGCAGGTTCGAATCCAGCTCTGAGCGACAAGAATAATTTTCATGACCCCACCTCTTTCGAGTCACTGACAATGCTCAAAGAGTATTTCCTGTCTAGAAAAAGCTTCTCAAACTTGGCTCGTGAAAGAACAAGAGCACGCACAACACGAGTGGTTGCTGAGAAGCTAGGCCCTGGCCCTCTATGGGCTGTAACGCCACCCATATTATATTAACTGTTCACAAGTTGTGCTGATAGCCATTATGTATATGAAGTCTTACACTGTGTTCAAGCAATAACAAATTCAATTTACAATAGCAAGACACTGTTTAGTTTTTACTGTAAGCACCGATAGCGTTTATCGGTTTTCTTTAAGTTCGACTGCGCCAGTTACAATGAAAGACACACTGATGTGTTTTGCGGTGGTCTTAAAACTGAATTTTTATTATGTACAAATTCTTACTCTAAATTACAAACTTATTTCTTAACTGTCAGCAGCAGAAGTACATCGTCGATGTGAACGTCCAACGTAACTCGCGCGACTCGTCAATATGGTTTTATCCTTATCCGAGTAGTTCACATTATAAAACCCGGTTGAACGACATATCGAACAACCAAAAAAAGCTTTGCGTTCACATTGTACTACTTGGTCGACCTTGTACAAATTGATCTCTACGACTAGGTCGTTGGAAATGTCGTTCTACCCAGTTTTATAATGTGAACGTACCAATATTTGTATTTGAACACGACTTACTTTTATTTAGGTTATGTACGGAATTGGGAGATAACACTTTTAATGCACAATCACTACATGATACACCACCAACACAATCCCAAATTATATATCGACCCTGATGTTGTTTTTTCCATTAAGCGAGTTCGTTTATATCAGACTACTGAAATATTAAGATCGAATTTCTACGACGAGATAACCAATTACCGTACTCTTCGGCGATCCAAAGATGACGTGGCCCGTATCTTTCCACTCTGCTTCAGGCGATCGTTGCCCACGGGATAGTTTTTATATCAATGCAATAACACTCAACAAATGCATTTAAGAGTTGCGGCTAATACAGCATAACCCAATGATTATTGCCTTTAAAATCACAGACTGAATTTCAGAACCATTTCTGTTGCAAATTTTAGATCCCTGTGACTTGTAGTTTGTGGGTCAGACGGACGGCAAAACTTTGTGCTTTAAGTTAAGATTCCGTGACCCATAGAAGCGCAATATATATGAACGTATTTTACAATTGTAGACTTAAGATCAATTTTAAAATTGTGTCCATATAACTAAGAGAAACTATTTTAACAAAACGATTTCTTAGCTAAACATGTTTGCGTGATTTTCACCACTGAAACATCTAAATCTGTGCACAGAGCACAGACCACTTAATAGATAATAATTGTTTTGCGTAATCCTAATTAAAAATAAAGATTGAAAGTTTGTAGTGCAATGACCACCGGGACCCGCAACAAGCGCGTAGGCAGGTGCACAGAACTCACAGCCAACCAAGTAGAAGGCACAACCAAGAGGAGAATGAAGAAATCTTCTCCTACATATGTAAAATACAGCAACACAATCTTATAAAAACTCTTGTAGGTGACATGCAGGTAAAAATACAAAGTCTTGTGCATGAAATGAAGGAGTTCGCTCTAAGCTTGAGTACAACGCTCATATCTGGTCTGGTGCCCCAAGACCACCTTGCACCTACTTGATAGAATCCAAAAGCGAGCGATTAAACTTATAGGAGACAACGATATCGCGAGTTTCTGACGCACAGTGAAATTTAGAGACTCGTTTTTTAGCCGCACCACACGAATATGGAATCCGCAGATATTTAAGACCAATGTGCACAGGTACATCCTCTCCCTCTCTACCTCCATACCTTCGGCCAGTGCTTGACCGGACAATTAAAGGTATTAATACCCCTTGAGCACGCGCAAATTATAAAAAAAAGTTAAAAGCAAAACTGTTGAAAGGAGAAGTTACCAACCTTCAGCAGCAATAAAAACAAAACCAAACGCAATCCTTACTGTCTGCTCGGAGCAATGTAGGTTTTCCAACTGCTCAAAGATCAAGTGTGTGAGGGAATTAAGTCACTCGGGGTCAAGCCTTTCTCCACAGTAAAGGCAAAAAAGTTCTGAAATTATCCTTCCATATACATCTTGTTCTTGGATTATCACAAATGCGAGTGGGACAGTGAGTGAACGAATGCAAACATGGACAAATGCTGCCACGATGTGAACTGCGGATCGTCCTCCGATACAAAAGGAAGCACCCAGCTCAAATGCGGGGCCAACGCCAACTATCAGGGTAGCCCTAAATTCTAGGAGTGGAAAGCAAATACGGTTCTGCAGAAGCATCTCCCTGTGAAAACTCTACGTCTTCAGACAAATGATACCAGCACTCTCTTCAAATGCGATCTAAATACATGCTAATATAATATATAATAATATGGGTGGCGCTACAGCCCATAGAGGGCCAAGGCCTAGCTTCTCAGCAACCACTCGTGTTGTGCGTGCTATTGTTCTCTCACGAGTGGAAGGGACCTACAGTTTTACGCCGAATCCGAACGGCCAAGTTTGAGAAGCTTTTTCTAGACAGGAAATACTCTTTGAGCATTGTCAGTGACTCGAAAGAGGTGGGGCTGTGAAAATTATTTCTGTCGCTCAGAGCTGGAATCGAACCTACGACGTCGAGGTTGGGGTCGACGCACGTACCCGCAACGCCACGGGCCACCAATAAATACATGCTGTCCAATAGAAACTTGTCAAGCGAAGAGATTAAAATGTATGTATATCTAATTCAATTGGTCGAGAGAATCAAACGAACAATGGACATTGTGATACCACGATATACACGCACAACGAACGCTTGCACCTTAATGCCCTTCACCAACAGAAAAGTAAGCTCTTGTCAAGATCAAAAACCTTGTAGAGATGGCCATGGCCTTGTACAGATGACACACCCATCGAGCAAATTTGGATATATTAGATGTAACAACCCGAGTATGTTTCCACAGATCAATAAGTTCATCCGAAGAAAAAATAGCGATCTTCCATGTCTTAAGCTTCCTAGTAGAACGGACCATGAATAAATAATGACTACAGATATAAATACTGATCCAGACAATGCCGATAACGTCTTTGGGATCGAATACCTACACGAAAAAGTTGAAGTAGTAGGCGCAGTTTTTTAGGAAGTGCGACCATAGTATGAGAAGCTATTGTCGTAAATGGCTTGCGGAATCTGTTTTTATAGAGACAATAATGAGCAAAAACGTCTACATTCAAATACTTAAAGACAATTTGAGAGAAAGTGCAGATAAAACACCTTTATGTAGAGACCTTTCGCTGGTGCAGGATAAGCATCCAGGATTGTGAAGGAATGGCAGCTATATAATAGGTCTGTTTCCGTACTTTCTGTCATATTTTAAGAGTCTGTTGATTTTTTTAGACAGACATGCCATGTGTCAACAGTTACTGCAAAACATGTATGGTAAAAACAAAATTGTATTGGAATGGTTTTTTTTGGAACTATTAATTCCAAAAAAAAATTAAACTAATGCAAAACGTTTGATTCCGCCAAAACTATATTCGAGACTATATTTGACACATCAATTGATTTGACAGAAAACCAACAAACTTTACAAAACTTCCCCAGGAAATTTCTTGGGGTAAAATGGGCAGAGTGAAGAAATTGTCTACTCTCTCAAGAGATGACGTAAAACACACAGATTTGTGTTGTTTTGTATTGTTCCTTACTGATTATTTTTGGTACAGACATGAAACAGACCTGATATAAAAACAGTGTTACCCCACCCACCCCACCCACCCCACCTGATCTATCATAATCAGACATAAGTCCCATCCAGCATTTCTGGGATATTTTAGAGAAGAAGCTGCGAGAATATCACATAAGAGCAAAAGCTTAAAAAAAACTAATGTTGGAGAAGTCGGTTACGATATCCCCCGAAATCACCAGAAAGTTTGTGTTCGATGAAAATTAGGCTAGGAGATCTCATCGTAAAAACCCACAGCAATATCTTAACGTTTTGATCTGATAATGTACTGTTACAGTAAAATACCATGCCCTGTATGGGCAATTTGTTGATGTCGATGGGAATAGAATAAATTCAAGTAAAAATATCTATTCTGTATAGAAGTTTTGTATGATAGTAACAATCAGAAATAATTACCAAAAAATAAGAGGGTATGATCGATTTGATCCAACTTATAAAATATTAAAAACTACACCCAATTATATGCGGTGTATGTGTAATTTTTTTATCTAGTGTATATAAAAAAGGGCATTTGCATCCAAGGCAAAGATGATAATTGCTCCCAACTTGGCGAGATGCCAGCAACGATTCCTGTAAATGCGCAGGTCATGTTGACATAAAGCCTACTCGCGGCGCCCTCCGGATAACCTCTACTGCAGCCAAAGAGCGAAGGCAGCGCTTGTTTGGATGCGGTTTTGCAGAAGCGTTTGCTTGTATTGAAACGGAGGCGGCGATAATGGGTTTAGCGGTGAATGAGGGCAAAACAAAGTATATGCTGTCATCAAGAAAGGACAGACAACATCGACGACTCGGTCAGAATGTCACCATAGGCAGCTACAACTTCGAGGTAGTAAAGGACTTCATCTACCTTAATAGTGCGAACAACACCAGTACCGATATTAAACGCAGAATAACTTTTGCCAACCGCTATTTCTTTGGGTTCAAGAGGCAATTGAGTAGTAGAGCCCTTGCTCGAAAGACCGAGCTCACATTATATAAGACCTTGATAATCCCTGTCCTGCTGTATGGCGCGGAAGTTTGGACTATCTCAAGAGCGGATGAAGACGCTCAACACTACTCCAGCCCGAAGAGTCTTTGAATCCGAACCAGTGGGACAACGCAATAGAGGACGACCACGAAAGAAGGACCTTAACCAACTTGGAGTGCGAAATTGGAAGCAGCTGGCTAAGGATCGTGCCAGCTGGAGAGGATTGTTGACCGCGGCCCAGGTTCACCCCGGACTGTAGCGCCACACGAAGAAGAAGAAGTATATAAAAAAATACAAAAAATTATAAAATATAGAACATCTCATAAAGTAATTTCATAACACTCTTAATAAAATGGCAAACATTTTACGCAGGATACGAGTATCTCTTACCTTTTCACGGGGACTACATAAACTGCTCGTCCTGTAATGGAAATGTTCATTTTAATTACTGCTTCCTATCTCAAAATTCCTAACGAAAGATGTCCCACCAAGCGTGCCCAAACTGGGTATGCACTTGGTGTAGGACAAAGGGAAAAGCGACACCAGAAGACGGAGCGCATAAATCAATGCCAGCAAAATCCACACAGACCAAGTCTCCTGCTGAACCGCTGTCTAACAGTTTAATAAAAAAAATAACTGAAAGAAATAAAGGCACTTTTAAAGGAGTATGCGAAATAGGTAGAACTGACAACCAGTAAATACGATGAAATAAATATATTACTAACAAACAATTAACACACAATTACAAACATTAATGCAATAAATTAAAGAATATAAGAAATAAATGGAAAGAAAAGTTACACAAATTTTAAATGTACTGGTATAAAAACAAATGGACAAGAACATCGAAAAAAAGTTTTCTCATCTATGGCACAATGTGGAAATAATTTTGACATCATAAAAGCTATAGGCGAAATAGTTAACACAGAAATTACTGAGAACGACATCGAGGAAATATTCATATTCCTTTAGAGACAAGAAAAACAATCAAGCTTGCGTAAGTCTCACGCGAAAACAAACGAAATTTGTATTCTTAAAACGGCCAAAACAAAAAAGAACAATAAAGTATGACTTCGACACAAATCCAATATAAAAAAAGTATTTATATAAATTATACACGAGAGTCAAATTGGAAGTTTGTCTGGTTTAAGAGGAAGTACTTCTTAGAAAATCTGAAAGAGACCGTATCATCGATATACAACATCGTAAGTACACTAATGTGCACAATTTATAAAGCAATTATGTAAGATTATAGGCCCGTTCATATGAACGACAAACTGCGAACGCGAACTTTCAGAAACTACCATTTTCCAGCAAATATGAACAAAGATGGGAACTGAATTTTTGTGTTTTTTCATCGACAAAAATCTCAACAAAATTTAGTTCAAGTATCCCAACTAATGACTTAAAAGTTTTTCTTATTTTCATCATTCTCTCCGCGAACTGTCCAGCTGAGTACGTAATTTACACAAATTTAAACCCTATCCACAACCTCCACCACCAAAAAACTCGCAATGAAGTGTCAGTTTGCACCCATAGTTCTTTACGAATGAAAAACCTCCATCTGAATGAAACGTCAATGTTTGCGAGGTTCGCAATTCACCGCGACCTCATATAAATAAGTAATAGGCGTGTTTCTTGACTGGTCATTACACAGCTTAGTAAGATTTTATACGGCAAAATTGTAATTTCAATATTTAATTATTCAATTCACTAATTGTTGTTATATAAAATATGAGGTTTGAGTCGTAGCAATGCTGTCGCGGCGTGAGAAAAAACCCAAAAGAGACAAATTCCGATGTCGTGTAAGCTTAAGTAAAAAAGTAGTAGATTGCTGCTATGTGCGAGTTAGAGAACGTACATGTTTCCAATTCTCCTTACAGAGGTCTTTGTGGAACTCCACAATTTGTTTATTAAGGGTTGGCATTACTATTGTAACTTGTTGATGTTACTTGTGCAAATTTATAAAATATCGAATCATTCATATTACTTGTTTAGCTATCTGTTATATGTGTATTTAGTTTGCTTTTAAGAATTAAATTTCATTTATTTTTGACATTAGAGTATGTTGACATATAATGCAATGGACGTAAGCACACGTACAAGCTTTCGGAAGAAAAGTCTAACTCTTCAAAACAGCGTTTTATTGACAATCATTACTAAACTGAGTAATGATTAGTCAAAAGAACACTTCTTCTTCTTCTTCGATTGGCGCTACAGTCCGGGGTGGACCTGGGCCTCAACCAACATGCCTCTCCAGCCAGCACGATCTTTCGCCAGCTGCCTCCAGTTGTGCACACCAAGTTGGTTGAGGTCCTTTTCCACTTGTGTGCGCCATCTAGTGCGAGGACGTCCTCTGTTGCGCTGTCCCAATGGCTTGGTATCGAAGACTCTTAGGGCCGGAGCTCTGGTGTCCATCCGCTCTACATGACCTAGCCATCTTAAGCGTTGGATCCGAAGACACTTAACTAGGTGCATGCCGCTGTACAGCCCGTATAGTTCGTGGTTGAACCTTCTCCTCCAAACGCCATCAACGCAAACAGGACCAAAGATCGTACGCAGAACTTTTCTCTCAAAACAACCAAGAGCTTCTTCATCCGCTTTCAATAGCGTCCATGTCTCTGCGCCATAGAGCAGGACTGGGATGATCAGGGTTTTATACAAGGTCAATTTGGTGTTTCGAGAGATGGCTCTGTTACTCAATTGCCTCTTGAGCCCGAAGAAACAGCGATTGGCAAGAGTAATTCTGCGCTTGATCTCGGTACTGGTGTTGTTGTCCCTATTTACTCCGGAGCCTAGGTAGACGAAGTCCTTGACTACCTCAAAGTTTCTGCTGCCCAATATGACGCTCTGTCCGAGACGTCGATGTTGTGCGTCCTTTCGTGATGACAGCATGTACTTTGTTTTGCCCTGGTTTACCGCTAGACCCATTTTAGCCGCTTCCGCTTCAATGCCAGCAAATATTTGGTCTATAGTGGACTTTCCTGGCCTGAAACCGCACTGATAAGGACCTATCAGGTTGCTGACAAAAGGTTTCAGGCGTTCACACAGAACGGCAGAGAGTATCTTATAAGCGATGTTAAGGAGGCTGATCCCTCTATAGTTGGCGCAGTCAAAGGGGTCTAATTTCTTGTGGACCGGACAAACGAAGCTGAGATTCCACTCATCGGGCATGCTTTCCTCCGACCATATCTTACAGATGAGCTGGTGCATGCGCCCAACCAGGTCATCTCCAGCTGCCTTAAACAATTCCGCGGACAATCCATCCGCTCCAGCAGCTTTGTTCGACTTCAGTCTAGATATCGCTATCTTAACTTCATTTAAATCGGGGGGACGGAATTCGTGTTCATCATCGTCCAAATTGAGTGAAACATTCTGCCTGACAGCGGAATGTGTGTCGTCATCGCCGTTTAACAGTCTACAGAAATGATTTTTCCAAATTCTCAGCATCGACTGCGATTCTACTACTAGTTGTCCATTTTCGTCCCTGCAGGCTTCGGTCCGAGGTCTATATCTTCCTGATACTTGTTTTACCTTTTGGTAAAACTTTCGGACCTCATTCCTGTCGTAACACCTCTCCATCTCCACGACCGCGCGCTTCTCATGCTCTTTCTTTTTCTTTCTGAGAAGCCGGTGCTCTTCCCTTCTCTTCTGTTCGTAGAGCTCACGAACAGCTCTCGTTGTTCGATGCAGCGTTGCCTTGTAGGCCTCCTGCTTGGCTGCATGTACCTGCCTGCACTCGTCGTCAAACCATGGGTTCCTTCTGGGTGGTGTCGTGAAACCCAGCACATCAGTGGCAGCTTCTTTGATGGCTTTTTGACAACGTTTCCATTCTTCTTCTATTGAATGTGCAGGCAGCGTCGAACTTTCAGAGAGTTTCAGGGAGACTCGGTCGGCAAAGTTCCTAGCGGTCGATTGCGATTGTAGCTTTCCGACGTCAAACCGTAGTGTTCTTTCTCGACTCCGTACTTCTCTCGATATCCTCATCCTTACCTTGGCTACAACAAGGAAATGGTCCGAGTCGATGTTGGTTCCTCGGAACGTTCGGACATCGAGAATATTGGAGGAGTGTCTGACGTCGATCGCAACGTGATCAATCTGGTTGACGGTTAATTGATCAGGAGACCGCCAGGTTCCCTTATGGATGTTGAGGTGTGGGAACCGCGTGCTCATCACAGAGAGGTTACGCCCCGAGGCGAAATCTACCAGCCTGAGTCCGTTACCGGATGTGTTGTCGTGCAGGCTGTGTTTTCCGATGACTCTAGCAAAGATTTCTTCCTTGCCCAGCTGTGCGTTGAAATCTCCTAGAACGATCTTGGTGTCATAGCTGGGGCATCGATCGTATGTTCTTTCTAGGAGATCATAGAAGTCATCCTTGCTATCGTCATCCTTCTCCTCCGTCGGGGCGTGTGCGCAAATCAGGCTGATGTTCCCGAATTTAGCCTTGATGCGGATTGTTATGAGGCGCTCGCTGATATAATCAAAGCTTAAGACTTTTTGCCTAAGTGTGCCTCGAACAACGAATCCGCATCCAAATAAGCGCTGCCTTCCCTCTTTGTAGCAATCACCGTAGTAAATGTCGCAGTTTCTCATCTTCCTTTTGCCCGGCCCATCCCATTGCATCTCCTGGATGGCGGTGACACCTGCTTTGTAGCAGTCTAGGGCCTCCGCGAGTTCATCGGCTGCACGTGGTCTGTTCAGGGACCTCACATTCCACGTGCAGAACCGAAAATCATTGTCCTTTGATCGTCTGCTGGGGTCGTCAACTTTGAATCCGTCCATATCCGAGGCCTGTTGTCGGTTCGTAACCGTTGGTTTTTTTTAAGTGGTGAGGGAGTTAACCTCACGCACAACCTACAACTGGTAGGCCAGGCCCATTATTTGACCCTCGGGCAGAGGGGGATCGCTGCATACATTAGTTCACCACACAACGGTTGTTATGATGGCTATCCAGGGGCGCCACGAGGAGGCTGTATGTCAACTTGACTTATGCACAAACAGGGATCGCGCTGGCATCCTACCAAGTTGGGTGCAGTCAGCAACTTTGCCCTGTGTACATGAGCCCATGCCCCCAGTCAAAAGAACACTCCTATATGTATAATCGAAGGATATTACAGAGAATTTTACAATAAGCGCAGCTCTGGAGAGAGAGCGGTAAATCTGGAAAAAGATGTCTGATACCAAAGAATAGCAGTAGTGAAATCCACAAATGTGATCCTGCTCGATATCGAAAAAGCGTTCAATTCTGTATGGCACGACGGACAAATACAAAATGTTACAGTTTGATTTTCCTCTGCTTCTAGGTAAGATCGTTAACAGTTTTGTCACAGATCGTTACTTTAATGTCTATATTAAGAGTGGTGTTTCTAATCACGTTAGTGTCATTTCTGGTGTTCCACAAGTCAGTCATTGACTTCCAACTCTCCTTTACTGTGATACGGATGTATATGCCGATATAACAGATATAATTGAGACAATTTAATAAAGGCATTACATGGTTTCTAGAATATTTCTCAAAATGGAAAGTAAAAATTAATGTTGATAAGATTCAAGCTATCTTTTTTGGCAGAAAAAGAAAGTTTTGTTTCCTAGCTTGGAATAAACTAAATATATTACTGAACTGAACTGATAAAAAACTGACTGAAGAACACTATACACAAGCTCTTAAAAAATAATACATTGTAAGAAAAACATTATACCCTTTTAGTAACAGAAGGTCTTCACTTACAAATAAAAACAAGATAATACATTCCTAGCAATTCTAAGCATATTCCTAGCAATTGAGCTAAATATAAGTACCTATTGTTACGCCATAGGGCGTCTAAAAATAAAAATTTAAACTTTCGATAACGGAGTTCGTCACGCTGGCTTTAGGACGCGATTTTGCCACTTGTATTACCGCACCGAAATAAGAGGAGAAGCAAAAGCAACGATAACAGGAGAAGAAAGAAAAAAAAAGCAAAGTTCTTTTAGTGCAGCAAAAAACGATGTTTATTCTGCGACCGACCTAACACAAGTGACTTAATTCTAGCTTAACCCTATCCTGCACTCCCAGCCCAATGCTGCACTCGCTGCGCTTAATAGGGCATAGGCAGCAGTTTCTGTGTCTGGGAAAATAAACATGAAATCCGACGAGCTTGTTTGTTGATATCGTAGACGTCATCCGTGAACATCGAGAACTGCATCCGTAACTCCTCCCTCCATAAGAGAGTTTATGGGTATTTAACCCTTAAACTAGGCCCATGTCGTTGATGGTGGTTTAAGATGATGTCGTGGATACGCTTCTTATGCTAGATACTTTGCGTTCTTTTTTACTCAGGTTAAAACATTTATTAAAATGGATACTGTCGCTTTTCCTCCCGTGCTGCAGGCGTAATTCCAGGATGAAGTACACCATTCTGAATAAACAATAAACTATCTAGAACCTGTTCAATTTCGATTTCCAATAGTAAAATTTTGTGATATAACTTATTCGTTATTTGATTAAAATATAAGTGCATTAAACTATTTTCTTCGACTGTTTTTCCCTCATTTTTAATTTCTTTTATTACGATTACTATCTCATTAATCTTATTTGCTGTACTATTTTGAATACTTGCCACATCTATTACCTGTGCTCTTAATCTGATCATTATTCTTACGTTCTCTTCCATTCCGTTGTTGATTCTAACTTCATTGGACTTTATTGTGCTGACTGCTTCTTCGTAATGCTTTGCATCCTGATCGTCCATTGTTCCGAAAAGAGTTTTGAGTCTTGAGCCTATTATGTTCACTAAACCTCGACGAAACCTTGTTATTCTACCAATTATAGTGTTAATTATGTCTATTTTGTGCTGCATTTTTAACAAATTATTTCTCATTGTTTATAGTCAGCTAAATGGCTCAAACAAGCTTCATCAATTGTACTTACAGTGTTTCTAAGTATTCCTAGGTTTTCTTCTAATTCTCATACATTTACCCTGTTAACTAAGGTTACTGTACTACTTATTTTCTTTTTTACTTGCCCTTTAAAATTAAAGTATAATCCATTATTTTCACCAAGCTTTGTCACTTCGACGTTTCCGCATCTTGCTGTGTTCCAACTTGTGACTCTGAAAAGTAGGGTCTATTATATATATATATATATTTGCCTTTTAATATTTTAGCTTCTTATTTACAACTTTAGCTATAACGTAGTCCGCATTGACTTCTAAAATCTTATATGGTCCTTTAAACCTTGTTTCTAATTTTCCTTTTACAACGTTCCTTAAAAGAATTTGTTACCCTATCTGATATGTAACCTGTTTTCGTACATTATCATATCTAATTTAGATTTTTTGTTTTGATCTTATGATCCCATTTTTTGCTTTTGTATTAACTTCTGCCAAAATAGTGCTAAATTCAACGAAATAGTCAAATGCCTATTTCCCTACCTGTGGTTTTGAGATATTCATATTCGTTATGTGTTCCATGTTAAATATTTGACATAATTCATTGAACAGTTCGTAGCAAAATTCTTTACCGTTGTCAGTTAAAATCATTTTGAGAAGACCGAAATTTAAAATCCATTAATTTGTAAATGCTTTAACAACTACCTGCAATTTCTTTTCATCTTACGGGAATGAACTTAGTGAATTTTGAAAGGTCGTCTTGAAGAGCGAGTCCAAATTTGTTTACTTCTTCTCTTTCTGTAAATGGCCCTATCAAGTCCATGAACATTTTTTTCAAATGCGCTATCGGAGGTCGAAACCAATTTCAAAAGGCTTTGGGTTGACTTTCGAAGTACTTTCTCATGTTGACAGTGTTCACAATTCTTTATATAGTTTTTAATATCTTTTTGCATACCTTTCCAAAAGAACTTAACTTTTATACTTGCATACGTAGCTTTTTGACCTCTATGCCCAGGTAAAAGCCAATTATGACTTTCAGACATAATTCTTTTCCTTTCTTCTAAGTCAAACATTTCTCTACGCGTTTTTTTAAGCTCCTGATCTTCGTATTCATTTTCCACCACATTAATTTCCTCATTACTAGTAATAACCTTTAGTATTATTTTTGTCTGCACCTGGTGCTGGTAGACCACCCTCCTCCGTCATGCTTCTTATCATGTCGTCGATTATTTGGCCCACTTCCTCAAGTGATTCTGCCTCTCTATTTGTCTCTGCTTCCATCATCCTTACGTTTCTTGACAGAAACAACGTCTGCAACAACATTTTCGGATCCTGTCTTTTACCTAATCTCATATCCAAGTTCTTCTAACTTTAATCTCCCACACCTTGACCCTGGGTCCTTAACGTTGAATATCCAAGTCAATGGTCTATGGTCCGTTTTGCCATATATGTACCATATATATGGCCTGAACTGTTTGGTTGCCCAAACGACCGCTAGACATTCTTTTTCTGTTGTAATGTAGTTACGTACGGACGTGATTGCATTCTTTAGTTTCTCACAAGCTGCTTGCTGTTCTGTACCCCAATAAAATTCAACGTCTTTCTTTAAAAGTTTATTCACCGGACTGTTATCTTACAAAAATTTGGAACAAACTTCCGATAATAACCTATCATTCTTAGAAATTTTATTTCTTTCACGTTTATCAGTGACTGCATTTCGATAGTACTTTTTATCTTAAACGGATCCGGATTAACACCTTTTTCGGTAATGCCGTGTCATAAATATTAAAATTCCATCAGATTTGCAGCTCTTATTTGATCTAGAACTTCGAGTAGTTTCTGATTGTTCTCATTTAAATTTTGTTTGTTAGAAAACGGTATCATCAAGGTACACAAAGCACTTAATACCTTGTAATCCAGACAACACATTGTTCATAAGCCTTTGGAAGCACGCGGAAGCGTTTTTTAATCCAAAAGGCGTCCTTGTAAATTCGAAGTGCCCGTGCGGAGTACTGAATGCCGTTTTCTCTGTGTCTTTTTCATGCACGGAAATCTGATGGAAACCCGAAGTAAGGTCAAGGGTAGTAAGGTACTTTGCCTTCCCTAGTTGATCGAGTACAGTCGAGCCCGCTTAAATGAAATGACAAAAAAACAGAATGTTAATTTCAATTAACCGGGTTTTGCATTTAAGCGGATCTCGAGTAATTGAAAAAATGTCTACTTAATTCACTTTATAAACGTTATCTTTGGGGCCAAAATTTTGAAATAAGTAAGATTACAGACGAATGTTTTAACGAGCAGTACATAGCAGATAAAAATCGTTGGATAGTCAAGACAATGAGGCAATGTGCTGTCAGAATTGATATTTTCCACTTTAAGAGGTGAACTTTAACGCAGAGCTTCAGAAAAATTACAAGTTCAATAGATGCATTGAAAGCCTGTGCATCTGATTTTTCTTGCGAAACATTTTCATTTAAGTGGTGTCTTTTCTGTGAAAAGTAATGTATTTTACAGATTTTCTTTTTCAAATATCCGAGTTTTTCATTTAGGCGGGTTTCAATAAAACCGACCTGTTTGTATGAAATCTGCTAAAATGTTCACGGGGATAGAATAATTGTTTCATATAGGCGGGTTTTTCAATTAAACGAGTTTCAATTAAGCGGGTTCGACTGTATCTCATTAATGTTTGGTAGAGGATAGTTGACAGTTATCGTCAACTCGTTGAGTTTTCCATAGTCTGTGACAATCCTCCACTTTTTGTTGCCACTTGCATCTGCCTTCTTTGGAACGATCCAAAGAGGAGAGCTCCATGGTGAATTACTGTTTTTAATGATACCGTCCTTTTTCAATTTTTCTACCCAGTTTCTGACTTCTTCATCATATATTTTGGGGTACCGGTATGTTTTTGTGAACACCGGCTGAGCCCCTTCGACTGTTCTAATCTCATGTTTCCCTAAGTACATTTCAACGCTAAAAATATCGCTGTATTCTCTTATTATGGCTTGCTCTCCACAGACCATAACTTCTCTTTTATCTTTTACCTCAAATTCTCTTAAGTTTTCTCCTATACTGACTCAAACCAAAAATATTCTCTGTAGTGTTGACCACGGTAGCCACACAACAACCATCTCTGTTTTTAGTTAATCATTCTGGAACGATTATTGCTATACCTTTTGCTGATTCTTGCTTAGGAATAAAAATATCTTCCCTTAGGCTGCTCCAATTTTCGACAGAAAGCAATCGGATTACTTACCTTTTAACAACTGTTAATCTCATCAGCTTTATTTTTCATCATCATCATTTTTCATCCTTTTTTTAATCAAGAGAATAACCTCCTTATTTTAGAAATTGACTTCCTAGAATTCCACCATAATAACCTAAGAGATAATTTTCTATAACAGAGAATTCTACGCTCCTCTATCGACAATTAACTTCCTAACATCCTCATTTATTATTACGTTTACGTGAGGACTTTCCGAATTACATAAATCACCAAGCGCCTTACTTGCGTTGACTTGTCTTATAGCCTGCTCTGGTTTAAAATCCTTTCTACCGGGTTTTCCACTTGGCCTGAAATTAGGATTTCGCTCTTGAGGTCTCTGCGTGTAACCTTCCTGTCGTTTGGGTAATCCGCAATTTCTGGCTATATGCCCGAGTTTCCCGCAATGGAAACACTTTGTTCCTGCAATATTTATTTTTGCTATGTTTTTATTTGTGTAATGCTTGTTTTTGTATTGGTTTTAAAAAGATTTAATCGCTGTTCTTCTTCCTTGGCACAGCGACTTGCCTCAGCTAAGTCCTTTGGGTTCTGGGTAACAACGTAAGATGATAACCTTTCTAACAATCTATTAATGAAGACAGTGAGTGCTTCATTTTTAATATACTCTATTTGCCCTTGCTCGTGTTCTTTTTTACACCAAGTTATTAAGCCTGCATTAAACGCCTTTCTATGATCTCTACTCTCTGGGTATAGAGCGAAACTGATTCCTAGACAGAAAAATCTTATAATTGCCTTCGTTATTTTATATCCGTTTCAAACTTTTAAATTCAATTTCTCCTGAGGAAAATATACATATAGACATATATATTTTCTATGGGGGTTGAAATAATCTAGTAGGAGATTCTCTTATTTTATCACTGTATTACAAAAAAGAAATATGTTAACTTAAATTGACTTGCAACAAGAATAAAACTGCTATGATCATCCTTCTCGCTCGATGGGGAACTTCTTTTAACTTAGTGCACGTCGCTTCGTACGTTATTATGCTTCACCTTTCTTTTCGTTTTTTATTGCTCTTTTCACTTTTGTTTGTGTCCTCTTTTGTCACTGGGGGATATCTCGGTATCCCACCACTGCCACCAACGCTTACGCCTTGAAGCGTTAAAACAAAATAATTCAATTTATACTCTCGATCACGGAGTTTGTCAGGCTGGCTTTTGGAGGGAATTTTGCCACACGTATTACCGTCGGTATTCGCCAAGAGGAGTAGCAAAAGCAATAAACTAATTATTATTTTTTTTGTTTTTTTTTTTCAGTTTGTATGAGGTTTTTCTCTTTCGTAGATATATGGTATATATCTCGTCAAAAAAAAAACGCTTTAACATGTTAAAACACTCATCTTCAGTAGAAGGCTTATATTATGTTAAACATAATAATGTAAATTGTGCAAATAATGTAAATTGTACGATAACTAATTATAATTTGAAACGAAATAAACACACCTATCTACATATCAAATAATACATCGAAGAAGCGACATGTATGAAAATATATCTGTAAATGTAATGAATAGAAACATTATGTCCGCAATTATCTCAGTGTATAGACCACCAAAACCAAATGTGATGAGCTTCATTCAATAACTTAATAAACATATTGATTCTGTCGGAGCGGGAACAAACTGTAATTATGGCAGATATACATTTTTTTCGCACTGGGACGATTAAGGTCTTGTAAAGCGTTAGCTTGGTTGTTCGAGAGAGGGCTTTGTTTACCATTTGCTTTCTTAGCCCAAAAAAGCACCGATTGGCAAGAGTTATTCTTCGTTTGATTTCAGCGCTGGTGTCGTTGTCTGAGTTGATAGCGGTTCCTAGACAAAGTTTTTAACTACCTCAAAGTTATATCTGTCTGCCGTGACGTTCTGACCGAGACGTCGGTGTTGGGTGTCCTTTCTTGTTGACAGCATATACTTGGTCTTACCCTCGTTTACCGCTAAACCCATATTCGCGGCCTCCGTTGCAATACTCACAAAAGCGCCTTTGAAATCACGCTGCGTTCTTCCGATAATGTCGTCGGCATATGTGAGTAGTTGGACGGACTTCTGAAAGATTGCTCCTCTGGTGTTGGCGTTTGAGTTTTGAACAATTCTCTCAAGAACGATGTTGAAGAAGTCGCATGATAGCGCGTCGCCTTGTCTGAATCCTTTTTTGACATCAAAGGTCTCGGTTTTTACCGACCTTGATGGAGCAGCGTGCATTCTCCATCGTCATCCTACACAAACGGACGAGTTTGGTAGGGATGCCAAAACTAGACATTGCTCTGTATAGGTCGTCTCTATAAATGCTATCGTACGCGGCCTTAAAATCGATGAACAGGTGGTGGGTATCGATTTGTTGCTCCTGGGTTTTCTCCAAAATCTGCCGGAGTGTGAATATTTGGTCGATGGTGGATTTTCCTGGCCTAAAGCCACACTGGTATGGACTGACCAAGTTGTTGACGAATGGCTTTAGGCGTTCACACAGTACGGCAGATAATATCCTTTAGGCGATGTTAAGGAGACTTATCCCCCGATAGTTGGCGCAGTCAAAGGGGTCTCCTTTTTTGTGGATCGGGCAAACAATGCTGAGGTTTCATTCCTCGGGCATGTTTTCCTCCGACCATATTTTACAGATGAGTTGGTGCATGCTCCTCCATCGCCTGCGGCTTTAAAAAGCTCGGCGGGTAGGCCGTCAGCTCCAGCAGCCTTGTTGGATTTCAGTTTAGATATAGCAATCCTCACTTCATCCGGGTCGGGTGGACGGAATTGTTGATCTTCATCGTCTCTTTCATTGGGGTTGAATGGTTCGTTCTGCCTGACAGCGGAATTTGGTTCTTCGTCGCCGTTATACAGTCTGCAGAAATGGTTTCTCCATATCCTGAGCATCAACTGTGACTCTACTACGATGTTCCCTTGATCATCCTTACAGGCTTCGGTTCGGAGTTTATAACCTTGACTGGTTGACTTTACCCTTTGGTAAAACTTCCTTACCTCATTCCTGCAGTGGTATCCCTCTATTATGCCGATCGCGCGCTTCTCATGCTCCTTCTTTTTTCTCCTGAGAAGCCGGTGTTCGTCTCCCCTCTTCAGCTCGTAGAGCTCCCGAGCAGCTCTTGTCCTTCTTTGCAGTGCCGCTTTGTATGCTTCTTGCTTGGCTGCATTCGCCTGCCGATACTCAATGTCAAACCAGGGGTTTCGTTGTGGTGGCGGATTGAAACCCAGCACATCGGAGGCGGCATCTCTGAAGGCTTTTGGCAATGCTGCCACTGCTTTTTTTTTTTTATTCATTTTATATTTTTTAATTCATTTACTTACATGCTAGACAAAAAAGCTTAAAACTAGCTTAACTAACTTGACAAACGTTCTTACATCTAACCTACTGACCCTATACGGGTACTCTAAGCTAATAAAAACTAAATTTAGTAATGCCTTTCAGCGTGAGCATTTTTTTTGTTGCGTCTTTTGTATTCTATTAATAACTTAATATCTTATGCCAAGAAAACTGTTAAAAAACTTGGCTTTTTTGTTCTTTTTTTTTCTATCTTAAACTAACTTAACCTAACATTAAAAACTTAAGGTACTATCTTAACTATGTCCGTGACACACGGACGCGTGCACCAGGGCGTATATGTTATGTATATGCCTAACACATATATTTTATACGCCGTGGTGCACCTTTTTTTTGTGTGGATTGGCGCACCTTTTTTTTTTTTTTTTTGCTTACGCTCTAACTTATAAACTATGTTAGTTGGCCACTATGGTCAACTCGCGCGTCAATATGAGAAGCTACCCGCGGCGGAGTTTGGTTTTGGTGTAACCACCAATAAAATTGCCGTTCTTTGGCAGACTCTCTCCTGTCTCGAGCAGAGATCGCTCTACTGAACCGGAGGAGATCCTCGCGACTGCGAGCGACATCCCGTTCGTATTGAAGTCGCCTGTCCACTGTTCGGCGTACGACGTGGAAGATTACAGGACATCCGTGTGGATCCTGTATTAGGCCAATTGTGTCGAGATTGAGGAACGCCTCGGGAGGAATAAAGCCGGAAAGGCGCACTCTCTCGTGATACATAACGTTGGGGTAGTAAGACCCAAAGATCAGACTGTTGGACGAAGTCATAGCTCGTGCAATATGCCTTCTGGTCAGCTTGATAATAGAATTATCTATTCTGTTGAGGTTTGCCTCGTTGTACAAGACCTCATTGGGATATTACTTCTTGTACTCAGATTCGGAAGTACGATACAAACGGAGACAAGTCCGAAGACATTGTCTCTCGAACAACCTCATCTTTTCCATCTGGGAAGGACTGACGTTGAACCACAGTGGACAACCGTATGCCATAATTGGCCGGATGAGAGCCATGTAGCAGATTACCTTCACCCTGGTATAAAGTTGGCTGCTGTAAAACAACCTCCTTGCCACAGCAAAGGCCTTTTTAGCTTTGGCCAGAGCAATATCTATATGTTTGTCAAAATACAGATATTGATCCAACCAAATGCCAAGATACCTAACTACACTTTTCACATCTAAAGGGCGTCCCTGTGGGTCAACAATGCCGAACTTACGCCAGTTTGTGCGCGTATCCCATGTTGCCATGTTCAACGGGGTTCTGAAAAGGATAGTTTCACACTTCCTGAAGTTGATAATCAACTTCCAGTCGTCGCAAAATCGCTGAATTTGATCGAAGTCACCTTGCAACAAGATATATATTTCTTCAACCTTCGGACCTGATCTGTACGCCACTAAATCGTCGGCGTACGCAATTAAGTGCGGCATTGAACCTATCAGATCTGCAGTGAATATTGAAAACAGGATCGGCGAACCAACCGCACCTTGTTGCAGACCGTTTTTGATGTCAAAGACCGTGGCAGAAGTTATATCGCCACTTTTCACGACGAACTTTCTACCTGTTATCATGTCATAGATCATGTATAGCAATGGTTTACTTATGCCGAGCCTGACCAGCTTGAGGAAGAGGCCCTCTAACCAAACGGTGTCGAACGCTTTCTCCAGGTCAATCAGGCATGCACCCGTGCATTGTTTTTTAACTTTATTCCACTGAATGTCGGACACCAGTTTGGACGCGGCATGTATGGTTTCATGCCCCGCCCTGAATCCGAACTGGTTGTCCGGTATGATATTATTTTCCTCAACCCATTGTTTCAGAACTCGAATGACTATCTTTTCAAAAACCTTGCTTATGCAAGGAAGAAGACCGATCGAGCGAAGATTTGTCGGAATTGATTTGTCTTTGTCCCGTTTAGGGATTGGTTGCACCACAGCTGTTTTCCAATGTTTCGGGTAATAAGCATTACTCAGCTCATTGTTTAACAATGTTGTGTAGATCTGCACTGCTTCGGGGGGAAGATGGCGAAACACAATATTCGGTATACAATCGATTCCCACAGACTTTTTCTTTTTCAGCGAGGATAATATACCCTGGAGATCTTCCTGAGAAATCAAGATGTGATTTCTATCACTGGCGACGGCACTATTTGCTATGAAATCGTCATTGAACCTGGTGAAACCTGGGTTCTCAGATCGCCATTGACTTATCTCGTTACGAAGATTACTGTGGTTCAGCAGGGCTTCGTTCTCCAGTTAGTGATTCGGCCTTCGAACCTCGTTGACCGTATACACTCCCTGGAAGGCAGCACCGATTGCTTTCACCTTCTCCTGAGGGTCTTCAACCACGAAGAAGTCATTGTCTAGCACTGCCCCATCTGTATCTATGCCGACTGAAGTCAGTAACTGTTCGTTATTTGTCGTCCTAGGAAGTCTAACGCACTGAATGTCGTTTTGGTCTTTTCTCCGAAATATTTTATTTACTTGCGGGAACATACCCGGGTTGTTAGATCGTACAGCCCGGATTTTATTGCCCCAGTGCAAGCTTATAGCTATGCTATAATTGATACGGATTAACTGTTGGAGGTTCTTGATCTCCGACTTTAGTGCCCTGACTTCCGGATTTTGTGGATCTGTAAATCGCCTGTGCAAGAGTTTGAGTCTTGACAGCAGCCTACTTTTATGCACGTGAAGTGCATCGATGGTAGCATTTCGATAAACATCGCTATCATCAATTTGTACTACCTTTGGGATAGTTTTGTCCATAGTTCGTTTGATTACGTCGTCCATTTGTATGAGGTATCTGTCAACCTCTTCGTTCGTCAGGTTTCTGTTTGTTGGAGGGTTGCTCTCACTCGAACGTAGTTCTGTGGCTAAAGTCCTGGTGAAGCGTGGCCAGCGGGCTTTATTGTAATTATAAAGGTTCCTCTGGACATACTCGTCCAATTCTTCCACCTCGTTCGGGAGCTGAATAGCCGCGAAGAGTCCGCAGTGATCACTCTCGTACTCAACAGCAGTTAAACAGTTCCGCGTGCGTCTTTGTCCGTTAAGTATCGTCAGTCGTTTGTCAATCAGCAATAGATCCAGGTAAGATCCGCTTCTGGGAAACGATGGGCTTTCGGTTGCAAGCAAATCGAGCTTGAACTCAATATTGTGCTCCGCCAACCAGTTATATAGTGGGGTCCCCCTCGGGTTATGCACTCTATTGCCCCATTCTCTATGTTTGGAGTTCAAATCTCCTGCAATAATATAATAGTTATCCTCCGAGCTCAGTCGAAGGCTAGTGAAAAGAGTATCGAGCTCTGAAATAAAATTGCGATTGAGGTCAGGATTGTCAGCTGCATAGATCGCGATCACAAATAATAGCTTTCCACCCCGAAGACGAATGCGTGCAATACACGTTTCCAGCAGTTGAAATTTTCGCACTTCACTATTATACACGACTTTATGACATAGGCCCTTTTTGATTAAGAGAACAACCCCTCCCCCTTCCAAGGATTGAGGCCGGTCTCTACGAATTACGTGGTAATTCTTGTACCAGAGTTTGCGCGTCTGGTTCAGCTTAGTTTCGCTGGCCATCAGCACGTCTGGATTGTGGGTTTGGAGAAGGTTACCGAGTGTTAATTTCCGTTCAGTCCTAATCAGTGAATTCACATTCACTGCTAGGATCTTAAGGTTACTGGCTGCGTGCGCAGCCATTAGGATGTTGTGGCGTTAGGCACGGCAAACAACGTCGAGTAGATGAGGTCTACTCGGGCTGCTTGCTCCTGGAACTGCTTTTGGAGTTGAGCTATCTGCCCCTGTATAGAGAGCAGCACCGTCTTCAAATCCAATTCAGCGTCAGGTTGCCTGGCCACTGGGACCTGGGCTACCCTCTGTACTGTCTGTTGTACCGGCCGTCTTCCAGATGCCATTTGGGCGAAGGAAACTGCCGGTGTAACAGCGGTAGTTGGAGCACGAGGCGCTTCTACCTTTTTTGTGTTCCTTTTGGCCTCTATGATCTTCCTGATTTCTTGGACTTTCGGGCATCCCCGATAGTTTGCAGGGTGCCCATTGGTCTTGCAGATTACGCACTTTAGCTGGCTCCTATCTTCGACTTTTTCTGTCCCTAAGGGACATTCCCCTTGCATGTGGGTTTTTGCGCATTTGACGCAGCGAGATTGCATGTTGCAGTTCGCCGCGGCATGCCCAAACCTCTGGCAACGAGCACATTGAAGTATGTGCTTCGTCTTTATTAATGTTTCCCATTTGACAGCGGTGGAGCCTATACGATTAATACGTTTTAGGCTGTCTTTTTTGCTGTCTGGGGTGACCTGGACAAGGAAGAACGGAAGTTTCCTGTTCTCCCTTCTCGTTACCGCAGTGTTAAAGGGCTTGACCCCAACGAACGTGACATCGTCGCTCTGCGCCTGGCGCAGCTCAGCGAGGATGTCCTCAGGATCAGTAGCGGGATCCACGCCCTTAAGGAGCATGGTCTGCAATCTTTCCCCTTTTGGGGTGTATGAGAAAAACTTAGCCTCCGCCGCCGCTAGCTTTTCTTTAACGGCATTGTAATCAATCACTGATAAGAAGTGGATTGACACCCTTAAGGGTCCCTTATACTTAATAAAAAAAGAATGCTTAGTGACCAACTTACATATGGCGTCAACATCCTAGTCTCCATTCCGAAGACATTAATTGGAGGGCATCTCTCTGATTTAACTGCTGCTGTTTGCTGTTGCTGTTTCTGCTGTGGTGGCTGCTTCTGTTTCTGCTGCTGCTGCTGCGGCTGGATCTGCTTCTGTTTCCTCTGTTGCTGCTGCATAGGTTGTTGTTGTTGTTGCATGGCAGTTCCCGAACGTTGTCCCTTTGGCTGGTGAACTGTTTGTTCTTTGTTTTGCTGCTGCTTCGACTTCTTTTGTTGTTCTTGATAATGTTTTTCAGCAGCCTCTTTGGCCGCTCGGCGGGCTCTTAATGTTTGATGGATGGCTTTGATGACGGCATCGAATTCTTCCCTCTGCCTCTGGACTTTTGCAAGTTCCTCTCGGTCATCCTCCTCTTCGTCATCAGACTCAGATGACAGAGCACTGTACGCATTTCCTATGCTACCGAAGGAAAATCTACCTTCGCCCTTTGTCGACTCATACAGAACGTCGTCGAGGGCTTGGCATTTTTGCACAGCCTGTTGTTTTTGTTGTCCATTTGGACTTGCGTCTGCTGATGCTTCTTTTGTTCTGGCGTATTCTGCTGCTGTTGTTGTTGCTGCCAGTTCTTCCCCAGCTGTAATGTCGCCTGCTGCAGTGGAACGGCGCTTGACTTTGGTTGGCTGTTGTTGTACCCTTTTTCTTCTCTTTTGTCTGGTTTCGGGTTGGTGGCCTGATGTTCCGGCCTCCTCCTTGTTGTTGTTGTCCGCTTTAGAGAGCGCGGACCGCTCAATTTCTTCCATCACGTTGATTTCACTTACTCACTCTAAGTGTTTAATCTAATTTTTCCATGTGGAGAAAAAAAAAAAGTTCTAAGTAATTTTTCGGGAATTGAACCCGGCACCTCGAGACCACGGACGATTACTCTACCGCTGGACCACTGGTTCTTATAACAATTCTCGGCACTTTGCACACTTAGTAATGATTTTCCGCACTTTGTAGGGAAGCCGAAACACGTCCGTACTCAATGGAGTTCTGCGAACGACTGCTGCCACTGGTCTTCAATACTTGATGTTGGCGGCGCAGGATTTCTTAAGAGGTTGAGGGAGACACGATCGGAAAAGGATTTTGCAATCTCTTGCGATTGTAGCCGGCCGACGTTGAACTTCCTCACAGTATTTCTTTGTCTTGGCGGTGTTCGGGATATCCGCAACCTTACCTTGGCTACTACAAGGTGGTGGTCCGAGTCAATGTTGGCAGCTCGGAACGTTCGGACATCTATAATACTGGAGGAGTGCCTTGCGTCGATAGCAATGTGATCAATCTGATTGATGGTTGATTGATCAGGAGATCGCCATGTCCCTTTGTGAATGTCGAGATGTGGAAATTTTGTACTGGCTACTACAACATTTCGCCCCGCAGCAAAGTCGATCAGCCTAAATCCGTTATCGGATGTGGTGCCGTGTAGGCTGTGCTTCCCGACCGTACTACCAAAGATGTTCTCTCTTCCTAGCTTTGCTTTAAAATCGCCAAGAACAATTGTAATGTCGTAGCTAGGGCATTGCTCATACGTTTTGTTCAGGAGCTCATAGAACCTGTCTTTGGTGTCGTCATCTTTCTCCTCTGTGGGGGCATGTGCGCATATAAGGCTTATGTTGGCAAATTTAGCCTTAATGCGAATTGTCGTGAGGCACTCGTTCACTGACCTGAACGATAAGACTTCTTGCCTAAGTCTGCCTCTTACGACAAATCCACATCCAAATAGGCGCTGTTTTTGTTGCTTATAGCAATCACCGTAATATATATCACAGTTTTTCATCCTTCTTTTGCCCGGTCCATCCCATCGCACTTCTTGGATGGCGGTCATGTCTGCTTTGTAGCAGTCTAGGGCTTCCGCTAATTGTTCGGCTGCACGTGGTCTATAAAGGGACCTTACATTCCACGTACAGATCCGAAGGTCGTTGTCCGTATATCGTTTGCTGGGTTCGTCATCAGTAAAATCATCCGTTTCCGAGGCTTGTTGTTGCTTCGTAACTGTTGTTTTTTTGTGTGGCCGGGCAGTTACCCCGACGGAACAACCCCCAACCTGGAGGGCCAGTTCCTTTTTTGTAACCCCTAGGACAAGAGGTCGCACTTATAAGTTTGGCAGGTTGAGCTCGGGTGAACTACAACAAGTACCCGATGGCTACCACTTGGAGGTAAAATAAGCACAATTGGTGTGTAGGAAAAGTTACAACACTGGGCATCGCCAAGTTGACGCCACTCAGTGCCTACCCGATTCCCACAGCACCCAGCCATCAGGGATAAAAGGGATAAAAGATGGAACGATTAAATCTGCATTGATTGATTAGATGAAGAACGACGAATTTAAACACATTTAGATTTAGAAACAGTGAAGATAAACAACTTTAATCGGGAAGATTTCACGGACTTTAATGTATTTTACAATCATTTCAAGTAGACTATGAACGCAATTGTTACTTCATCAAAGGTTATGCAAAAAAAAAAACGAAAAAACAAACATGGCTGGTTAACTGCCGAACTAAAACGCAAGTGGAAGGAGCGTAACAGATTATTAAGAACGGTAAAGAAGCAATACACATAACGTAGATTGTCATACACACTACAAATCATACTAAAACGGGCTACATAATACAATTTCAAACACCAGAGCACGGTCTTAGAAATAAAGTTCCAAGAATTTAGTAATAATCCAAAAATAGTCGAAATTAGTGATAATCAGGGAGACGTGGAAGTTTGTAAATTCAATACCACCAAAAGTAAACTGCAATCTGGACGAAACATTATGAAAAAAAATTGCATATGATAAAGACAATGCAGATAGGTTCACAGCCACAATGTCATCCGAGGTAATTAATGTTGTGCATGAATGCAATCAAAAAACATTTGTTGGCTATTTAAATAAAAAAGACAGACAAAATTCAGTGTTTGCTAATGGTGTATCAATACAAGAGGTTAATTCTTACTTCGTTAAAGTGCAACAAATTTGCGGAAATAGATGAAATACGACCGAAGAAAAAGATTGAAGATTTATGCCGAAATCCTCGCACCACCGATAACAAAGAGAGTAAACATGAGTATGGACCAAGTAGCATTCCCAAACTAACTAAAAACTTCTACAGTTCGACGAGTATACGAGAGTCGACAAAATTATCTAAGAACTACTCGCAAAAATGTTACACGATTATGCCGATAAATGCCATATCTTGAATAGACCCCAATTTGAATTCTGCAAAAACAAAATATTTAACGATTGCTGGGAGACTTAGCGAACACAACATAGCAAAGTTATCCAAGCTTTGATACAACATAACTCACTGGTTTTATTCATTGACTTCAAGAAAGCATACGATACGTTAAGTCAAAAATAAAGCTGGAGATAATTGGAATAGATGGGTATAGGAGGAGGCATTTTAGCGTAATTTTATAGTTATCTATGTAAAAGGTCGTTCAAAGTTAAAAATGGTAACTTCTTCAGCGAGAAGAAAACGTATTTTTCGGTGTTCCTCATTCCTCAAACCCGGGACCGATTTTATTTATTATCTAAGTCAATTAATTAAATAGTCAGCATTTAAGCAAAATACAGGATTTGATGCAGCTATTGCCATAGGCTACAGGATCGTAGACGAAGCGTTAAAAATTAGGCAAATAGACTTAAACATAGTAACAGCACGACCATGGATTAATTATCAACACACTGAAGACATAGATATTGCACATTTGTCAGCCGTATATTTCACAAACGAAACTAGAGATGAAAATGGATGACATAGTTTGCTTACACCGAAGGGCTAACAATGACCCCATTAAAAAAGATGATAGTTAGAATAGATACAGAGATAACATGCCAACATTCAAATAACTTAAGTACGGCATACTAGCATGGGGAAGAGCTTCATAAATACAACAACTAAAAAGGTACAAACACAACAGCAGGAGATAATAAAAAAGAAATATATAATGGTGAAGAGCGGAATCGTAGAAACCAAGTTACGAGTATACTGAACATCAAAAAAATGCAAAATCTGCATATAGGATCCAGACGCAGCAAGCTATCAACACAAGAAAACCGCAAATCCTACTGCATGAAATACTGAGAAACGAAAATGGTAGAACAACACACAACAGCCAAACACAGCGAGCCGTCAATGAGGCGTTTGCTAGCATTGAAGCGGAAGCGGCTAAAATGGGTCTAGCGATAAACCAGGGCAAAACAAAATACATGCTGTCATCACGAAAGGACGCACAACATCGACGTCTCGGACAGAGCGTCATATTGGGCAGCAGAAACTTTGAGGTAGTCAAGGACTTCGTCTCTGGAGTAAATCACTATATATAACAAAATCTGCATATAGGATCCAGACACAGCAATCTATCAACACAAGAAGACCGCAAGTCCAACTGCATGAAATACTGAGAAACGAAAATGGTAGAAGGACATGTAACGTTGTAGTCCCGACGAACTGATGTGCTGAAACCACGTCAAAAAAAGCTTTATTATGTATGTTCATATTTTCTTCTTATTATTTGCTTACCTGCACTTGACAGCGTCTGCCCAAACCCCAATTCCCATACGAGGTAAAGAGAAACCTCGACTACTTCGCCAACAACTACGTTTCTCCTAGTAATAAGATCTGCCCGGGAGCTTACGCGACGATAGGGTTCGCGGAGCAAAGGGTTACTTATCTGGAGGTAGAATAAACATAAATTTGCAAAAGGGCCCAGGTCTCTTCAAAGTTCTCCGAGTCGCCGTCCAACCCTTACCAACAAGAGTATGCTATCGAAAAAAAAACTTATCAATACTAAGAATGACCCGCGGATAACAATTGTATGTATGTATGTTGTAATCCCAAAAACCTAAACACCTTAGTATAAATGTAAAATGCATGTCAAATGCATGTGGATGTGGATGGAGCGAGTGAGACACCGAGGGAGGTTGCCAGTGCATGGGACGTGATTCCCCTTGCCCTGGTAAACGAACTACGGAGCAGCGGTCGACGGAGTCGGCACACGCACCAGCGGATAAACACACACCACATGAACTTGCCAGCGGGGGTGTTACCGTGATCAAGAGGAGCGAGTGCGACGATGACAGTCCACCGACGATCACTCACGCACCCACCCAAGGAAGACTTGGAGCGGGAGTTGGTTACTGCGATCGAGGGGACTGCATCAGTGTGCGTGCGAAAAGCTCGCAAAAGAGCCAATGAGAGGCCAGACATTATAATGTGAACAAAGGCTGGATGCGTGCCGTTGCCGGGTCCGACGAACACCGTGAGAGTGAGTGGGACGCACGATCCAGTGGTGCGATCGCCGTGCGTTGTATGTATGAGGACATATCACACTTCTTGGAATGTCAGGAATTCTAAGAATGTATGATATGTGCGAAATAATATGGATGAGGAAAATTGCATGTTGTGATTAGAGTAAGGGTCATTCTTAGCATACCCGCGTAAGGGACGTCACGGCCCATAGTTTGTTCGCGATTTTTTTTGGATAACAACAGAAGGAAAATTAAAATTAGAAAAAAAGTGGAAAAAGAGAGAGAATAAGAAAAAAAAGGACACAGGAGACGATATAACACAAAAGGAGGAAAACAGAGAAAATTAACATAAACGAAGAGACCGAGGACAAGGAGAACCAAGAAGACACCCAGGAGTACGGGAAGAGTGGACAAAGGAAAAAAAAAAAATAGAGGAAACGGATAAGTACCCCTTTGTGGGATTTGTGTTAAATTTTGGTGGTAGATATTTGCGTAAAGTGATCTGGGGAGACTCCGAGAGAGCCCCAATATAAAAAAAAATAATAATAAATTTGTTTATAAAAGTGCTTAGTGCCTAGAAAAAGGAAAAGAAAAGTCGCGTAAGGTCGCGTACCGTACCGTTCCGTAACGAAAAGTGTTCAGGGGGGTAAAACCTACCGTCGGTTTGCGACACAACGGTCGCTTCGCGAATTTGAGTTGAATTCGGGGTCGCCCGGTACCCGTTATCCTTCTGGTGTGTGTCCGTTTGTGGTGTTGTCCACGCGTGTGTGTGTGCGTGTTTGTGGTGTTGTCCACGTGTGTGTGTGGGGACAGTTGGCCACCGAGCCCAAGGGTAGCAAAAACTTTTGGTCATTTGTAAAAAACATAAAGAATTCCGACTCGTCCTCAATCCCCACGCTCATTTACAATGACATCTCAGATGTCAGCTCTTTGGACAAAGCCAATCTGCTTGCGGCGCATTTTGCAGCCAGCTCAACACTGCCACATTGTATCTTGTGCCCACCTGTACTCGAGAGCGTTGGTTTTACCATGGGACAGATTCACTTCCGCACTCGTACAGTTGCGAGAGTACTTAAAGATCTCGACGTGCACAAATTCGCTGGCCCGGATGGTATTCCCCCAATACTTCTGAAGAGGTGTTCATCTTCGCTGGCAAAACCACTGCATAAGCTTTTTCATCTATCCTACTCTTCAGGTCTCTTCAGGTAGATGGAAAACAGCATCTGTCCAGCCCGTCCCTAAAAGGGGCGAATCTTCGTCACCCACCTCGTACCGACCCATAGCACTTACGTTCCTTCTTTCTAAGGTCATGGAAACGCTGATAAGTCAGCTTTTGAAACATCTTGAATGGCGGAAGCTTCTTAATGACCGACAGTATGGCTTCCGCAGCAACAGGTCCACTGGTGATTTGATAGCTTATCTCACCGAAAAGTGGAACCAATCTTTGCACAATGCAGGCGAAAGCAAAATAGTTGCGCTTGATATTTCTAAAGCATTTGACAGAGTTTGGCATCAAGCTCTTTTGTCGAAAATGCGTGCTTATGGTGTTGACAAATTTCTGCTTCTATGGATTAGAAACTACCTTTCGAACCGTTCAATCCAAGTTGTTTTGGATGGGTTTAAGTCTGATATCCACAAAATAAATGCTGGTGTCCCCCAAGGCTCTGTTCTGTCTCCGACACTCTTTCCCATTTTTATAAATGATCTCCTGTCTGCCACTTCTAATCCAATCCATTCCTTCGCTAATGACAGCACCATTTCATATTCGTTCACGACCCTGCCCTCCGGACGTAATATTGGAACGGCAGCGTATGTCACGCACATTGAATTCTGATCTGGACAGCATAATTAACTGGGGTAAGAACAACACAGTGGAATTCAATACCTCCAAAACTCAAAGCTGTCTGCTGTCTCTAAAGCGAACACCTGATAATCACTCATTATCCATGAATGGCGCTTGTATTAACGATACCGGAAAACTTTCCATCCTCGGTATGTACTGCGAAATGTTTAGGTTTCCTTAAGCGATGCAAAAAATACTCCCCTCTCTGATTTGGCTTTAATCTATAAGGCGTATATTCGCCCTAAGCTTGAGTATAAAGCTCATATCTGGTCTGGTGCCCCCAAGACCACTCTGCACCTACTAGATAGAATCCAAAAGCGAGCGATAAAACTTATAGGAGACAACGATATCGCGGGTTCATTAGACTCGCTTGAACATCGACGTACCGTGTCTTCTTTGTCCGTGTTTTATCGTTATTTTAACAAACGATGCTCAAGTGAGCTAGCCAATTGCATTCCTCCTCTCCTTGAATTCACCCGCAATACACGTCTCGCCCGGAATGCACAGCAGTTTACAGTTAGGCAAAAGGAAGATGAGAAACTGCGACATCTACTACAGTGATTGCTACAAAGAGGGAAGGCAGCGGTTATTTGGATGCGGATTCGTTGTTCGAGGCAGACTTAGGCAAAAAGTCTTAAGCTTTGATAATATCAGCGAGCGCCTCTTAACAATCCGCATTAAGGCTAAATTCGGGAGCACCAGCCTGATTTGCGCACACGCCCCGACGGAGGAGAAGGATGACGATAGCAAGGACGACTTCTATGATCTCCTAGAAAGAATATACTATCGACGGCTTAGCTTTGGCAATTTGCCTTTTTTTTTTGCTAGAGTCATCGACAAACACAGCCTGCACGAAAACATAACCGGAAACGGACTCAGGCTGGTAGATTTCGCCTCTGGGCGTAAGCTCTCTGTGATGAGCACGAGTTATGGTAGCTTCGCCTTCGTTCACCAATCCACAATAAAACTCATGAATTTCAAAAATACGATAATGTTTAATTTTGTTTTTAATACAATATTACACTCTTTTATAATTGTTATAAACTGTTAATATCTCAAAACGAATTCAATATATTATTTATAATATTAGGCTTTATTGCCACGAGGTGTACACTAGTTCACTTTCACTCATACAATGACTTCTCTCTACTGCTTGTTGTCTTCCTCCGCTTGGTCTTCACTATTGGCTTGGCAGAACTTTTACCTTTTTGACGTTTGTCAAGCGGCATCATATTTGTTAGTCAAATGGCGTGATGTTAACTGTCTACCAAATGGCGTGGTAAGTGTTTATGAAATGCTTGGTTCTTGTACATATATATGTAGTTGATATATGCACATATGTTCATATATATGTGGATGACCTGCATATCTGATATAGATATGTAACGCCTCCCCCCCCCCCCTGGAACGAACTAAAGAATTTACGATCGAAGTTCGTTTGATAAGGGCACTGATGATGTTGTAACATGGTTGATAATATCATATTTTACAAGAAAAATTATGATGTATATAAACGCCGTGGATAATCAACTTGTATGTTTAAATTGGATAGATGATGATGATGCAGTGGGTACAGTCTACTCCCAAGTACATTCATTTATCGGTATCGAGGGATATCGTGGGATAAGTATTAGGATGGGTTGAATAGGATACAGTAACAAGTGCAGACTCAAAATCAAAGTGTATAACAAAAAAAAAGAGTATTCATATGTTGAATGTTTTGGGTGAAAGGGATTAATAGAAAACAACCTAGGAGGCCAATTTGAATGTCTCAAATAAACGAAAATCCACGCATTTTTAATTTATATATGTATATGTATTTACATGTTCACACAACTGACTAGGAGGTAACAACAGCCTGATGTTTTGGTGACAAATTAGCTACGTACACTTCCTTCTATTTTTAATTATTTGTTTATGTACTTTTCTTTTTTCGGTTTCTACCGTTATTTTATGATTTGCAACAACTTTGTGTTCATTGAATCTAGGTGTCAACTTATTTCTTCTGTCGTCTTGTTCGTAAATTTGTTCATCTCGTGTATAGCTAGGTGGATCTATTCGTGTCTGATTTCGTTTGTTAATAATGTTTTTTTTAGTACGTAAACTGTGTTCGTGAACCATTTTTGTTAATTTAACATAATCCTCAAAATATTTCTTTATATAATCCTGTTCTGTTTTATGGTCTGTTTTAAAAGATAGTACATTATTTTTGGTTATATGGCCAGAGAGTAGTTGAAAAAGACTGAATTTGGTAGAAGAATGGATGCTGTTATTGTATGTTATAACAGCTTCTTCCACTACTTCTGCGATAGGCTTATTTTGGTTTTGGCATTTAATAATTCTTATAAGTTCGGTCAAGGTGGAATGGAATCTTTCTATAGGCGAGTTGCCGTTAGAACTTTTTGCACTTATGTTATGTAATTAAATATTGTAAATATTGAGAAAGTCCTTAAAAAAAGTGGAAATGAATTCACTACCATTATCTGCTATCATCAATTTTGGTACACCATGATGTGAAAAAAAATTCTTCAGAGCTTTAATAATATTGATACTATTTCTAGCGGGTACTAAGTAGACACATGCAAATTAACTAAATTTATCAATAATTGTGAAACAATTTTGTTTTTGTACAGAGTATATGTCGATGTGAACAATCTCTAAAGGTTTACTAGGAGTCTGTGTTATTTCAAATTTTAACTTTTTTCTACCTCGGTCGTATTTGTTTGAGTTAAAATCATAGTCCGTACTAGTTTTTCCTGTACGGTTCGACAATATCTTTCAAAAAGCTTACACATCTAACTAATCTTATATTGTTATTATTAAAGTATTTGGAGTACATTAGTTGTACTTTTTTAAATGTTATGTCATCTGTGAATATAGCCGAAACTCTTTTTGTATTCAGGTAATTTTGAAATATATTCTTTATGACAAGGTCATTGTTTTTATGTTCAAAAACAAATCTCTTTTTCCTTTTAAATATAATAGTTAGTTTTGGTTTTATCTTATCTTGCTTATCATTGAATTTTAAAATAATTTGGTTTGAAAATTCATTTAAGGGGCGTTCCGAAATAGGTATACCTATTTCGTTCATGTTTTCCCGTGCAGAATGAATGGTAGAGATGTTTTCACGTACATCAACATTGTTTTCAAGTGAGGCTAAATCTATGTTTTCTACTTCGTCTAGGGTTTTGTGTGACTCCTTCATATTAATCTCTATCCTAGATAGGGCATCTGCGTTAAGGTTTTGTTTCCCTTTTTTATGGGTTATATAATAGTCAAACTCCTCCAGTTGCAATCTCCAACGAATTAGTTTTGAATTTGGCTCTTTCAAAGAAAAGAGCCATATAAGTGGTTTATGATCTGTAACTATTTTAAACCTCCTACCATATAAATAGGGTCTGAAATATTTGGTGGCCCAAACGACCGCTAAAAGTTCCCTTTCGATCTTGCTATACCTTTCTTCGCTTTTGGATAATGTACGAATTGCGTAACAAATTGGTTTATCCGTGCCGATCGGGCCTTGAGATAATATTGCACCTATTGCAACGTTATTAGCGTCTGTAGTAACATTGAATTGCTTGGAAAATCGGGGAACTGAAGTATTGGATCGTTACACAGGAGAGATTTGCATGTTTCGAAGCACTCTATATATTTCGCATCCAGCTTTATCTTACTGTTCTTCCGAAGACATTCGGTCATTGGCCTCGTTACATTCGCAAAATCTCGAATAAGTTTTCGATAATAACCAAGTACTCCGAGGAGTGACTTGATTTGTGTTACGGTTTTTGGTATGGGGTAGTTTCTAATGACACTAGTTTTTTCGGGATTGGGTTTAACCCCATCCGATGTTACAATGTGTCAAAGAAATGATAATTCTTTCTGTAAAAAGACTGATTTCTGAAGTTGTATCTTTAAATTGGCTACTCGGAGCTTATCGAACGATTAACGAACTAAAAGAATTTACGATCGAACGTCGTTTGATAAGGGCACTGATGATGTTGTAACATGGTTGATAATATCATATTTTACAAGAAAAGTTATGATGTATATAAACGCCGTGGATAATCAACTTGTATGTTTAAAATGGATAGATGATGATGATGTAGTGGGTACAGTCTTCTCCCAAGTACATTCATTTATCGGTATCGAAGGATATCGTGGGATAAGTATTAGGATGGGTTGAATAGGATACAGTGACAAGTGCAGACTCAAAATCAAAGTGTATAACAAAAAAAAAGAGTATTCATATGTTAAATGTTTTGGGTGAAAGGGATTAATAGAAAACAACCTAGGAGGCCAATTTGATTGCCTCAAATAAACGAAAATCCACGCATTTTTAATTTATATATGTATATGTATGTAGGAATGTACATCACAGACGATTGACATGACAATTATCAAACAGAACCAACGTACACGACAATACGATACACAGGCATACGAACATGCGACAGGCGACCTAACGGCATCCGATCAGGCGCCAATACGGCGACAGCCCAGCTGCACGACATAACAGAGAAGAAAAGGAGAAACCCGAACACACACACGTACGTACAAAACAAACTACACGAACACAACGCATGAGCCAGCAGCCAACATTCATTCGGGAAGCAGTCGTCAAACTGAGAAGAAGTGTGGTACAAATAAATAAAGTAAATGAATTCGAAGTTTTTTTTTATTGAATTGACAAATAATAAAGAATCCCACATATAGGGGCTCGTCCGGGATTATATCGTGATATAAGATTTAAAGTGTTCAAAAAAAAAAAACAGAAGTGGAGATAAGGTGCCAAAGAAGAGCACAAAAAGGAAAAATACCATCGTGTCCAGCCGTGGGTGAATGTAGCGAAAAGATGACAACTGGAAAATAGCAGAAGAGTGACGGGAAATCACGTGCGGCGAGTACAATATATATATATATATATATATTGAAAAAATATAATAAAACAACTGCGTATAATTTTCTTAGTAGATAATATAAAACTTATTCCTGTACAATGTTAAATTGATACAAAAATTGTATTATCATTATTCTTACCGTGTATATAATTTTGTTTTTTGAACATTCAACAGCCATTAATGAATTAAACTTTTCTATATTTATTATAAGCATTGCATTATATCTAGTATTAAATACTGTAACTATTTTTTTTTTGAACATTGTAACAATCATTTGTAAAAGAATTCAATTGTAAGAAAAAAAAAATGGAATTAGAAACGGAGCTGGCTCTGACTACTAACGAACTGCGGACGAAACTAACGGAACTCAACTTACCGACAACGGGACTAAAGATCGGCTCCTACAGCACTTCGAATGCCAATGACACGACAATGGATTCCACGGCAGAAGTAACCGCTGCAAGGGGAATTTTTACGCTACGCGATATAGAAGACTCTTTCACGCCTTTTGATGGTTCGGGTTTCCCAGAAGTCAATCTGTGGATTCAAGATTTTGAGGAGAATGCGGTGACGGTACGATGGAACAGTCTGCAGAAATACGTATACGCGAAGCAATTACTCAAAGGAGCAGCCAAGCTTTTCATTCGCAGTCAACGGGGATTAGATATTGGACAGCTCTGAAGGAAGCACTTGTCGAAGAGTTCGGGGTAAGGATATCGTCTGCGGAAATCCACTATAGTTTGAGAAATCGTAGAAAGAAACCATCTGAGACCTTGCGTGAATACTTGTACAGCCTGGTGGAAATTGGGAAAGCTGCAAATGTGGACGACGAAAATATCATCGACTATTTCACTAAGGGATTGACTGATTCATAGCCGAATAAGATGACGCTGTACCAAGCTAAATCAATAGCAGAGCTGAAGGAACAACTGAGGGTGTATGAGAAGGTTCGGAATTTAGCTATACCGGCGTCATCGTTAAGAGGAAGTCAGCGAACACCATCGGGATTATACGAGCCAGTGAAACAAGAAGTTGGAATGAGGAAATGCTTTAAATGAGGAGATGCAACGCACATTGCAAAGGACTGCCAGTCGAGAACATTCAAATGTTTCAACTGCGGGCGCCCAGGACATCGATCATTCGAATGTAGGGCAGGACCGATGCGAACAAAAACCGAACCATCCAACGTTCACACTGCGTCAACAGATAATGGAGGTGAAATTTCGGAAGCGAGGGTATGTTTCGCATCAAGTTCAAATAGAATTACGAATTGTCAGCACTGGTAGATACAGGTAGCGACGTAAGTCTCATTCGATACGATGCGCTCACGATGCAAGACTATGTCGAGTTAGACAAAACAAAGACTAGTCTGTGTGGTATCGGGCAGAGCAAAGTCATGACATTAAGCAGTTTTGCCACAAACATCGAATTAAACGGGTTGGAGTTACATATCAGGTTCCACGTTGTTAGGGAAGTAGACATGCAGTATTCGGCAGTAATTGGAAATGACGTGCTTAACGAGGTCGGCGTGATCCTATCAGACGAAGGTGTAGAATTTTGGAGGAAACACAGAAATACAGAAGTGGCAGAGTTAGTGGGAAGTAAAGCCAAATTGGCCAGAAGTGGTGAAGACGTGTTTGGCAGTGGCCGTACAAGCACGAAGAGTTGCATAAGAAGTCCCTTGCAGAGGGAAGAAGTGGAAGTATGTTTCGACCTAGCCTCCGAATTCAGATCCATTTGCATTGCTGCCAAAGAAGGGGAGTGGAAGAGTGAATTGGGAATCGAGTTAAATCATCTGCACAAAGACGATAAGAGAGCAGTGATCCAACTTATAGAAGGATATACCCCAAAAAAAAAATAGCAAGTCACCGGTAGAGATGAAGCTGATATTGACGGACGACATTCCAGTATATCAACGTCCACGACGAATGGCATATGCAGACCAGAGGGTAGTAGAGCAACAGGTAAATGATTGGTTACGTGAGGGAATAATACAACCAAGCACCTCGGAATACGTCTCACCAGTTGTTCTAGTGAAGAAAAAGGATGGTACACAGAGACTTTGCTGCGACTTCAGAAGGCTGAATCAAAAAATAGTAAGAGTCAACTTTCCTATGGTTTTGATTGACAGCGCACTCGAGAGACTTTAAGGGGGAAACGTCTTTACTACGTTGGATCTAGCGGATGGATTCTTTCATGTGCCAATGGATGCAACATCAAGAAAGTATATATCGTTTGTAACACACAATGGTCAATTCGAGTTCCGATACGTACCGTTTGGAATCTCAAACTCACCAGCTGTTTCTTCAAGATACATATTTGCGGTATTAAGGCAACTGATTAACGACGGCACCATAGTAGTATCATCCCATCCCGAAATGAAGCAGAGGGCGCTTACGGAAATTAAAACTGGTTCTACAAATAGCGGAGAGCGGGTTACGCATCAAATGGAAAAAGTGTCAGTTCTTGAGTAGGAAAGTTGAATTCTTGGGATATCAGAAGAGAAAACGAGAGCAATAAGAGAGTTTCCGGTAACAAATGACAAAAAGATGCTTCAACGTTTTTTGGGTCTGACATCGTATTTTAGCAGATTCGTCGAGGGATTTGCGGTAAAAGCTAAACCGTTAACTGACCTACTGCGGCAAGATGCTAAATTTGAGATGGGTGTCGAGCAGTTATTGGCCATTGAGCAGTTGAAACTTGCGTAAACAAGTTACCCTGTACTAAGGTTGCTTGATCCTACAGCACCAACTGAGGTCCATACAGACGCTTGCATGTACGGATATGGGGCAGTGTTGTTGCAGAAGAACCCTGATGATCAACTTTTCCATCCAGTCGAATATATGAGCCGAAAGACTACACCATCAGAGCAAAGATATCACTCTTACGAATTGAAAGCTGGCCATCATAGAAGCTTTAAAGAAGTGGAGAGTATATCTTTTGGGAAGAAGGATAAAGATTGTCTCCGATTGTAACGCTTTTGGTATGACAATGAAAAAGAAAGATGTGCCATTAAGAGTGTCACGATGGGCTATGTTTTTGCAGGAATTCGACTATGAGATCGAACATCGACCGGGCACAAAGATGAAGCATGCAGATGCTCCAAGCAGAGTGTCTTGCTTGTTGTTGGAAGAGTCGTTGGTTCATAGAATTCGGTAAGCGCAAGCGCAGGATATGTGGACAAAGGCTCTAAGCGAGATACTGTTAAAGAGCGAATATGAAGACTTTTTCTTGAAAGCGGGAGTGTTGCATAAGGATCCAGCAAAATAACTTATAGTGATCCCAACATCAATGGAACGAGAAATCATAACCATCGCACACCAGCAAGGTCACTTTTCCGCTAAGAAATCACAAGACTTGGTTGAAAAGGCGTACTATATCCCAGGGCTTGGAAAGAAAGTTGCTGATGTTGTGAAGGGCTGCGTTAAGTGTATAGTAGCAGAAGCTAAGGTAGGAAAGAAAGAAGGATTTCTGGTACCTATTGATAAAGAAGATCGACCATTGGGGACGTACCATGTGGACCACGTCGGTCCTATGGAACAGACAAAGAAAAAGTACAACTATATATTTGTAGTCGTCGATGGGTTTTCGAAGTTCGTCTGGCTTTATCCGACAAGGATCACTGACGCTGCTGACGTCATCGACCGGCTGAAGAGACAGTCCGTAATTTTTGGAAATCCGAAGAGGATCATCACCGATAGGGGAACAGCTTTCACATCAGCCGCGTTTAGTGAATATTGCAAGAGTGAAGGCATACAACACCTTCTAATAGCGACTAGTGTCCCTCGAGGAAATGGACAGGTGGAGAGGATCCACAAGGTAGTCGTACCTATGTTAACCAAAGCAAACCTTGAAGCTGGCGTGAACTGGTATAAACATGTGGATCGAGTCTAACAGGTACTGAACAACACTCCGTCAAGGGTAACTCAGTTCACTCCATTCAAGATCCTCACTGGAATGGACATGCGTGTTGCCGATTTTCCGGATATCCGAGAACTCCTCGAGAAGACAATATTGGAGGCGATAGATACAGAACGAGACGCTGTAAGAGAACAAGCAAAAGAAAACATATTAAGGGTGCAGCAGGAAAACAAAAGGACCTACGACAAGAGGAGAGTACAAGAAAGAAATTACAGTTTGAACGAGTTAGTTGCTATCAAGCGAACCCAGTTTTTAACAGGGATGAAGCTGCAGCCGAAATTTGTTGGTCCCTACAAAATCACCAAAAAGTTGTCAAATGGCAGATACGAGGTGAAAAGGGTCGGTGGGCATGAAGGCCCGAGTTCTACAAATACTGTTGCGGAATACATGAAACCGTGGGATATTTCATTCGGGACGAATGACCGTCAGGATAGCAGAGCAGCTGCCAGAAGTCAGTGTGCGCACTCTACGGGAACGCGGGGCACACCGCCAACTATCGGGGTTGCCCTAAATTCCAGGAGCGGAAAGCAAAAGCGGTTCTAAAGAAGCAGCCCCCAGTGAAAAATCCACTCGGGGCAGTCACATCCGTCACTCCTGAAGTGAATTTCGCCCAAATGGCGTCCATCATGGGGAGGAAGGCAAGGCAGCAAGTACCAAAGGTACCGCCGCAAACCTCAGTGCCAAGAGCACACGGACCAACGCCCGATTGGAAAGCCTCCATTGAAAGGCGGATAGGGGTCCCACGGAAAAACGAGCTGTATAGACTGTTGGATGACCAAAGCCCAGAGCTATGTCTGATTAGCGAAACCAAGCTAACCCAGAGAGGCATATTGGAGCACAGTAATTATAATGTTATCAGAAGAGACCCGCCGAACTCCAATGGTGGAGGCGGTGTTGCGATCTTCATAAAAAATAACATTAAACACAAAGTAGTGTATAGTAGTGAGGTACGACGGTTTCAGGTGTTGGAGGCCTGCATCGCGTGCATTTCTCTCCGCAGTGGAAAGAAGCTGTATGCGGTGTCGGCGTACTCCTCTGGCTCCCTCAGTTCAAGTACAACTATTTCACAGCTCGATTCACTCTTTCGATGTCTAAGTCTGGACTCGGAGGAGAACTATTTCATTTTGGCCGGGGACTTTAATGCTCGCCACGGTTATTGGGGGAACATGGTTTCCAATAACAGAGGGGACCAGCTCTACAGCTGGTTCTGCTTGCACAGTGTCGAGTATAGACTCGATTTAAAAGCTACCGAGATCGCGTCCTTTCCCAGGAGCGGATCGTTCTTAGATCTCCTGCTGTTTGACGCAAGACTGCAGCTGACAGACACAAACTCACAAACGGTTAACTGTTTGAACACTTTCGTGTATCTCAGTTACCATTGCGGACTTAGTTCCGAATTCAAGATCCCCAACGACATTGCGGAATTAGGAGAGTTTGTCCAAGCGCATACCTACAATTACAGTAGGGCGCGTTGGCCACGCTTCTCCCGACAAATGACTCGAGCACTCTCTTCGAATGCGATCCACATTCAGTCCAATAGAAACTTGTCAAACGAAGAGATTGACATGTATCTAATTCAATTGGACGAGACAATAAAACGAACTATGGACAGTACGATACCACGGTATACACGAACCAACAACGAAAACTTGTACCGCAATGCGACAATTCACGCACTACATCAACAAAAAAGTAGACTCCTGTCAAGATTAAAAACCTTGTACAGGCGGCTTACTGACAGACGCAGCGAGGAAGTTAGGACACTGAAATCGCTCATTAAGAATGTACAGACGTTAATTGTACAAAATTATAGAGTCTCTGTGAACACGTACTGGAACAACAAAATTCGGGCTGTTAGATCTAACAATCCGAGTATGTTTCCACAAATCAACAAATTCTTTCGAAGAAAAAATAGCGATCTTCCGTGTTTTAAACTTCCCAGGACGACAGACAACGAACACATACTGACTACAGCAGGTATTGACTCCAATAACGCCGTACTCAACGATGACTTCCTTGTGGTCGAAGATCCGCAAGAAAAAGTTGAAGTACTAGGCGCAGTTTTTCAGGAAGTGTACAAGGTGAACGTGAGTGTTCGCCCGAACCACGACCTTGAAAACAGCGTGCCAGTTAGCAACTCTCAACTTCGAGAAGATCTGCAGCAATGGCGATCTGAGAACATCGGCTTTGTCCAGTTCAATGAAGAAAACATGGCAGACAATGTCATCGCTGACGAAGGGGTTCATCCCCCGTTTATTTCGAAGGCAGATCTTCAAGCGGTCTTCGAATCATTAAAGAAGAAAAAGTCGGTTGGAATCGACGGTATCTCGAACATTGTGTTAAAACATCTTCCTCTGGAAGTGGTCACTATGTACACAATCCTTTTTAACAATGCTCCGAATAATGCACATTATCCTGAGCATTGGAAAACTGCGATTGTACAACCCATATCCAAGCGAGGAAAAGATTCTTCGAATCCGTGCAACCTCCGGTCAATTAGTCTCCTTCCGAACATCAGCAAGGTATTCGAGAAGGTGATAAATAGAGCTCTGATCAACTGGACAGAGGGCAAACATATAATTCCGGATAACCAATTCGGTTTCAGAGCGGGGCATGACACTATTCATGCCGCGTTGAAACTGGTGTCGGATATCCAATGGAACAAGTGCCAGAAACAATGTACGGGTGCCTGTTTGATTGACCTGGAGAAGGCTTCGGCACCGTTTGGTTAGAAGGACTTTACTTTAAGCTCAACCGGCTAGGCATTAGTAAACCACTGCTGTACCTACTGTATAACATGCTTATCGGTAGGCGGTTCGTAGTTAAGAATGGCAGCGTGTTCTCTACAGGTATTTTTGAAATTAAAAATGGTCTCCAACAGGATGCTGTTAATTCGCCGTTCCTGTTCAACAATTTCTTGAGCGATCTAATAAGTTCTCTGCCGCACGCAATTGCGTATGCCGACGACTTGATCGTGTACAGATCAGGCAAAAAGATTGAGGACATCACCAGTCTCACGCAGGGTGACTTCGACTCATTCATGAGAGATTGCGATGACTGGAAGCTGAATATAAACTTTCAGAAATCGGAAACCATTCTGTTCAGGACGCTGTTGTATAAGGCTTCCGCGGATACGAAAAAGAATTGGCGAAAGTTCTCTATTGTCGGACGGCACGGGCAACCACTGGCGCAAAGGATTGTAGTCAGATACCTGGGGATCTGGCTAGATCAGTATCTATATTTTAACAAACATGTAGATGCTGCTCTAGTCAGGGCCCGAGGCGCTTACGCCCTTACAAAGAGACTGTTTTACAGCAGTCAACGATGCAAGGGTAAAGGTAATCTGCTACATGGCCCTCATAATGCCAATGCTCACCTATGGCTGTCCCGTGTGGTTCAACGTCAGTGCAAGCTTGATGGAAAAGATTCGGGTGTTTGAGAGGGCTTGTCTAAGGGCTTGCCTTCGCCTTTACAGAACACCAGAGTCCCAGTACAGAAAATTCTACTCCAATGAGGTCTTATACAACAGGGCCAATCTGATACGAGTGGACAATTTCCTAGTGAAGTTGATTCGAGGCCACACTGCGAGGGCGATGAACTCTGTTAATAACTTGATCTCTGGGGCTTACTACCCCAATCCACAGTACCACGAAAGGGTACGTCACAGCGGCTTCGTCCCCCCAGAAGCATTTCTCCATTTAGACATGTGCGGTCTGTTTTTTCACATAACCAGATCAACTGTGGATGGGCGACTCAACCACGACCGTTCCGTCGCACAACGAGCTGAGGAGGGTCTCCTCCGGTTCAGTACAGCGGTCTCGAGTCGGGATGTACGGGATGTTGCTATGCAACATAAAAAGTTCTGGTGGCTTGGGGGCGAAGAACGCCAGCGTCGAACCCTTTAGACTCAGGGTAGACAGGGTAGTGCGTACCCCCTTATGGGGCGCAGTCAGTCTGTGTCTTGTTGTGGGTTGAATTGTAATCTATTAACCGCAACCTATGGCCGACTAGAAAATCTTAGGGTAGTCTTAAGTTAGTATGTAAGTTGTAAATATGTAAACAAAAATAGAAAAAACAAAAAAATGTCCTTATGCATGTGTACAACGAGTGTACTTATGTATATACCAATGTAAATAGATTAAGTACATACATATATATATATGCACGTATAATACTATACATGCATGTATATATGTATGTCTGTTTAATTTAAGATAGTTTTAGGTTATTTTAAGGTAGTGTGTAAGCTAGTATATAAGTTTAAAAAAAAAGAAAAACGTTCTGCTATTAAGTTTTTTTGTTTACAATTTTTCTTAATATTAAGCTCTACAGTTACAATGAATTAGTTCCATTAATTAATGTTAGATTAGGTCGAAGGACATACAATAAGATTAAGTTTAGCTTAGAGTGCCCGCGGAGGGCCAGTAAGTTAGAAATAGTAAAATTGTACGTGCAACTAGTTTTTAAGCATTTTTTGTCTAGTACTTAAGTTGATTATGAATTATTATTAAAAATGTATTAAAATGAATGAATGAATGACCGTCAGGATAGCCGAATGTAGGAATGTACATCACAGGGATTGACATGACAATTATCAAACAGAACCAACGTACACGACAATACGATATACAGACATACGAACATGCGACAGGCGACCTAACGGCATCCGATCAGGCGACAATACGGCGACAGCCCAGTTGCACGACATAACAGAGAAGAAAAGGAGAAACCCGAACACACACACGTACCTACAAAACAAGCTACACGAACACAACGCATGAGCCACCAGCCAACATTCATTCGGGAAGCAGTCGTCAAACTGAGAAGAAGTGTGGTACAAATAAATGAAGTAAATGAATTCGAAGTTTTTTTTTATTGAATTGACAAATAATAAAGAATCTCACATGTATTTACATTTTCACACAACTGACTAGGAGGTAACAACAGCCTGATGTTTTGGTGACAAATTAGCTACGTACACTTCCTTTTATTTTCAATTATTTGTTTATGTACTTTTCTATTTTCGGTTTCTACTTTTATTTTATGATTTGCAACAACTTTGTGTTCATTGAATTTAAGTGCCAACTTATTTCTTCTGTCGTCTTGTTCGTAAATTTGTTCATCTCGTGTATAGCTAGGTGGATCTATTCGTGTCTGATTTCGTTTGTTAATAATGTTTTTTTTAGTACGTAAACTGTGTTCGTGGACCATTTTTGTTAGTTTAACATAATCCTCAAAATGTTTCTTTATATAATCCTGTTCTGTTTTATGGTCTGTTTTAAAAGATAGTACATTATTTTTGGTTATATGGCCAGAGAGTAGTTGAAAAAGACTGAATTTGGTAGAAGAATGGATGCTGTTATTGTATGTTATAACAGCTTCTTCCACTACTTCCGCGATAGGCTTATTTTGGTTTTTGGCATTTAATAATTCTTATAAGTTCGGTCAAGGTGGAATGGAATCTTTCTATAGGCGAGTTGCCGTTAGAACTTTTTGCACTTATGTTATGTAATTGAATATTGTAAATATTGAGAAAGTCCTTAAAAAAAGTGGAAATGAATTCACTACCATTATCTGCTATCATCAATTTTGGTACACCATGATGTGAAAAAAAATTCTTCAGAGCTTTAATAATATTGATACTATTTCTAGCGGGTACTAAGTAGACACATGCAAATTAACTAAATTTATCAATAATTGTGAAACAATTTTGTTTTTGTACAGAGTATATGTCGATGTGAACAATCTCTAAAGGTTTACTAGGAGTCTGTGTTATTTCAAATTTTAACTTTTTTCTACCTCGGTCGTATTTGTTTGAGTTAAAATCATAGTCCGTACTAGTTTTTCCTGTACGGTTCGACAATATCTTTCAAAAAGCTTACACATCTAACTAATCTTATATTGTTATTATTAAAGTATTTGGAGTACATTAGTTGTACTTTTTTAAATGTTATGTCATCTGTGAATATAGCCGAAACTCTTTTTGTATTCAGGTAATTTTGAAATATATTCTTTATGACAAGGTCATTGTTTTTATGTTCAAAAACAAATCTCTTTTTCCTTTTAAATATAATAGTTAGTTTTGGTTTTATCTTATCTTGCTTATCATTGAATTTCAAAATAATTTGGTTTGAAAATTCATTTAAGGGGCGTTCCGAAATAGGTATACCATCGTTCATGTTTTCCCGTGCAGAATGAATGGTAGAGATGTTTTCACGTACATCAACATTGTTTTTAAGTGAGGCTAAATCTATGTTTTCTACTTCGTCTAGGGTTTTGTGTGACTCCTTCATATTAATCTCTATCCTAGATAGGGCATCTGCGTTAAGGTTTTGTTTCCCTTTTTTATGGGTTATATAATAGTCAAACTCTTCCAGTTGCAATCTCCAACGAATTAGTTTTGAATTTGGCTCTTTCAAAGAAAAGAGCCATATAAGTGGTTTATGATCTGTAACTATTTTAAGCCTCCTACCATATAAATAGGGTCTGAAATATTTGGTGGCCCAAACGACCGCTAAAAGTTCCCTTTCGATCGTGCTATACCTTTCTTCGCTTTTGGATAATGTACGACTTGCGTAACAAATTGGTTTATCCGTGCCGATCGGGCCTTGAGATAATATTGCCTATTGCAACGTTACTAGCGTCTGTAGTAACATTGAATTGCTTGGAAAATCGGGGAACTGAAGTATTGGATCGTTACACAGGAGAGATTTGCATGTTTCGAAGCACTCTATATATTTCGCATCCAGCTTTATCTTACTGTTCTTCCGAAGACATTCGGTCATTGGCTTCGTTACATTCGCAAAATCTCGAATAAATTTTCGATAATAATCAGGTAATCCGAGGAATGACTTGATTTGTCTTACGGTTTTTGGTATGGGGTAGTTTCTAATGACACTCATTTTTTCGGGATTGGGCTTAACCCCATCAGCTGTTACAATATGTCAAAGAAATGATAATTCTTTCTGTAAAAAGACTGATTTCTGAAGTTGTATCTTTAAATTGGCTACTCGGAGCTTATCGAATACCGCAGTCAAGCTATTTAGGTGTTCTTGGAGTGATGTTGAGAAGACAATTATGTCATCCATATACACAAGACACACCTTTCCTAGAAGATCTTTTAAGACATTATCCATGACCCTTTGGAAGGTCGATGGCGCATTTCTCAAGCCAAAAGGCATGCGGACGAACTCATAATGCCCATTATCGTTTGAGAACGCTGTCTTTTGAACATCTTCCTCTTTTATCTGAATTTGATGAAATCCTGATGCGAGATCTAATGTCGAGAAGTAAACGGATCTCCCAAGCTTATCAAGTATTTCATTAATATTCGGTAATGGGTATGTCCTCTACTGTCTTTTCATTAAGTTTGCGGTAATCAATAACTAGCCGCCACTTATCTTTTGCGCTTTGATCTTTTTTTTTTTTTTTTGGGTAGAACCCATATTAGGGAGGACCAGGGAGAAAAGCTGGAACGAATTATTCCTTGATTTAGCATATCTGAAATTTGCTTCCGAATCTCTTCCGTATGTATATATGGATAGCGGTATGACTTCGTATAAATGGGTACATCGTCCTTAGTTTTTATTGAGTGCTTAATTTGATTGGAAAAAGTTAAATTCAGTCCCTCATTGAAAAATATGTCCTCATATCTCTTACAGAGTTTGTATATCATCTTCCTCTCCTCAGTATTTAAATTGGAGGAAGCTATAAAATCATTAATGTCCGTGTTCCCAGGAGTGTTGTTGTTTTTAATGACAATATTATGAACCTGAACGTAATCGTCCTCTTTTATAAGATCTGCTTTAATTGGTTGGTCGATTAAAAATGTCTGAGGTGGCTCTGAAGTATTGATAACTTCGATAAAAGCATACCAATTTTGAGCATTGTATATACCCTCAGGAATAATTAAATTTGTCTTCACTATTGTTGGCTTTACATGGATACTACCATGTTCGGCATCTACTGGCAGGTATGTAACTAACTTGCTTAGTTCTGGAACTGTATATGTTTTAGACGTCATTTTATAATTGAGTGGTATTTGCTGATTTGGGTCTCTAAAAATGAATCCTAAAGATTTAACCTTATTCCAAGTTGTGCCATGATATCAATTCCAATCAAGCCATCAAAATAGTTGTGGAATTTGAAAACGAGAAATGATAAGGTTTCTTTTGTTCGCTTCGCTCTACCAGCCCTTTTATGTGAATTTGTTTATTTACAGAGTTTGTATTAAATATAGTTTTAATTTGTACGGGCTTGGGAAGATATATTTCTGAGTGCTTTAGTACTCCTGGATTAACAAAAGACCTGTTACTGCCTGTATCTATGAGAAACTTAAGTGTTTTTGAGCTTAAACTTCTGATTTCTGTGTATGGTAAAGCAGATGTGTTACAATTATTCAATTCTATGTACCCTATTGGTTGTCCGAGGCTTGCATAAGAAAATTTGCGTCATCTATTTCACTTATTATTTCCCTATTCGAATTAACAGGATTTCTTGTGCTTCTGTTATGACTTAAATTGCTGCTTTCTAGATTGTGTAGTTCCTGCTGTCCACCATTGTGAAAACTAAGTCTGGAGTTGGCACTATATGTATCCATTGGTTCTATGTCTAGACTCCTATTTGTTCGCCGATTGCGACTAAGGCCAGAGTTATTGCTCTGTGTAGGGTTGTCGTTTCTTCTTACATTGGCATTGTTGAAACTATTTTGCTCTAGATTATCACGCCTCTGATTAATTTGTCTTAGCTGACTATTTCCTCCAATATTACTAGAGCGATGATATTGTGCTTACCGTTGATAGAAACTACCTATAGGGTTTTGTGGCTGCCTATTATCAAAAGTGGGCCTATAATATCGACGGGGGAATTGCTGTTGGTATGTTATGGGTGGAAGATAACTATTATTCTGCTCTTGCAGACACAGATTTAGGGCGTCAGTTAACTTCATTGGTCGGATGGACCTAACCGTGGACCCCAAAGGCTCACTAAGTCCCGACAGGAATACGTTAAGGCACATTTCCTGGTATAATATGTGCTTTGCTGCAATTACATTTTCATTTTTTTCATGGACCTTAAGATGGTTCATCATTGCAGAAAGTATTTCAATTATTTTGAAATAGAACACTTCAATAGAATCACCTCTCTGCTTAGCTGGTGCAAATCTCTAATAAGGCTACTTTCATTAATTTTATCCACGTAATAAACAATCAGATTGTTTTTAATCTCCTCCCAGTCAATTCGTGTCCCATATATATTAAGGATCTCGTTGGCTCGTCCTACTACCTTATTCCTAATCACTCAAGAAATCAAAAAGAATGCGTGGGCTTCCGTCGAATGTTGGAACATCTTTAATCGCATCCGGAATGCGGAGCGAATTAAAAATGTCCGAAGCAATGTTTGGTAACATTTCACCTGCTTTTTCTTGTTCACACCGGACTGGACCTCTCAAATTATTTTTCTTTAAATTTAGTTTTTTCTCCAACTTGGGATAAGGAGTGTTGAATTCTTAGTGTGACGGGAGGCATAGATACCGATAAATAAAGTAATTAGGATTGAACTCACCATATGCTCTGGGACTCCGCGTGGGTTCTCTAAGATGCTAGAGGATTGAAATCCACCGCTGCGATTGTATTTCGAAGTGTGCTTCAAATTTATCCAATACAATAGTAGCTACTCCAGTTTCATTCACTACAGGTGTTGAATAAGTTGTTCCAAAATCGACTGCGCCAGTTATGGTAGCTTCGCCTTCGTTCACTAATCCACAATAAAACTCACGAATTTCAAAAATACGATAATGTTTAATTTTGTTTTTAATACAATATTACACTCTTTTATAATTGTTATAAACTGTTAATATCTCAAAATGAATTCAATATATAATTTATAATATTAGGCTTTATTGCCACGAGGTGTACACTAGACCACTTTCACTCATAGAATGACTTCTCTCTACTGCTTGTTGTCTTCCTCCGCTTGGTCTTCAATATTGGCTTGGCAGAACTGTCAGCTTTTTGACGTTTGTCAAGCGGCGTCATAATCGTTAGTCAAATGGCGTGATGTTAACAGTTTACCAAATGGCGTGATAAGCGTTTATGAAATGATATATGCACATATGTGCATATATATGTGGATGACCTGCAATTCTGATATAGATATGTAACGCACGCGGTTCCCACACCTCAATATCCATAAGCGGACCTGGCGGTCTCCTGGTCAATCACGCGTCAACCTGATTGATCACATTGCGATCGACGTCAGACACTCCTCTAATATTCTCGATGTCCGAACGTTCCGAGGAGCCAACATAGACTCGGAATCGAGAAAGAATACTACGGTTTGAAGTCGGAAAGCTACATTCGCAATGGAACGCTCCCTGAAACTCTCTGAAAAGTCGATGCTGCCTGCACATTCAATAGAAGAAGAATGGAACGTTGTTAAAAGACCATCAAAGAAGGTACGACACCACCCAGAAGGAACCCATGGTTTGACGACGAGTGCAGGCAGGTACATGCAGCCAAGCAGGAGGCCTACGAGGCAAAGCTGCATCGTACAACGAGAGCTTTTCATGAGCTCTACGAACAGAAGAGAAAAGAAGAGCACCGGCTTCTCAGAAAGAAAAAGAAAGAGCATGAGAAGCGCGTGGTCGAGGAGATGGAGGGGTGTTACGACATGAAGGAGGAGCCTGCAGGGACGAAAATGGACAACTAGTAGTAGAATCGCACTCGATGCTGAGAATTTGGCAAAAACAAGTTCCACTGTCAGGTAGAATGTTTCACTCAATTTGGACGATGATGAAAATGAGTTCCGTCCCCCCGACTTAGACGAAGTGAAGATAGCGATATCTAGACTAATTCGAACAAAGTGCTGGAGCGGACGGATTGTCCGCGGATCTCTTTAGAGCAGCTGGAGATGAACTGGTTGGGCGCATGCACTAGCTCATCTGTAAGATATGATCGGAGGAAAGCATGCCCTATGAGTGGAATCTCAGCGTCGCTTGTCCGGTTAACAGGAAAAATGCCCCTTAGACTGCACCAACTATTGAGGGATCAGCCTCCTTAACATCACGTACAACTCTCTGCCAGTTTGTGTGAACGCCTGAAATCTATTGAACAACCTGATAGGTTATCGGTGCGGTTTCAGGCCAGGAAAGTCCACAATAAAAAAAATATTTACACTTCGGCAGATCCTGCAAAAGTCTCAAGAGATGCAGATCGACACCCACCACCTATTTGTCGATTTCAAGGCCGCATATGACAGCGTGCATAGAGACGAGCTATACAGTGCCATGTCTAGTTTTGACATTCCTGCCAAACTCGTCAGGTTGTGCAGGATGACGATGGAGAACTCTCGCTGCTCCATCAAGGTCGGTAACGAACTCACAGAGAGCTTCAATGTCAAAAAAGGTTTTAGGCAAGGTAACACGCTGTCATGTGAGTTCTTCAACATCATACTTGAGAAGATCGTGCGAAACTCAAACGTAAACACCCGAGGCACAATCTCCCAAAAGTCCGTGCAGCTTCTTGCTTACGCGGGCGGCATTGACGTTGGACAAACACAGCGAGCCGTCAATGAGGCGTTTGCTGGCATTGAAGCGGAAGCGGCTAAAATGGGTCTAGCGATAAACCAGGCCAAAACAAAATACATGCTGTCATCACGAAAGGACGCACAACATCGACGTCTCGGACAGAGCGTTGTATTGGGCAGCAGAAACCTTAAGGTAGTCAAGAACTTCGTCTCTGGAGTAAATCGCTACAATTACACCAGTAGAAGCGCAGAAATACTCTTGCCAATCGCTGCTTCTTTAGGCTCAAGAGGCAATTGAGTAACAGAGCCATCTCTCGAAACACCATGTTGACTTTGCATAAAACTCTGATCATCCCAGTCCTGTTATATGGAGCAGAAACATAGACGCTATTGAAAGCGGATGAAGAAGCTCTTGGTTGTTTTGAGAGAAAAGTTCTGCATACGATCTTTGGTCCTGTTTGCGTTGATGGCTGCACAGGCATGCACCTAGTTAAGCGTCTTCGGATCCAACGTTTAAGTAGCTAGGTAATGTAGAGCGGATGGACAAGCTCCGGCCCGAAGAGTCTTCGATACCAATCCATTGCATTCGTCGCGCATTCTAATCAAGCATAGATCTCTGTAATAATGTTTTAACTGCATTGTTATCTTCTATAACTTCTATCTATACAAAGTGTACGCTCAACTTCGTCTTCCGTTTCGGAGTCGATTGAGTCATAGCTGTTGTTGCTGCCAGCGAAGATTGCACGGCATCTTCCTTCGACTGCTAGTGTACTCGCCAACGATTCACCCTGCTCTCCTTCTTGCAGCCTTTCAGATTTTTTCCTACTCCTTCTAGTTGTGTCTTCATTTGGCACTGTTGGCTGGTAATTGTCCGCTTCTAACAGTGCGGACCATGTGATTCCATTCATACACGTCGAGGGAAGAGCAACGAATTTTTTATCGGTGAAACCTTCATGTCAGAGAAATCAAATGGTAGTGGGGGCGGGTGCGAAATATATGCAGAAGATCTGGACGCTGAATGTATTTATAAAGGGCGATGACCGATTACAACAGAAAAAAAATGTAGCAGTTCACGGACCTGAATTGGAGACGGGATACAAGATTGAATAATAGTGAGTCTATGTCATAACCCACGAATCAGCTGCTTTCGTATGAGGCAACTGTGTGCGAAAAATTTACTCCTCAAGTTAGCATTTCTAATATTCTATAGTCGGTCGAGCGAAATAAATCAATACAGCCTGTTTACTGAACTGAAATATAATTCAAACAGTTCTTGTACTATATTATTTCACTATTTGATTCGCATAATTTGTCTTGGAAGATCGAGGTATACCGTTCGTCATATGTATGTACATTCCACGTCCATGTATGTACATCTAGGGTAGGCACTGCTAACTGATATTCTGCTAGTATTCTCACGATACATTGGAATTTTTCTGTGAGAAACCCTTTGCTCTGTCGAAAGGTGTTTATTGCGTTGTAGTGCATCTGGAGACCCTTTACAAATCGTATATGTCGGTGGCTTGAATTGGTTGAGGAGGCTGCTGTTCACTGGTTCCCCCCCCTTTCAGAGCACAGATGTCCTTCATAATGGCGACCGATTCTTCTAGGCCATCAAAAGAAGTCTCTTTGCTTTCAACCTTGCTTTGTAGGTGGTGAACTTTTTCGTCGAGCACTTTTACTTCACTTTTTACTTTCAGAAGTTTCTTTTCGAAATGGTTCTGCTGTTCTTCTGGAGCCTTCTTGAAGTGGTCCATAAGCGATTGCTGTACACTTCTCTATCGATTGTTGCATCTGTTTTTTTGCTCCTCTAACGATTCGGGCACACTTCCAAGCTTGTTTGAAACAGATATGGCATTATCGCTATTACCTGCGTCACATCAACCGGAGCCCGGAGATGTTTCCGGAACTTCTACAACAAATTCGTGTATGTCCGTATCGATTCCATCTTTTTCTAGAGTGTCACACAGCCGTTGTGTTTCCTCCGACGTTTCCTCCTCTTCAATTGTTCGACTTTTAAATTCACAAATTTCACCATTGCCACAATCCCACATCTGCCACCAAATTTTTACAAAAACTGTGTCTACGTAATCACGGTTAATTTTTTCAATAATCGGATTCGATCGTTGGATTGTAACGAAATAAAACTTACCAGTTCACTGCACTGACTTATTTACCTGTACTACACAATTTCTACTTTCACTTTACTACACTAAAATCACAACAGTTAGCTTATTACAAAATTATTTGCTACACTTACACTAAACTGTTTGGCGGACGTTCCGATATTTATATCAACTTACATTGTTTCTAGAAAACTCTGTAGCCCACTCACTGCCTGTGGAATTTTACTTTTTGCGTTCATGTATGGACATATGCCGGCGCGGCGCTGTCTCGTTCACATGTAAAACAACAACCACCAACAGAATTTCCTATGGGCGCTCATGCACATATTAACATTCGGGGTTGATTATGTATAACTTCATAGTTGAGCGGTCTTTTTCATATGCAACACAACAGCCACCAACAGAATTTCCCCTCCTTATGTACATACACCCATTTTCTCCATATGCTGCTGCGGCAATGATCATTGCGTAGCTTGGGGAAGCTAAATTTTAAATGTTCACTTCTGATCTGAGCTTTACCTAACTCAGTCTGAGTTTGATTTTTTGATATCTCCGCTTTGTAATCTGCTTGTAATATGGGAAATTTTAGAGTTGACGAGAGCAATGTTCGCGGTCTTAGAACGAATCTCTTTGCTGTGTACGTCCACTTATCCCGTTAGAAACCAGCCGTCTTGGTGCAAAGTGAAACATAGGTTGGAAAATACCGAATTTGAACCTGCCTGGATATAGCTTGCACCGCAGTGTCGTGGTGTAGCTTACCAAGTTCAACCACAAATTGGTCTCTGTTCCAATCAATTTTCTGTGGTTAAATTCCATGTGCGTAGGCATTTAATCCGCTACTGCTTTATTTATAGAAGTCCAAACTTGGATAGAAGCTCAACTTTTAACGAATTTGATGCGCTATCCGATTCCATCTCAAGAATTGTTTCCCTATATCCTCACACTGAAATTGCCATTGCGGGCGATTTCAATGTACACAATTCTAATTGGCTTCGACATTCAGGCCAGACAACACCCGAAGGAAGGTACGTTGAAATCTTTGCTGAGGTAAACAATCTGACTCAGCTTGTAAATGAGCCCACACGAATACCTGACATTGCAGATCATTCCGCCAACACACTGGACCTGATTCTCACCTCTCACCGTGATAAATATTCTGTTGACATATGGTCGCCTCTCGGCTCGTCAGACCACTGTGTCGTATCAGCTAATTTCTCGTTTTCGACTCAAACAGTTAGAGAACAAATTCCGAAAAGAACAGTATGGCTATACGAGAAAGCCAATTGGAGCGGACTCAACAACTTCTTTAGGAATTTTAACTGGTCACTATGCTTCCTCGATAGTGACGTGGATGCCGCTGCTGATATGATCACAAACATTATTCTGCTGGGCATGAGATCCTTCATTCCGCATAGAGTGAAGTGTATCAAACCCAGACCAAATGTACGGTATGACTCGAGCTGCGAAGAGGCTATCAGAATAAGAGAGTTGAATTTCCGGTTATACAAAGCCAACCCTACTGAGGAAAACCGGAATAAGTTTAAACGGACCAAATAGCAGAAAAATAGGTATTTTAGGTGAAATTTAATTAAGGAAACACACGCACCTTATAAATTAAGAGTCGGACTACCTCAGGCAATTGAAATTCGAGTAAGTCCTAACATCTTAGCTATATTATAGCAAAGTAACAAAAATTGCATCAACAAACGAACCAAAACCAACCATGGGATCTACTTCTAAACTGACTTTTGAGAAAATGCATGAAATTTTACTCTAAAACAACAAAAAAGTAGTGGAACAATAGCCTCAAAGGCAGATCTGCAGGATTTCTTCACACAAATTTCAGCATTGAGTGCGAGGCAAGTAGAACTTGAGCAAAATTTAATACCTGGAAGAACAAAACAAACGCCTCGAGATCAAGCTTGACCGACTCGTACAGATGAGTACTAAAGCAAACCTTGTTGTTCACCTGCCTGTTGAAGACCAAGTGGACATGTGCGAAAAGGCTATATCCATTTGCGCCGGGTTAGCTGACGCAACTCCGAATCAAATCGTCGATTCGGCGTACAGGATACACAGCCATAACACGAACAAATCTACGATAATTTTACAGATGGTGTCAAATAAGTCTGCCTGGAGTGTGATGAAAAATGAAGTAATTCAATCTATTTTTGGTAGCATTTCGTTAAACAAAAACTTATATGTTAATGTCAACAAAAGTATAAGCAAAACAGCTGAGAAAGAAAACACATCTCACAAAACTTCAAATTTGACGGCTTATGTCAATCGCAGCAGTGATGCCAAACTAAGTAAAATACCAATATGCGAAAAATCTTTGGGTCCATCCACAAGCTCTAAGGCGGCTGTACGAGACGCATAATGTACCCATGTCTACCAGAATGATGCTGAAAAAATCCTAGTTATCAAAAAAATAAAAATTTTAAGTTACAATGTGTCAGGCTTAAAAAATAAGATGAATTTTTCAACATTTTTTAATTATGTAAAAAGTTTTGATATTTTTGTATTATTTGAAACACATTTATTAGAGAATGAAGAAATTAGATTTAATAATATTTTCTCAAACTATGAACTAGTCTGGTCTCCCGCTGTAAAAACTTCACTTTTCGGGAGAGGAAGTGGAGGAACACTATTCGGCTTTCGTGACGACCTCGAAGAACTGTATACGAGTATATTTATAAAAGGTGGTGAAATGGATGCTATAAACCTGAAAGTGAATACATTGGACGTAGTGTTGGTACCTATATACTTAAACTGTAGTCAGTGGGAGCGTGATTTCGATCAACTCTGCGACTCACTGCACTCCTTGGACTATACGAATATAATGCGTATTGGATATTTTAATGGGCGTGTAGGACTCACACAAAATAATTTCGCATTGGGATACAACAGTACTCCACTGAAAACGTGTCGCAAATCTAAAGACCAAATTTGTGATAACAGTGGAACAAATATACTTGAACTTGCTGATGAGTATTACATGTGCTAGTTGAATGGTAGTTGTGAAGGAGACCCAGATGGCGAACTGACTTTTATTAGAGAAACATCATGCTCAATAATCGATTACTGTTTTACTTCGGAAATTGGCTCAAGCTTCTAAACAGGTTTCAAGTACAGATTTCACATGCCCCTGGAAGTAACCCTCAATTTTGGTAACTATGCTTACACAAACCATTAAGTCTTCTGCCGAAATTTGTCTGGAATGACAGAATAACGGAATCGTATCAGCAAAACATGAATGTGAATCTTATGGAACTTCGCACACAGCATTGTACACTCAATATTGAAACTCTAACAGAAATAATAAAGAAATCCATACCGCATCAGAAAGATTTAATAACTCTAAAATATATAAACAAAAATGATATGATTCGGATTGCATAAAAGCTAGAAACAAATCTTTTAAGTTTCTTAAGCTTCTAAGGTCGAATAACCCCAACATTTTTAAAGCACTCTATCAGGATGCCAACAAGGAATATAAGCGCATTTGTTATATAAAAAAGTAGCATTTGAACAACAAAACATTGCGATCATAAGCACCTCAAAATCTTCTGCTCAGTTCTGGAAAACTGTCAAATACCTAAATGGATACATGTCTAACCCCTCTAGCTCTTAAGGCCCAGCAACTCCGGATCCATTTTGATAAACTTCTTAATGCACCATTAACCTCGCCATACCAATATGCAGCCCCTCTACGTTAGGTTAGGTTGTAGTGGCTGACTGCTGCAGAGGAGTCACACTTAGGCCAGAGTAGGCCCATTGTAATACCACGCGGATTGACTTCTCCTAACGCTGCAACCAGTTGGTGCTGCTGATGAACCGATTTAGTTGGCCAATGCTGGCACTTTTTAGCTCGTTACGGCCGCTGAAGTAGAAGGCTCCTAGATGCAGGAACCTGCGACTGGTAAGAGCACTGCAGGAGCAGAGAAGGTGATGAGTGTTCTCTTCCTCCTCTTCATCCATGCAGCTTCTGCAAAAATCATTATATGGTGCACCCATCCTGCGAGCATGAGTGCCAATTACACAGTGCCCGGTTATGACTCCTATAAGGGTCCTTAGGAGTCCAAGTAGACTGAGTGACCGTTTTAGGTTAAGTGATGGCCAGATTTCTTTTGTTTTAAGGCAGGTGTGGCCTTCTAGCCATTTGTCATTGGTGGTTATAATTGTATGAATCTCTAAAAGCTGATAGGCTGTAGCGATCGGCATGGAAGGTGGTACCCCTTCTATCGATAGGGATGAAGTTGTACCACACCTAGCGAGTTCGTCGGCTTTGCAGTTTCCTGGTATGTCACAGTGCCCCGGCACCCACATGAGATGAATGTTAAAATGCTCGGCCATCTCGTTAAGAGACAGCCTGCAATTAGGGGATGTTTTAGAGTAGAACACGACATTGTCCAGGGATTTTATGGCGGCCTGACTATCGGAACAGATGGTGATATCACTTTTTGATATCACATTGTTTTTAAGCCAGGACTGCGCCTCTTTAATCGCTATGGTTTCTGCCTGAAAAACGCTACAGTGATCGGGGAGCTTCACGGAGATAGCAATGTTGAGGTCTTGTGAATAGACACCCGCACCCACCCCTTCTTTTGTCTTTGATCCATCCGTGAAGATGCGCAGAGGATCATTCAGTGTTTGCGTATCAGTCATCCAGTCCGATCTGGAGGGAATACTGATTGAGAATTTCTTTTCAAAGATGGCCTGTGGTAGTAGGCGGTCGGTGTCGCTAGGTAGGAAGTTGAATTCCTTGAGAATGGTTGAGTGGCCAGTGTTGAGTTCGGACCACAATCGAAGTGTTTTGAGTCTCATGGCTGTACTTGCTGCTGCTTGTTTCCCGAATATTTCCAGAGGTGGGAGATGAAGGAGAATATTCAGTGCGTCTGACGGAGTACTTCTCATGCCCCGCTGATACACAGGCAGGCCAGTCTTTGTACTCGGTTGAGTGCAATGCAGTTTATAGCCTTGTTTAGTGCTGTCCACCAAACTGAGACACAATACAAAAGTGTCGGTCTGACTATAGAGGTGTAAATCCAGTGAGCGATGCGAGGTTGTAGGCCCCATTTGCATCCAATGGCCTTTTTGCAGCAAAAAAGTGCAGAAGAGGCTTTTTTTACCCTTTCCTGGATATTGAGCTTCCAGTTTAGCTTGCTGTCGAGAGTGAGACCCAGAAATCTCGCACTGGTGGTTAGCTGTAATGTGGTGCCGCACAGCAGTGGGAATCGAATTGGGGGATTTTGTATCTTTTGGTGAAGAGTACGATATCCGTCTTTTGTGGGTTGACGCCAAGTCCGCATGTTTGTGTCCATGCCTCTAGCTTGTCAAAGGCATTCTGCATTATGTCTCTTAGAGAAGAGACGAATTTGCCAAAGGTAGGTGTATTACCTTGGTTACACAAGTCTAATCTACTACTTACAAGGAAGTTGAAAAAGTACTCACCTCTTTCGTTGATGTCCGTGCTTTCCCATATTGTGTGATAGGCGTTTGCATCACAGCCTAGGATTAGCGCGGTTTTTGTTCTTTCCGCCTCAGCAATCGTCTTTTTCAGCGTCTCTGACGGACATTCCCCATGGTCATGGGCCATGTAGGAGGAGGCTAGCCATAGTTTGGTTTTGCCTGCCTCCAGGCAAACAGTGACTGAGTCTCGATCGCTAAGGTGGGAGAGAATATGAGTATTCAAAGAACTCTTTGTAAGTATGCAGGCTCTTGGCTTACCTTCATTTCTTACGTAGTAGAGGTTGAAGTGCTGAGTCCTTGATTCCACGAACTATGTCGCTGACTACTTTTTGTACACCTTCAGGGTGATCGTCCCAAAGCCGTAGTGGATGACACCTTCCGACTTGGCAAGTGGGTCTAGTGATTCTTTATTTATCACGATCACTAAGGACCTCGTTTCTCCCTTTAGTTCATCCAGCTTAACAACCTTCCTACAATTGTGGGTAGGAAGGTTTGGGTTGCAAAGTTGGATGAACCTTAGGATTGTTGCAGGGTCTGAGGGGCTTCGCTGAAGGTAAGTGCGGGTTCTAGGTCTACTGGGGATTTGATCCGTCATTACATCCTCGAGCAGCGCCCCCTTTCACACCTCTCCCAGCCTGCTAACGGCTTTTTTTTTAAAGAGATCAGCCGATCTCTGGCACGTGAAAGTCACGAGCTTTATATGACCCTGGTGCCATCCTCCGTCACGCCCTTTCCAGCACCAGGCTCAGATAGATTTCGTTTATCGCTGACTCCACTTTATTCCAATTCAATGGTGCAATCAGCGTCTCCTCTATCTAATACGGCGTAAGTGATGTCGCCTTTCAGCACTTCACTATACGGCCTGTTAAGCCTACTGGCAATGTTTAGTGTTTCACCACTCGGTTTCAGCCTGTTAGGCTCCGAGGGTGACGCCTCCAGTGACCTGACGCGTTTGGGGGTAGTGCCCCTGGTAGTGTCCTTCTGTGGTTGGCTTTGCACTACATTTATCGCCCAAGCTAACAATCTCTTGGTGCTGTCGTTAAGCTTCTCCGGTGGAATGCCTTTAAGGCGCTCCAGAATCCGGGCAGCAGAACGCCTCTCCTTGTATCTCTTGAGGGAAGGTCCTGGGACCTTCGAGGAGGAGGCAACTCCGCGGGCGGAGATTTTTTTTTTCCGTGCAGGAACTCTTAGTGGGGGTTACCGTGCAGGTATTTGGTTTATGAGGCTCCACGCGGCCTTTGACAGTCATTAGGGCGGTTTGAGCCGCCTTATCCGTCAGCACTTCAGGAGCCAAGGTTAGTTTGGAAGAACTTCCAGCCGGCGAGGGAGCACCGGTCTCTTTATTATTATTATTTTTTGCTTTTTTTTTGTATTTTCGTTCATATTAAGTCCCACGAGTAGCGGAGAAAAGGAGGTCCGGCTGTGCAGAGATCCGCATTACACAGCTAAGGCAGGATTAATCTGGGAGTGTGCCAGTACACCCAGATACTCCGTTTGCGACTGAGCTTTTATTTTAGGTGAGCCCCGAGCCAGGCTGATCCTCGGCACGGGTCGTATGACACCTTGATCCAGCCCACCGGAGATTGAAGGGAGAGATAGGATGGAGGGAGGGAAGGGATGGTTACGTCTTAGCTTCGGGTCTCCTCATAGAGAATAAATTCCCTTGAGTCATTGACCTTTACTAAGCCTTCGCACCGCGTCAAGGTGTGTAACCACGCGAAGGAAAATGCAGCCCCTCTGCTCTTAAACGAAAAATTAGACTCTGCATTTACTCTGGAAGAAAACAATGAAGTAAAAAGCAAATCGAAATCAAATAAAGCACCTGGTATTGATCGCATTTCGTTTGAGTTCTATAAAAATTGCACATACGAGTTTATGAATTCTCTCACAATCGAGTTTAACAGAATATTCGACTCTGGTAGTATCCCCTATGTATACAGTCAAGCAATCATTTTCGCCCTACACAAAAAAGGCGACTACTGGGACCCGAAGAACTACAGAGGAATCACATTTTTAAACACTCCAGCCAAGCTGTTTGCTTCATTAATTTACAAAAGATTGTATGAATGGGTTCAAGACCACAACATTTTTAAAGAATTCTAAGCTGGTTTTAGGAAAGGTTATTCTACAATCGACCAGATATTCTGCTTAACAAACATTGCTGAAAAATATAAGAGAAAGAAAAACAGTTGTACGCCTTCTTTGTTGATTTTCGAGGAGCGTTTGATTCAATACCACGTGAAGCACTCTTTTACAAGCTTTCCAAATCGGTGTATCAAGTAAAATTATTTCAATACTGAGAGCCTTGTATGAGAATAATATTGCACATTTATGGAAAGGAGACATAATTTCTGAAGATTTTGAAATTACAATGGGATGGGATGATGTCAAAGGTGGCATAAGATTCAATGATGTTTTAATTCCAGCACTGATGTATGCTGATGATATCGTCTTTCTGTGCGACACCATTCAAGGTATGCAATTAATGATAAACAGGATTAATGCTTTTTGTAAAAGTTGGAATCTCACCATAAATCTTGGTAAATCAAAATTGAAGGTATTCAGATATGCCGGGGGCCGCATTTCACATTTGGAAAACTGGAAGTTAGACGGGGAAGAGATTGATGTAGTATCCAGATACAAATACATATGCATATTAATATCTTCATCTTTAAATTTTAAACCACATTTTAAAGAAAAATTAGCTGTTGCTAAACGAGCTATCTCTTCTCTTTGGGAACGTTGCTTCAAAAATAAATATGTATCACAAAGTGCAAAACAAACTTTGTTCCACTCAACCGCAGCGTCGATAATCTTCTTCGGAGTTCAGGTATGGGGTTACAAATCCTACGATGCCGTGGTAAAATTTCTTCGGTACTTTTTGAAGAAGATATTCCGGTTACCAAAAAATACCCCCAAAATCTTGAATATGGAACTCCTCCTTTGTTATTGTACACGCGGAAAATATACTTCAACTATATCCTAAAAATTCTAGAGATGAACGACTGCAGATTACCAAACGTAGTTTTAAGAAGTATAATTAGAACAAACGGAGGCCCTTGCGAAGAATGTAAGAAAACAGCTTCTGAATGCGGACTAAATCTGTGTATTTAGGAGAATGAGCATCCTCATCTTTTAAGAGAAAAATTTAACTCGATTTTAGAGAATTTTGGTAGACATTCATATGACCAATATGTTGACGAAGCTGAATCATCACTGAATGAATCAGCACTTTGTTATAGAAAGCGTATCATAGATGGAGATTTAATGTAAAAAATTTTGTCAACCTGGTAGACGGCTATAGGCCAAACCATAAATGACTTAGGTTAATATTTACATTGTAAAAAATTAATTGAAAATAAAAGTCAACTAAACTAACAGTTAAAGATATCGACGTGCTCAAATCCGCTGGCCCGAATGGTATTCCCCCAATACTTCTGAAGAGGTGTTCTTCTTCGCTGGCAAAACCACTGAGTAACATCTATCCTACTCAATAGGTCTCCTTCCGAGTAGATGGAAAACAGCATTTGTCCAGCCCGTCCCTAAAAAAGGCGAATCCTTGTCACCCACCTCGTTCCAACCCATAGCACTTACGTCCCTTCTTACTAAAGTCATGGAAACGCTGATAAATCGTCAGCTTATGAAATATCTTGAATCGCGGAAGCTTTTTAATGACGACTGGCTTATCTCACCGAAAAGTGGAACCAATCTTTGCACAATGCAGGCGAAAGCAAGATAGTTGCGCTTGATATATCTAAAGCATTTGACAGAGTTTGGCATCAAGCTCTTTTGTCAAAAATGTGTGCTTATGGTGTTGATGAATCTCTCCTTCTATGGATTGGAAACTGCCTTTCGAACCGTTCAATCCAAGTTGTTTTGGGTGGGTTCAAGTCTGATATCCACAAAATAAATGCTGGTGTCCCCCAAGGCTCTGTTCTGTCTCCGACACTCTTTCTCATTTTTGTAAATGATCTCCTGTCTGCCACTTCTAATCCAATCCATTCCTTCGCTGATGACAGCACCGTCAGCTTTTCATATTCGTTCCAAAATTTACGACCCTGCCTTTCAGATGTAATATTGGAACGGCAGCGTATGTCAAGCACATTGAATTCTGATCTGGACAGCATAATTAACTGGTGTAAGAACAACACAGTGGAATTCAATGCCTCCAAAACTCAAAGCTGTCTGCTGTCTCTAAAGCGAACCCCTGATAATCAGCCATTATCCATGAATGGCGCTTGTATCAACGATACCGGAAAACTTTCCATCCTCGGTATGTACATCAACACAAAACTTAGTTGGAACAATTACATATTTGAGGTCACCAAAAATGCTGCAAAATGTTTAGGTTTCCTTAAACGATGCAAAAAATACTTCACCTCCCCTGATTTGGTTTTACTCTATAAGGCGTATATTCGCCCTAAGATTGAGTACAACGCTCATATCTGGTCTGGTGCCCTAAGACGACCCTCCACCTACTACATAGAAGCCAAAAGCGAGCGATAAAACTTATAGGAGACAACGATATCGCGGGTTCATTAGACTCGCTTGAACATAGACGTACCGTATCTTCTTTGTCCGTGTTTTATCGTTATTTTAACAAACGATGCTCAAGTGAGCTAGCCAATTGCATTCCTCCTCTCCTTGAATTCACTCGCAGTGCACGTCTCGCCGGAATGCACATCAGTTTACCCTTAAGCCTACTTTCGGACGTACAGTGAAATTTAGAAACTCGTTTTTTAGCCGCACCACACGAATATGGAATGCTCTTCCCAGCTCAATATTTCCCATAGAATACAATCCGCAGATGCTTAAGACCAATGTGCACAGGTACCTCCTCTCTCTCTCTCCCTCTATACCTTCGGCCCGTGCTGTGTCTTAACCCCGAACAATTAAGCGTATTAGTAACCCCTTGAGCACGCGCCAATTATAAAAAAAGCTTTATTATAGCGACTGATTATCGCTATTACTCCGAATGGTATTTGTTTGTTGTGATGGCGCTGGTGCACCTTATTTTGGGATTTTTCTTCTATACAATAGACGATACAGAATTACTCTTGCCAATCGCTGTTTCTTTGGGCTCAAGAGGCAATTGAGTAACAAAGCCATCTCTCGAAACACCACATTGAGCTTGTATAAAACCCTGATCATCCCAGTCCTGCTCTATGGCGCAGATACATGGACGATATTGAAAGCGGATGAAGAAGTTCTTGGCTGTTTTGAGAGAAAAGTTCTGCATACGATCTTTGGTCCTGTTTGCGTTGATGGCGTTTGGAGGATCAACATCAGAATCAACAAGCGCCTCCAGCCAGCTCGATCTTTAGCTAGCTGTCCTCGGATGTGGATTCGAAGACTTATCGGGCAGGAGCATTGGTTTCCATACGCTCTACATGACCTAGCCATCTCAATCGTTGGATCTTCACTCTTTTGGCTAAGTCGATGTCGCTGAACAGCCCGTATAGTTCGATGGAACGCGTTAAAATCTCATTCATAGATGGCGCCAGAAGAAACTATTTTGTAGCACCCACAAAGCTACACTAGCGCCTCTAGTTTTCATCCCATTAACAAGTTCATACTTGTATTTGATGTAGAACAAAGAGATTCAAGTGGAAAATTTGTTTATTTGCAATTTAATAAATTAATAATAGTTTGACTTCCGTGTGTTTAATTTAAATTCGTTGTAGTAAACACATCCCACAATTTGGTGACCCCGACAAAAGTAATATCTCATAAACAACGAAATCGGTAATTCATCATTACAATGACGAGAGACGGCGTAACAGCTACCGAACCATCTCCCTCGCGGGAGAGCATAACATCTTTACCCCAGCACATCCTTCAAAATCAAGGTAACACAGTTCAAAATTCCAGACAGTTGCCTCCTGCAAACAATTCTGTTCCTGACATCGGTAGCGTCGGGAAAATCATGGCCCCTCCGTTCTGAACAAAAAAACAGGAGCTATGGTTTGCTGCCATCGCAGTCCAATTCCAGATAAATCACGTGCAGTCGGCTAAATACAAATTTAACACAGTTGTTTCTAAACTGGTACCAGACCTTCTGTCTTTTGTCAACGAGAAGTTTGACATCATCCACAAAATCAGATATACGACACCATCAAACACCCTCTCCTCAATAGATTTTGCTAAACCCAGGAGCAGAAGTTTCGAAAACTAGTTTCTGCTCTTCAACTTGACGGTAGGAAACAGTCGTTCCTTCTAGCCGAAATGGAATCTTTGAACTAAGGAAAACTCGATCCACGTTTCGTACGTACACTCTGGTATGATCAGCTACCAGATCAGCTAAAGATTGCCATTGCCGCTGGGGATTCCTAGAAAGAACATACGATCGATGCCCCAGCTATGACACCAATATCGTTCTAGGAGATTTCAACGCACAGCTGGGCAAGGAAGAAATCTTTGCTAGAGTCATCGGAAAACACAGCCTGCACGACAACACATCCGGAAACGGACTCAGGCTCGTAGATTTCGCCTCGAGCCAATGAGGCGTTTGCTGGTATTGAAGCGGAAGCGGCTAAAATGGGTCTAGCGGTAAACCAGGGCAAAACACGGAAGGACGCACAACATCGACGTCTCGGACAGAGCGTCATATTGGGCAGTAGAAACTTTGAGGTCGTCAAGGACTTCGTCTACCTAGGCTCCGGAGTAAATAGGGACAACAACACCAGTACCGACACCAAGCGCAGAATTACTCCTGCCAATCGCTGTTTCTTTGGGGTCAAGAGGCATTTGAGTAACAGAGCCATCTCTCGAAACACCAAATTGACCCTGTATAAAACCCTGATCATCCCAGTCCTGCTCTATGGCGCAGAGACATGGACGCTATTGAAAGCGGGTGAAGAAGCTCTTGGTTGTTTCGAGAGAAAAGTTCTGCGTACGATCTTTGGTCTTGTTTGCGTTGATGTCGTTTGGAGGAGAAGGTTCAACCAAGAACTATACGGGCTGTACAGCGGCGAGCCATTGCAACAGCGCAACAGAAGACGTCCTCGCATTAGATGGCGCACACAAGTGGAAAAGGACCTCAACCAACTTGGTGTGCGCAACTGGAGGCAGCTGGCGAAAGATCGTGCTGGCTGGAGAGGCATGTTGGTTGAGGCCCAGGTCCACCCCGGACTGTAGCGCCAATCAAAGAAGAAGAAGATGTTCCCTACGGCATCGTGGGCGTGGATTTATTGCACCACTACCAGCTGATCGTTTCGTTAGTAAACTTCGCGAATCCGATGGACAGACTGGGATCAAGGCAAACTGTTCTATCGGCTCCACTTCTCTCGTTGCTTTAACAACGATCGATAAAAAAAACCCGTGCGCATCTTTTCTGAAGCAGTTTTAGAAATACACCTAATTCTGTTTTTACACAGTTTGAGAATAAAATATTTTTAATTTTCTAACACGATTTCATTCCATTTAGCACGATTTAACATTTTTGTGCTTACATTTTTTTGTTACATTTAAATTAAGCGAAGTATGTTCATATCACAAAATTAATCGAATTCGCTTTTTGCGCATACAAGCAAAATTACTTGTCAAAGCAAATGTAAATAGAACAAATTTAGGGGAATTCCCTTTTTGTGCATGCAAGCAAATTTACTGGTCAGAGCAATTGAAATGTGTCAATATTTTGTAAATTATCAATGCCATCAGACGTATATGGAAAAGAGATTTCTTATTGGCAAATTTGTTTTTCCAACGCTACATTAAAATTAATACTTGTTCTTAAAAAATCCTTCTTTTTCACTAATCTTAATAGGTTTAAGAGATTAGGGACTAATCACCTATTTCTGCATACGTTCAATGTCTTTTTTTCACACGGTTTTTTCTGGAACCAATCTACTTTGTAAAAACAGAATTAGGTGTACTTACAAGGGCGAAGTCAAGCACATCTGTTAAACATGACTTCGTTCATAATATCCAAACAACTGCAGCACCGGTTTACGAGAGAGCAGGAAGACTTTCACCAGAACTTCTTAAATGCACCAAACAGGAATCCAGCTACATGATGGAGCAAGGATACTGTCGACCCTCAAAACGCCCATGACCAAGTCCACTGCACATGGTCCCTAAAAAATCAGGAGACTGGCGACCATGTGGGTATTATCGTCGCCTTAACGCGCAGACTGTTCCTGATCGCTACCCAATGGCCCACATCAGCGACTACTCCTCAATCCTTCATAGAAAAACAATATATTCGAAAAAAGATCTCGAGCGTGCGTATCACCAAATCCCCGTTGGACCAGAGGACGTACCCAAATCAGCCGTAATAACACCTTTTGGCCTTTTCGAGTTCATGGTGATGCCTTTCGGACTCTGCAATGCCGGTCAGACATATCAGCGGTTTATCAGACAGGTTTTAAATGGTCTCAAGTTTGTGTACGCATACATGGATGATCTTCTCGTGGCCTCAACCAGCAAAGAAGAGCATACCAAACATTTAACGATGATCTTCACACGCCTCTGAGAATATGGTTTGTCTATCAATCGCAACAGATGTAATTCTATTACACAGACAAGATCGAGTTCCTTGGTCGTCTAATATCAGCCAACAGCACCCAGCCGCTTCAAAACAAAATTCATGATCAATTTTAATAGTCACCTCAAAAACGCAGCTGCTACTCAAGCACCGCTCCATGCGTCACTTAAAGACGTACGAAAAAAAGATATGATACTGGTGGTTTGGACAGAAGAAGCTCTGGCAGCATTTGAGAAGTGTAAGGAGGACTTAACCAATGCAGCCCCCTTAGCTGATCCCGCCCCACACAGCGAACTGCGATTGTCTACTTACGCCTCCGGAAAAGCCGTGGAATTGTGATTCTTTTCGGGCTGCGATCCTGCTACAAAGAAGACCTCAAAGCATCACTGGCAGAATATATGTATGGCACAGCACTCCGGATTCCAGGTGAGTTTTTCTCACATGAAGATATACCTTCAGACCCCAACATCTTTTTGGAAGATTTTCATGCCCACATGCGAAATTTTAAGCCACCCACCACAGTGGTCTGCTTCAAAGATTAATATTCGTGTAGCCATGTATTCCTGCGTCACGATGCACCGACGCAAGGACTGGACCAGCCACACTCCGGTTCACAGAGAATCATCAAGCAACTCAGCGATAGATTGTTTGTCATCGACATCAATGGCATCTAACGTAAACATTAAGCGATTGAAGCCGGCATACTTGTCAGCAGCTGAAGTTCAACATTTCGATGCGTTGCATGTATCTCCACAGCCGTCAACAACCAGAATCCAACAGTAGTCATCTAAGCAGCAGTTACAAATTCATTCAAATACTCCAACACTGAAAACATATTCTGGACCAAAAACAGTTTAGTTGACAAATTGACAAGAAGAGCACTGTAGCAGCCACAAAGCTGCGCCACTAGTTTTCATCCCATTAACAAATTTGTGGCGACCATTCATTTAACTTTTAATAAAACAGTTGTTATTTTTAATACTAGCTAAATTGGTGACCCCGAAGTGATAAAGTGAAAAAAGTACATACAATGGCTAACTCAGATAACGGTGACAGTGCACAAAGTGCGCAGTAGTAATGCCGCAGCAGCACGGTACCCTGACCCTGACCCTGACCCAAGAGATCGCTGCTCTGAGGAACCTCAAGATTCCCCCGTTCTGGAAAATCAACACAGCCCTGTGGTTCGTGCAAAGGGAAGCGCAGTTCCATAACCACAGCATCAAATCAGACAGCAGTCGGTTCAACGCTGTCATCGCTGCCTTGGATCCAGAAATTCTGAACGAGGTTTCCAACTTGGTTCAAAAACCAACAGAGCAAGATAAGTACAAACTTTTAAGGAAACTCTGATTGCTAGGTTCTCAGAATCCAAGGAGCGACAGTTAAATAGATTGTTAACATCACTTGAACTTGATGACAAACGTTCGTCGAGTCTTCTCAGGGAAATGAGGAGACTAGCAGGTGAACATTTTCCCGACGACATTTTGCTGACCATCTGGATGTCCAGAACGGCTAACGATGTGCGGAGCATTCTGTTTGCGAGCCGTAACGTATCACAGAACGACTTCGACAGGCGATTAACTGCGATCGAGTCCACACTGGCTAGTTTGTCAGCAACCTTAAAAACAATCTCCGTTAATCAATCGCGAAGCAGATCCCGTTCTGATTTGTATTTGATTTTTCCACAAGAAGTTTGGAGAAAATGCTAGGCGCCCTGCAACTATGCAGCACAAAACTTGTAGATCTGTTGTTACCTGAGACGGGTGATAACAGTCCGAATCTGAACCACGAATGCCGCCTTTACGTTTGGGACAAGAAAATCCATCAAACATTCTTATTCGATTCGGGATCTACTATCTGCGTTTAACTTAGACCCAGCAACTGGAAACACGGCAAGGGAGAAACAGCACTTCAAGCTACAAACAATTCGCCCATCCACAGGACATCGTGAGGAATAGATACTGTCGCGTTTCCAGCAGTCATTAGGCCAGCCCCATTCACCTTGTAAAAAAAGACTGGTGGTTGGAGATGCTGTGGTGATTATCTCCGACTCAACGCACAAACTCAACTAGATAGTTACCCAATACCACATATTATGGATTTTACCGAAAATTTGCAGAGTATATTTTCCATCCTAGACTTGGACAAGGCTACTATCAGATCCCGATGGCACCGGAGGACATCATGAAGACTGCTGTTACCACGCCCTTTAGTTTGTTTGAGTTTCTAGTCATGCCATTTGGACTAAACAACTTAACTCAAACATTGCAAAAAATTATGAATATGGGTTTTCGTGGTCTATACTTCGTACTCTACTACCTAGATGATGTTCTCATCGCGTCAAAATCTCAAGAAGAACATTATCAACACGTACGGCAAGTCTTACAGCGTCTTAAGGAACACGGGTTGATACTCAACATCAAAAAATGTGTATTCGGTAAGTCTGAAGTAACATATCTAGGTTACACCATCAGGAAATCCAGCTGCAAACCACCTGCAGACCGAGTAGAAGCGTTTTCAAACTATACGAAATTAACAACTATCCTGGAACTTCGTCGTTTTCTCGGAATTGTCAATTATAACCGCCGATATATTCCGAACTGTACAACTATTCACGGCCCCCTTGAGGGATCTCATCAAGGACTCCACAAAAACCGACAAAAGACCTGTTCCATGGACTCCGTTAGCTGAGAAAGCCTTCCAAATTTTTAAAAGCAGCATTAAGCGCACAACGTGGCTCCAACCAATTGGTTTGTATTCCTGTAAACTGTGGAGTGCACAAATCCGATTCAGTACCTATTATCGCGAGTTATTAGCAATCTATCTGGCAATACGATTTTTTAAACAAATCCTGGACGGTCGCAGATTCACTATACAAACTGATCATAAACCATTAATTTACGCATTTCAGCAGCGCTCAGACAAAGGTACACAGCGAAGTTGAGGCATTTGGATTTCATTTCTCAAGAGACAACAGATATTATTTACTTACCTGGTGAGAACAATCTTGTAGCCGACGCATTTTCACGGATCAATGAAATATCTCTGCCAACACAATTGGATCAACGTGAGCTGCATCTGTCACAACTGCTGGATAAGGAACTGCAAGATATTCTAAAGCAAGGTAATTCATCACTGAATCTATCAAAAATAACCTTTGAATCAGGTGTAAAAATATACTGCGACATCTCGAACGATAAAGCCTTTGCATCAATACATGACCTTTCCCATCCAAATGGAAGAACGACCAGTCGCCAACTCAGAGAAAAGTACATTTGGCTTAACATCAGGAAGGATGCGTTAGAATTGTCACGCACTTGTATAAGATGTCAACGTTCAAAGATAAATAAACACGCACACTCAACACAAAATTCTATTGCAGTTCCTGAACAAACTTCAGAAAGACTGAAGCCAGCATATATCCAAACTGAAACCAAAGCAGATCTTCAAATCAAATCAACAATAACAGCAAGATGCAACCAGCTAAGCAAAAACATCGGCGAATCCGATTTAAAATTTAAAATAATAAACAAATATGACATTGTCAGTACTGACACTACGATTCCTGTGAAAAGACCGTGGCGACCTCTAACAGCGACTCCGGGAAACAGGAGTAAGGTTTCCTGTATGTGGAGGAAAGATGTCGCCAGTCGCACCAGAGAGATTTCACGGACATTCCAAGCTACGGTTAAACTCAAAATATGTGCAATAAGACCACGCATTCGTTTTTGCTCTTTCATCCAGATAATTTCGTGTACTATTAAACTTTCAATAAGCATATTGCGTAGAAAATTAAGTTGTTTAAACCATTCATTTAACTTTTAAGAAAACAGTTGTTATTTTAATGAACCAACAGTGTGTTTCATTAGCTAACCAAACCATCTAAAAGTTCATACTTGTAATTGATGTAGAACAAAGAGATTCAAGTGGAAACTGTTATTTTGTAAAACCAACATATATTTTGTTTCTTTGCAATTTTATTAATTAATATGAAGTTAAATTTGACATATATTAAATATTGGTATCACTCGATTATTTGATACGAGTAAGTGTTTGGTTGTTAATGTTACTTGTGCAAATTTATAAAATATTAAATCATTCATATTACTTAATTGCCTATCCATTCTTTTGGTATTTTTTTTGGTTTTATGAATTAAATTTCACTTATTTTTGACATTAGAGTATTTTAAAAGTAGGGTATTGTAACATCTAAAGTAATGGCTTTAGATGTTGCTAAGTAAAACTTTCGGAAGAAAAATGTCTTCTTCTTTGAAAGGCACTACAGTCCGTGGTGGACCTGGGCCTCAACCAACAAAAATCCTCTCCAACTAGCGCGATCTCTGCCTAGCTGTCTCCCGTTTCGCACACAAACTTGGATGAGGTCCTTCTCCACTTGGGTGCAACATCTTAAACGCGGGCGTAATATGTTGTGCTGCCCGATAGGTTCGGATTCGAAGATTCTTCGAGCCGGAGCTGTGGTGCCATCCGCTCTACATGACCTAGCCGCCGAAGGCGTTGGATCCGTAGACGCCTAACTAGGCTCATGTCGCTGAACAGCCCTTCCAGTTCGTGGTTGAATCTTATCCTCCAGAACCCGTCAACCCAAACAGGACTAAAGATCGCACGCAGAACTTTTCTCTCAAGGAGACATCATCCGCTTTCGAGATTGTCCATGCATCCACTCCGTATATCAGGACTGGGATGATCAGTGTCTTATTTAGAGTCCACTTAGTTCTTCGAGAGAGGGCTCCACAGTATTTTACGAATATTAAAAAAAAACCTCTTAAAAGAAACGTATTCGTATTCCCGTGTCTTTTTACTTTATTTCAGTATCAAATTAAACGGGTACAAGAAAACGGATATAAGAAACACACGGATATAAGAAACTTGTTTTCATACCACAATATCTATTTTTACATGCAAAAATACGCGGTTATTAGAAATTGCCTCTCGCAATATTAATTTGCATATCCAGTACATATAAAAACATGTACATGCCTTAAAGAAATTGGAATGTCAGAATGCAACAGTGACAGGTTAAAAAAAATTGCGAACAATGGAACTAAATCTGTGTTGTTATTTCAATCTAGTTTGTCTATCTAAAAGTCTATCTAAAAATGTTTTTAAAAAACACGCTTTCGCTTCAAAATAAAATAAAATTCTCGAAGAAATGAATTTTCAAGTTGCGGAGAGCACTTTATGTAAAATAATAAAACATTCAGATCAAATTGAAACCAAGATGTTTTGCTGCAAAAATTGAAATCAGAGAAGGGACAGAAACCAAAGCATGAAATCTTAAACAAAACTATGAGTAAATGGTTTGAATAAATGTCCGAGAGAAATGCAAAAATTACCAGACCGATGTTACTTGAGAAAGCTCAACAATTTGCGATAGCAGCTTTAAAGCTTAACGCATCTAACCCTTTACCGGCGTGTTATTGTGTACTATACCTCGCATATTTTCCTTCCTGCGTTTTTCGTATTAACTATTATCAAAATTGCTAAGCGCTCTCAATCCCCGGATTAAGGGGACTTTTCATTGTCCTCCGAGAAAAAGACTAAGACACAAATAAAAATGATCCCTGATATAATCGCTTTAGCTCTCTGCAATTATATGAGGGCGGCGAAATGGACCAAATGGACGAAATTGTGCACAATAAGTCACCAAAAGTAGTTCCTCCCCCGATAAAAGTGTTACGAAAACCCTGCGACTATGTGCACGGTGTGCTGCAATTATTTAAAATTACAGACTATGCAATTAAAAAAATGTCAATGGGCATAAAAATCATGTGCGACTCTACGGAATATTATAACTTGGTTCTCAATAAATTAAAAGAAGACAATTGTCAATACTTCACTCATGACATGAAAAGTGATAAAGTGTTCAAAGCTGTATTATATGGCCTAGGACAAATCGAAACAGATTTTGAACTCAACCAATTAAAAAAGAAAGTCCGTGCAATTTTCCGGGAACAAATTAAACACATATTGTGCCAACTGCGCTGGCTCTTACAAAACTGAGCAGTGCAACGCAAATATTCTCAAATGTGCAAACTGCAAAGGAGAACATGACTCAACGGATAGCGCATGCGCAAGCAGAAGTCATTACATCGATCTGAAGCAGAAGCTCGCATCAAAGAAGAATCGATCTGTCTCTCACAAAAACAACAATCAAGTTAACAGCAACAACAATAATGCTTACATTTCTCTTCACTCATTACCGGATTTCCCAAGCGGGTTGGAGTAATGGGGAGCAGGAATGTATCTTCATCAAATATGTGGGAGAAAATTTCTCAAAAGAGTTGCCATCGTGCAGCAGTAATTTGAGTGCTAATAACGTTGAGTTATTCACCATGGAAGAATTGAACTCCTTTGTAATGGAGATGATAAAAGTGAAGTGTTGTGGTGTAGCGATCATAATAAGGACATCGATTCAACAAAAGCATGTAGGTAATATTCGCATACATATTGTGGAAAATCTGGGTATGGAGTCAATTCTCGGAAACGGTAATACACTAAAACTGTTCTGTGTTTATTTCCCTGATGGATCTTCTGCTGTTGAAAAACAACTGCAGTTAAGATCCGACTTGAGGAAACTCTTCAGTACTGTTGATGACTTGTTAATTGGGGGTGATCTAAACTGTAGACATCGGGATTGGGGTTGTATCCGTGTTAACTCTTCGGGTAACGTTCTGTCTAGCCTATTTGCATGTTGCCTGTTCATGGTCTGCTTCCGGCCAGTCCTATTTTTATTCCAGATGGTTCTCGTGGTCGCCCACCAATTATTGATTTTTCTTGTTACTAACTTATCTAGTCATATTTCTCAGCCAGTTACTATAAACGACCTATCTTCAAATCATAATCAAGTTCCCTGTCGACTTCCCTGGTCAAGTGAAAACTCTCGCGATATTTCCAGGATCTGAACCCTGCAAACTAGAATATTTTCCGATCCGAACTCAAATCCAGACTTAGAAACGTCCCTATTAGCCTAGACTACATAAATAGCAAAATTCATGTTGACAATATTGTCTATCAGTTTTCCGAACATGTTCCGCTAAAGTGTGTCAAAAATTTGAAAAAAAAGTTATCCGGTATAAAATTTTCACCTCATGTCTTGGAGTTTATCGTTTGCGAAATATGCACCAAAGAAACTGGGAAAGATATAGACAGCCCGTCTCTCAAAGACTGGTAAAACACTTCAAATAAACTTATAATGAAGTTTATTCAAATCAAACGCTATGAAGAGTGGAATAGAAGGATTAACTCTCTGAACAATTCATCTAAGCCTTTCTAGAATATTGTGGAAATTTATTTTCTATTTAAAAAGAGAAATATTCCTAGTCTTACACGCATGGGTGCAATATACCACACTGACCTAGACAAAGCAAATATTTTCTGCCAGAGTTTTGCTCAAAATCATCGCGTTTCCCTACATCTATAAGACACTAATACTAACGCATATGCGCTAAACGAGTTACAACGCTTTAATGCCTCAACAACCACAACACCAGAAGATGCGTTCATTACTGAGACTGAGAGAGAACACTTCACAGATAACCTCATTGTAAGGAAAAATGGTGGTCTAGATGGGTTAATAAATATATAAACGAATCGGAATGTAGGAAAATCGTCCGGATTATTAATACTGGATATTGAAAAGGCATTTGATACTGCATGGCATAGTGGCCTATTATATAAAATGATACGATTCCTTTTTCTACAATATATTTGCAACGTCGTTCAGAGTTTTTGGTCAGATAGATGTTACAAAGCTTACGTTAATAAAAGTCAATTATGTTTGTGTAATGTAGATACTGGTGTTCCTCATCCCGTGCACCGATATTGTATACAAATTTAAAAATATACGTCGGCAATAGTTATTCCATATCTGAGCATATGGAAATTAAAGTTAATGAGGAAAAGATATATGCTATTTTTTTCAGAAGAATGTCTTGTTATCTTCTGTTAGACCAATTAACGGACAACACATAAAATGGGAGACGTCGGTGAAGTACCTGAGCGTTTACCAGGATAAATAACTTACTATTAATGAACACAATTCAAATACTCTCCATAAAACGGGTATTGCAATTAAAATGTTGTATCTTTTGCCTGAAACCATTCGTCAACAACCTGATAGGTCCTTATCAGTGCGGTTTCAGGCCTGGGAAGTCCACTATCGATCAAATTTTCACATTACGGCAGATCCTCGAAAAAACCCAAGAGATGCAGATCGACACCCACCACCTATTTGTCGACTTTAAGGCCGCATATGACAGTGTGCATAGAGACGAGCTATACAACGCCATGTCTAGTTTTGACATCCCTGCCAAGCTCGTCAGATTGTGCATGAGAACTCTCGCTGCTCCATCAAGGTCGGTAACGAACTCACCGAGACCTTCAATGTCAAAAAAGGTTTTAGGCAAGGCGACGCGCTGTCATGTGACTTCTTCAACATCGTGTTGGAGAAGATCGTGCGAAACTCACACGCCAACACTAGAGGCACGATCTTCCAGAAGTCCGTTCAACGGACGCGGACGATATTGACGTGATTGGCCGAACTCAGCGAGCCGTCAATGAAGCGTTTGCTTGTATTGAGACGGAGGCGGCAAAAATGGGTTTAGCGGTGAATGAGGGCAAAACAAAGTATATGCTGTCATCAAGAAAGGACACACAACATCGACGAATCGGTCAGAACGTCACCATAGGCAGCTACAACTTCGAGGTAGTGAAGGACTTCGTCTACCTTGGCTCCCAAGTAAATAGTGCGAACAACATCAGTACTGAGATTAAACGCAGAATAACTCTTGCCAACCGCTGTTTCTTTGGGCTCAAGAGGCAATTGAGTAGTCGAGCCCTCTCTCGAAAGACCAAGCTCACCTTATATAAGACCTTGATCATCCCTGTCCTGCTGTATGGCGCGGAAGCTTGGACTATCTCAAGAGCGGATGAAGACGCACTTGGTCTCTTCGAGAGAAAAGTTCTGCGTTCAATCTTTTGGTCCTGTTTGCGTTGAAGGTTCTTGGAGAAGGAGATTCAACCACGAACTGTACGGGCTGTACAGCGACATGAGTCTAGTCAGGCGTCTACGGATTCAACGCCTAAGATGGCTAGGCCATGTAGAGCGCATGGACAACACTGCTCCAGCCCGAAGAGTCTTCGACTCCGAGCCAGTGGGACAACGCAATAGAGGACGACCACGAACCCGATGGCGCACTCAAGTGGAAAAAGACCTCAACCAACTTGGAGTGCGAAATTGGAGGCAGCTGGCTAAAGAACGTGCCGGCTGGAGAGGATTGTTGACCTAGGCCCAGGTTCACCCCGGACTGTAGCGCCACAAGAAGAAGAAGAAGATCTTTTGATTAAAATCCATGTTTTCAAACGACAATAAAATACTCTTAACCAAGGTTATTTTTCAGTCAATATTGTTGTACGGATGCCAAGTGTAGGGTGATTATTATATCACATACAAAGAATTGATCTCTGTTAGGTTCCATGCACCATCATGGGTAGATGTGATCTATCCAATAATCCTTTAGTTAATGAACTTAATAATAACTATAACTAACAAAACTGATGCGGTGGCATGGACAATATCGAGAGCGGATGAAGAAGTCCTTGGTCTCTTTGAGAGAAGAGTTCTACGTACGATTTTTGGTCCTGTTTGTGTTGACGGGTTCTGGAGGATAAGATTCAATCACGAACTGTACGGGCTGTACAGCCTAGTTAGGCGTCTACGGATCCAACGCCTACGTCGGCTAGGTCATGTAGACCGGATGGATGGATGGATTTTTGGAAATGATGATATATGAAAAATTTTCGTATCTTGAAAGATCTGAAGGGGGACACATGAATAGGGTATGCCTTCGCCTTTACAGAACACCAGAGTCTCAGTACATAAAATTCTACTCCAATGAGCGAACCTGATACGAGTGGACAATTTCCTAGTGAAGTTGATTTGAGGCCACACTGCGAGAGCGATGAACCTGATCTCTAGGGCTTACTATATTTTGTGCACTAGATGTACTTCTGTGAACATGCATGTAAATAGGTTAAGTACACACACGTATATGTGTGCGTGTAGTTTTATATATACGCATGTATACATGTGGGCATGTTTAGTTAAGGTAGTTGTAAGTTATTTTAAGGTAGTATTAAAATTAATGTTCTATGTTTATGTTTTTCCGTATGTTTTCTTAATATAAATCTTCTGTTGAAACCATTTATTTTTAAACAGACCATACGTAAATTAATAAACTGCGCTTATTTTTTTTAAGAAATAATTTTTATTTTATTCTGCAAACGGACAGGTGTCGTCGTATTACGTCTGCCGCGCGTAATGGAATGTGCAGGTATTGCACCGGCCTAGACTTTGTATCAGCAGTTTTGGGTGCTGGGAACGGTGGACCGACACCTGAGTCGCTGTGTGCTGTTGATCTAATTTAATGTTTCTTAACTCCTCCACCCTAAAAGGCAAACGTCCGCGTTTGTTAAGGAAGTTAAAAGTACGGTATGGAACTTATTCGGGAGGTCGATGCTCTCTCATCCGATTGCACGGATGTTGTGTCAGCTTTTATTTGTTGTTCTGGTTTTTCTTCTAGAGTCAAGTTTTCTGTAGGGGTGTTGCGTTTGACTGATCTGCGTAGGATGATAACTAAGGCTAATAATGGTGTTCCTCTTGAAATTGTCCTTCTGCCGTTCTATGTACTGCGTGTTATTTAGGTGAAGATCTTTGATCAGTTCAAGGGACAGGAACTCTTCTACTCCAGACTTGTCCGACTGTGGTTGTAGGATGGCCGGAAAGGGTTTGTAGATCGTTGTCTCAGAAGATTTGAAAAGCATCTTTTTCACTCCGATGGTAGCGTTGTGGTATTTGATGATAAATGTTCCATTAAGCACTATTTGGTCAGAATCGACTGCCACTAGACCGTTGTATTGGTTAAGGAATAATATACCTGGTGCAATCTCTTCGACGTCTGGCACATGTTGGTTGTTGATGACGGGACATGTTTTCGACTTCGTGGAAGGCTGGGGATGCAGGTCGAGTTAACAATATCTACTATGCTATTTCTACTACATATTGAAACTTTATCAAATGTTGTACATTTATCTTTTATTCCAAAAATTAGGTCATTACATTTAAAAATATTATTGTATGGTAATTTATTTAAAATATTACCTTTTTTACTGGTTTTATAAGTAGGGCCTTGCAGGACTCCTTTTTAGTTATAGGTAAGCTTATAATATATATTTTAGTCGATTGATTAAGGGCTATCTTAATATTTGAAAATTTATTTGCTTGATCGATGCCACTAAACGGAATTTCTCTCTCTTAATAACATTGCTTATTACATCTATTTCCATGTTAGATAATACGCAAGTGTTAACAATATTCGCATTGGCCCAATGAAAGGCGTACTCTATGTTTATTAATTTACTTTTAATTGGTCTATTTTGTATTTTAAATTTAGTAACAATTCTTCTTTGATATTTTGGTCTGATTTTACATGTTTTTCTTTTTCATTTGTCATATTAGTTACTTCGTTAATCTTATCTATTATCAATTTGTTAATGATTAGGTTAGGTTGTAGTGGCTGACTGCTGCAGAGCAGTCACACTTAGGCCAGAATAGGCCCATTGTGATACCACGCGGATTGACTTCTCCTAACGCTGGAACCAGTTGGTGCTGCTGATGAACCGATTTAGTTGGCCAATGCTGGCACTTTTTAGCTCGTTACGGCCGCTGAAGTAGAAGGCTCCTAGATGCAGGAACCTACGACTGGCAAGAGCACTGCAGGAGCAGAGAAGGTGATGAGTGTTCTCTCCCTCCTCTTCATCCATGCAGCTTCTGCAAAAATCATTATATGGTGCACCCATCCTGCGAGCATGAGTGCCAATTACACAGTGCCCGGTTATGACTCCAATGGGGGTCCTTACTGAGGGCTTGCTGAGTCCAAGTATACTGAGTGACCGTTTTAGGTTAAGTGATGGCCAGATTTCTTTTGTTTTAAGGCAGGTGGTGCCTTCTAGCCATTTGTCATTGGTGGTTTTGATTGTATGAATCTTTAAAGAAGATAGGCTGTAGCGATCGGCATGGAAGGTGGTACCCGTTCTATCGATAGGGATGAGGTTGTACCACACCTAGCGAGTTCGTCGGCTTTGCAGTTTCCTGGTATGTCACAGTGTCCCGGCACCCACATGAGGTGAATGTTAAAATGCTCGGCCATCTCGTTAAGAGACAGCCTGCAATTAAGGGATGTTTTAGAGTAGAACATGACATTGTCCAGGGATTTTATGGCGGCCTGAATATCGGAACAGATGGTGATATCCCTTTTTGATATCACATTGTTTTTAAGCCAGGACAGCGCCTCTTTAATCGCTATGGTTTCTGCCTGAAAAACGCTACAGTGATCAGGGAGCTTCACGGAGATAGCAATGTTGAGGTCTTGTGAATAGACACCCGCACCCACCCCTTCTTTTGTCTTTGAACCATCCGTGAAGATGCGCAGAGGATCTTTCAGTGTTTGCGTATCAGTCATCCAGTCCGATCTGGAGGGAATACTGATTGAGAATTTCTTTTCAAAGATGGCCTGTGGTAGTAGGCGGTCGGTGTCGCTAGGTAGGAAGTTAAAATCCTTGAGAATGGTTGAGTGGCCAGTGTTGAGTTCGGACCACAATCGAAGTGTTTTGAGTCTCATGGCTACTTGCTGCTGCTTGTTTCTCGAATATTTCCAGAGGTGGGAGGTGGAGGAGAATATTCAGTGCGTCTGACGAAGTACTTCTCAGTGCCCCGCTGATACACAGGCAGGCCAGTCTTTGTACTCGGTTGAGTGCATTGCAGTTTATAGCCTTGTTTAGTGCTGTCCACCAAACTGAGACACCATACAAAAGTGTCGGTCTGACAATAGAGGTGTAAATCCAGTGAGCGATGCGAGGTTGTAGGCCCCATTTGCATCCAATGGCCTTTTTGCAGCAAATATTGAGCTTCCAGTTTAGCTTGCTGTCGAGAGTGAGACCCAGAAATTTCGCACTGGTGGTTAGCTGTAATGTGGTGCCGCACAGCAGTGGGGGGTCGAATTGGGGGATTTTGTATCTTTTGGTGAAGAGTGCGATATCCCTTTTTTGTGGGTTGACGCCAAGTCCGCATGTTTGTGTCCATGCCTCTAGCTTGTCAAAGGCATTCTGCATTATGTCTCTTAGAGTAGAGACGAATTTGCCGGATGCCGCTATGGCAATATCATCCGCATACGCAATAACTTTGCACCCTACCTCTTCCAGTATTAGTAGCAGTTCATTTACCGCTACGTTCCAAAGAAGGGGTGAGAGAACACCTCCTTGTGGGGTGCCCCTATTAACTCCTCTATGGATCTTAGCGTCTCCCAACTGAGAGTGTATTACTCTGGTGGTGAGTAGCTGATGAATGAAGGCCACTAGGGGCTTTCCAATCTCGAGGTTGCGAAGCGCAAATGAAATTGCTTCCGGGTTGATATTGTTAAAGGCACCCTCGATGTCGACAAAAGTCACTAGTGTGTATTCTTTGAACTCGAGAGATTTTTCGATGGTGCCTATCAGAGAGTGGAGGGCTGTTTCTACAGATTTGCCCTTGTTGCATTTTGTGCAGATGAGAGTCTGCATGCTGGGATAGCATGCCTGATATATTGGTCTATAAGTTTCTCCAAGGTTTTCAGGAGAAACGAGGAGAGACTTATTGGCCTGAGGTCCTTTGGTTTGGCATGGGAGTATTTATCCGCTTTGGGAATAAACACTACTTTGACCCTTTTCCAGGAGCTGGGGACATAACTGAGACTCATACAGCCTTTGAATATGCAGAGAATCCAAGGCATGATGAGGTCAGCTGTTCTTTGGAGCTCCGCCGGGATGATGCCGTCAGGTCCCGCTGACTTGAAGGGTTTGAAGCTTGTCAGTGCCCACATGATAGTGGTGTGGCTGACATTTATAAGGTTACATGAAGTATTAGGGGGAGATACCACTTCCTTATTGGTTCTAATCGGGAAGTTGCCCGGAAAGTGCGTGTCAACAAGGAGACTGAGGGTTTCCTCGCTGGATGTGGTCCAGGTTCCGTCAGGTTTTTGTAGGAAGCTAGGCGATTTAGGGGATGATGCCAGAATCTTTCTTAGCCTGGAAGCCTCGGAGACTTCCTCGATTTTACCACAAAAAAGTCTCCAAGAGGTTCGTTGGGCCTTTCTCAATTCAGTTTTAAAGGTACTGAGGTGTTCCTTATAGGAATGCCAGTCCTTAGCATCACGAGAGCCCTTCGCCTTGTTAAAGAGCTTCCTACAACTCTTGCGCAAAAGGTCAATTTCATGGTTCCACCAGGGAGGTTTAGACTTGCCTCTTTGCCTGCTGTTTGGACATGACATTGCCATTGCATTGTTGAGAGTTTTTGTGAGGTTGTCCACCGAATGTTCGAGATCAGTGGGGTTGCTCGGGATGGAGATGTTGGTGCTCGACATTGTTGCCGCAACAATCTCTCTATAGCTGTCCCAGTTGGTTCTCTTAGGATTCCTAAAGCGGTGATCAGAGAAGGAGTGATCGGATGATACCCTCCAATTGCTGATTCTATCCGCTATATGGTCAGACACGAGTGTAAGGTCTAGGACTTCCTGTCTATTCCTAGTTACGAAGGTAGGTGTATTACCTTGGTTACACAAGTCTAATCTACTACTTATAAGGTAGTTGAAAAGGTACTCACCTCTTTCGTTGATGTCCTTGCTTCCCCATGTTGTGTGATGGGCGTTTGCATCACAGCCTAGGATTAGCGCGGTTTTTGTCCTTTCCGCCTCAGCAATCGTCCTTTTCAGCGTCTCTGACGGACATTCCCCATGGTCATGGGCCATGTAGGAGGAGACTAGCCATAGTTTGGTTTTGCCTGCCTCCAGGCAAACAGTGACTGAGTCTCGATCGCTAAGGTGGGAGAGAATGTGAGTATTCAAAGAACTCTTTGTAAGTATGTAGGCTCATGGCTTACCTTCATTAATTACATAGTAGAGGTTGAATTGCTGAGTCCTTAGTCCACGAACTATGTCGTTGACTACCCAGGGTTCCTGGGCCAGGACGATGTCGTCTCCGCAGGTGTTACCGCGGAGAAGAAGAGCGGCCGAGGCCGCGATGGAGTGGTGGAGATTAATCTGTGTCACCCGGAGCATAGCTGTCGGGTAACGTGTCCGTCTTAGTTCCGGACACAATCTCCACCACTGTTAAGTTAGCCTCATCGTCGTTGTCAGACTCCAGAAGAGAGTCTTCTTGACTATTGGGCGGAGTGCTGGCTAGTTCCAGGTCAGAGAGGCCAATATCATCAGCTTCCTGACCATGGCTACCTAGGATATGGGTCACCGCCTGCGTGCCAGAGCCCTCCTCCTCCACCTCCATCGGTACCATATTGGCTACGGGGGTTGCCCTCACGATGGAGCCTGAAGTAGAGGGTTGAGGCTCGCTTGAAGCAGGACGGTCTTTCTCCTCCTCTGCTACCACCGTCAGTATATTACCGACAGTTGAAGCAGCGGAGGTGGAGGGAGGCTGTTCCGCTTTCGCGCTTGTCTCCCCATCCTTTTTGTAAACCCTCAGGGTGATCGTCCCAAAGCCGTAGTGGATGACACCTTCCGACTTGGCAAGTGGGTCCAGTGATTCTTTGTTTATCACGATCACTCGTTACGACCTCGAGCCGCGCCCCCTTCCACCCCTCACCCAGTCTGCTGATGGCTTTTTTAAAGAGATCAGCCGATCTCTGGCACGTGAAAGTCACGAGTTTAATATGACCCTGGTGCCATCCTCCGTCACGCCCTACAGGTGCAAGGCCTCCGTTTTCCAGCACCAGGCTCAGATAGATGTCATTAATCGCTGACTCCACCTTCTTCCAATTCAGTGGAGACATGGCGCAGTCAGCGTGTCCTCTATCTAATACGGCGTAAGTGATTTCGCCTTTTAGCACTTCACTATACGGCCTGTTGAGCCTACTGGCAATATTTATTGTTTCACCACTCGGTTTCAGCCTTTTAGGCTCCGAGGGTGACGCCTCCAATGACCTGGCGCGTTTGGGCGTAGTGCCCCTGGTAGTGTCCGCCTGTGGTTGGCTTTTCACTACATTAGTAGCCCAAGCTAACGACCTCTTGCTACTGTCGTTTAGCTTCTCCGGTGGAATGCCTTTAAGGCGCTCCAAAATCCGGGCAGCAGAACGCCTCTCCCTGTATCTTTTGAGGGAAGGTCCTGGGACCTTCGAGGAGGAGGCAACTCCGCGGGCGGAGATTGTTTTATCCGTGCAGGAACTCTTAGTGGGGGTTACCGTGCAGGTATTTGGTTTAAGAGGCTCCACGCGGCCTTTGACAGTCCTTAAGGCGGTTTGAGCCGCCTTATCCGTCGGCACTTCAGGAGCCAAGGTTGGTCTGGAAGAACTTCCAGCCGGCGAGGGAGCACCGGTCTCTTTATTATTATTATTATTTTTTGTTTTATTTGTATTTTTGTTCATGTTAAGTCCCACGAGTAGCGGAGAAAAGGAGGTCCGGCTGTGCAGAGATCCGCATTACACAGCTAAGGCAGGATTAATCTGGGAGTGTGCCAGTACATCCAGATACTCCGTTTGCGACTGGGCTTTTATTTTAGGTGGGCCCCCAGCCAGGCTGATCCTCGGCACGGGTCGTATGACACCTTGATCCAGCCCACCGGAGATGGATGGGAGAGATAGGATGGAGGGAGGGAAGGGATGGTTACATCTTAGCTTTGGGTCTCCTCATAGAGAATAAATTCCCTTGAGTCATTGACCTTTACTAAGCCTTCGCTTTGTTAATGATTAGCTGGCGGTTATTATTATCTAAAACATTATTAACTTTATCTTTCAATGCATCGAAATCATGCTGATCCGGGCTACCAGATATCCACTTCCGCGCACTTCCGAGGAAGTCCAGTGATCGTTTACTTTTACTGATTTGACGGGGTAATAATCTTCATGTCAACTATATGAACGATCTTAAAGGTACCAGTCTGCAAGTATGCTTCTCCCGTGTGCAGTGTGCCCAGTTGCGAATTGGTGTAATCCAGGAACTGAACGTTGACACTTAGAACCGTAACTAGTAACCTAAAATCGAAATTAGTTTCTTATGTTTGACTTATGGATTATCTTGCCTGACTCTGTTAGTACAGTCGTTTTTCGATTCTCCTTGACTCTTCCTTCTCTGTACCTACTAGACAATTTAGTCCCTATTCTTTTGTTGACGAAAATGAATTGCCCTGGTAAATAGTCTTTAATAGTCTGTCGTTTTTTGTAGTGATAGTCTATGTCCTTTTTCTGTTTATGAATTAATTTCTCAAAATTGGTTCTTCGAGTCTTCTCATAGTCATCTGGGGTAAAATTTACACTTTGTCCGAAAAAGAGGTCTACTGGTCGTTTGTTGGTCGTGGAATGGATTGAAAAATTATACTCACTCACTGCTCTTTCGAGAAGTTCATAGAAACTGCGCTCAGTTCCGTTTTCCTTAAGGCATCTCATGATTTGTGAAAAAGTTGAATGAAAACGCTGGGAGTGTGCCAGTACATCCAGATACTCCGTTTGCGACTGGGCTATTATTTTAGGTGGGCCCCCAGCCAGGCTGATCCTCGGCACGGGTCGTATGACACCTTGATCCAGCCCACCGGAGATGGATGGGAGAGATAGGATGGAGGGAGGGAAGGGATAGTTACATCTTAGCTTTGGGTCTCCTCATAGAGAATAAATTCCCTTGAGTCATTGACCTTTACTAAGCCTTCGCTTTGTTAATGATTAGCTGGCGGTTATTATTATCTAAAACATTATTAACTTTATCTTTCAATGCATCGAAATCATGCTGATCCGGGCTACCAGATATCCACTTCCGCGCACTTCCGAGGAAGTCCAGTGATCGTTTACTTTTACTGATTTGACGGGGTAATAATCTTCATGTCAACTATATGAACGATCTTAAAGGTACCAGTCTGCAAGTATGCTTCTCCCGTGTGCAGTGTGCCCAGTTGCGAATTGGTGTAATCCAGGAACTGAACGTTGACACTTAGAACCGTAACTAGTAACCTAAAATCGAAATTAGTTTCTTATGTTTGACTTATGGATTATCTTGCCTGACTCTGTTAGTACAGTCGTTTTTCGATTCTCCTTGACTCTTCCTTCTCTGTACCTACTAGACAATTTAGTCCCTATTCTTTTGTTGACGAAAATGAATTGCCCTGGTAAATAGTCTTTAATAGTCTGTCGTTTTTTGTAGTGATAGTCTATGTCCTTTTTCTGTTTATGAATTAATTTCTCAAAATTGGTTCTTCGAGTCTTCTCATAGTCATCTGGGGTAAAATTTACACTTTGTCCGAAAAAGAGGTCTACTGGTCGTTTGTTGGTCGTGGAATGGATTGAAAAATTATACTCACTCACTGCTCTTTCGAGAAGTTCATAGAAACTGCGCTCAGTTCCGTTTTCCTTAAGGCATCTCATGATTTGTGAAAAAGTTGAATGAAAACGCTCGATTTGTCCATTCAATTCGCTCTTATAGGGTGGTGTCGTGAAAACATCAATGCTCATTTGGTCTTTTAGCATGAATAGTATTGATGGTGAATTGAATGAGGGCTCATTGTCAATAACGATCGATTTGGGAACTCCAAAAAACATATAATGTCACGTAGAGGACCTCGTGTGTCCTCTATGGATCTGCTTTTAAGAGGTTTTACGATTGCGTATTTCGTAAATTTGTCAAGTGCTGTTAATGTGACCTTACGGTCCGTCAGAAAAATGTCAAAGTGCTGTACTGTATGTACTGTATGTCCGGGAAAAGTAGGTTGCGGGGTTTCGCCAAGTTTTGGTTGGTTGGGATGTCATTCGTATTTACTGCGCTTGCATATTGAACATATCTTGGTTAATCTTTTAATCTTTTGCATCATAGATGGGAAATATAATTTTTCTAATATTTGTGAACGATTCTCTTAAGCATTCCTGTGCGCACGATTATGCGTTTCTACTATTATGGCCTCTTGGTGCTCTAGATTGGTGACATCTTCCAATTGTACCTGCGAAAATCTTACTTTATACGTCCTGAAGTGAATCGGATATACCTCCTGTATTGTACCCATTATTCGCTCATTGGTTTTGATGCGGTTAATAACCGAGGGGTTTAATATTTTTTTTAAGATTTCTAGAATATTTTCCTCATTATAGTTTGGCTGGGTAACAATGTGTCTATGGTATCCGGGAAAGATATTTTTAAATTCGTGATTGGGTCTCTCGCCTATATTGATAAAAAATTGATTTTTAAATGCATTTATTGGCACTTCAACGCTTACGACAAGATCGTGGGAAGAGCTCTCATCGCTATTTATCGTGGGGGTTAGAGAGTTGATTAAAGAGTTTTGTGGAGGTCGGGATAGTGCATCGGCAACGATGTTAGTTTTGCCGGGCTTGTAGCTAAGGTCGTGGTTATACTCCTCCAATATTGCCTTCCAACGTTTCATCTTTGCGTTACTGTTTTTGTTGCTCAACGCATACGTTAGAGGCTGATGATCTGTGTATGTATGTACTTTGCATAACCGTAAAGGTAATTCCTCAGTGACTTCAAAGCCCATACTATCGCGAGCATTTCTTTCTCATTTGCCGCGTAATGTTCTACGGACTTGCTCAGCGTTTTCGATATAAATGTTATGGGTCTATCGTCTTGGGATAGTATAGCTTCAATAGCGTAGTTTGACGCATCGTTTGTTAATTGAAAGCTTTTACTAAAATTGGGATAAGCGAGTATAACTTCTTTGGAAACAAGGACATGTTTTAACTTATCAAATGCTTCCACGGCGTCCTCATTAAGAGTTATGGCATGCTTGCCGGAGACGCTCTTAGAAAGCCGACCTTTCTCTCCTCTCAATAGGATTGTTAAGGGTTTCGCGAGTTTCGCGTAATCACGCACAAAGCGGCGATATTAGCCTCTTAATCCCAAAAAGGATCTAAGGTCTTTGAGCGTTTTTGGTTGTGGAAAATATAGGATTGCATCAACCTTGGCCTGGTTGATCTTTATTCCCTCCGATGACATTATACATCCAAGAAACTCTACATCGGGCTTATACAAGTCGCATTTATTTAGACGTAGCATATCTTGCCTATATGCTCTCGCAAAATATCATCAAGTGCCTTCTGAAATATTGCCGGGGAATTTTTCAACCCGAACGGCAATCTAGTGAACTCATATTTTCCGTTGTTCACTGAAAAAGCCGTTTTTTTTTAATGTCTGACTCTTTCAAAGGGATTTGGTGAAATCCACTCATCAGATTCAAGACAGAGCATAGGCTGTTCTTTCCGAGCTGTGACAATACCGCATTTATCTCATGAATTGGGTAGCGGTCTGCGATGGTAACAGAATTTAGTTTGCGATAGTCGATGACAAGACGGAATTTCTTTTTGCCTGCCGCGTCGAGTTTTTTTTTGGAACTATGCAGACGGGTGAATTATATGGGGGGGAATTTGATTCTCCACCTCGTCTTTAGAGACATTGGGTACGGATAGTACTTTGAATATTCTGGAACGTCATTGGTAGTGCAAATTTCGCCCTTGACTGTTATCGTATACGTGAGTCTTTCGTTAGGATCATCGAATAGTTTAGGATAGCTTTCCACTAATGCGTTAATAGCATTTTTCTGTCGGAGGTCATGTGGCATTAACGTCGTGAGCGGGTTTGTATTTTATTATTACTCAATGTATCAATCAAGAACTTTAACATTTTCCCACTCTTCGTGCGGCATTCGAAGAATGGCCTTTATCTGCGGTCTCGAAACGAATAGGTTGGGTATGTGGGTGGGCGGTGGGTTGAATGTGTGGTTTCTTATGGTTTTGAGAATTATATAAATGGTTTGCACCGAAGTTCTGGTTCTTTAACTTTAGGCAAAGATGTAGTCTGTCGTAAGTCCACAGATTCCCTGATGCCCAGTAATCTAGGGAGATCACATTTGAGTCCTCGTATGAAGACATCTAGGGCCTTATCCCTGTATGTTTGGGTAAGCAAGTTCATTGACTTTTGCCCAATCTTCATGCAAAAAATCTTGCTAAGGATGAGAGAAAGATTTGAATATATCAGTTGGTAAAATGCTTGAATCGTGTGCTGACATCACGCTTGTCAGCGTAATGCATAGTCAAGCACTGATATATAATGTCCCAGCTCGAGGGAAGGCTCCACTGCCCAACCAATGTTCTTATTACGGATCGTATTGAGAATACCGTAATATTTAGGAGTTCCTTTAGCATGTTTATAGATACGCAGGACGCGTTCAACGCTCTTCTTCCATGAAGAGAACTCGTTTGCGTCTCCAGAGAAGTTTCGTGGACCCTTAACAACGTCCGGTACTTTGTCCAGATCGTCGAGCTCATCACGATGCTGTGGTTCGATGGTTTGGTCTTCACCAGGAAAACGTTGTGCGTTCGGATTGAGCACGCTTTGAACGAGATGACGACCTTTTTGATCTCAGTAAACTATGGAATAAATTAAGGAGTCCAGCTCGGGGGTAGTAAGTTCTTTAGGCTGAGTCTCTACTTGCGCTGAAGTGGATAGACGAGGGCTTTGCTTATTCTGTGCATCTCTGAGAAAAGTCTCTGTGTTGGTTGCAGGAATTAAGTTATTTTTATGGGGGGTTTTCTGCGGGTTAGGACGTGCACTTTGTGGGTTAGATTCTGCTGGGTTTTCACTGGCAGGATTCGTGGAAGCGCCTGATCGAAGGTCTGCTATGATAGATTTTGTTAGAATATAAAACGCGTTCTTCAATATTCCAATTTTGTTCTTCACTCTTAATCTTACTTATAATGTAATTATTAATTGAAATTAAATTCTTTCTTATAAAATGTTTTTTCTTCTCGATTTTTGATTTGTTTCGTCACTCTTAATCTTACTTATAGTTAAATTATTCACTTGAATTGGATTCTTTCTTATAAAATTTTCCTTCTTCTTTCTTTTCTTTTGAGACACAATTTTTTCTTTGTTGAAAATTCTTAATGGCTACGCTATGGGGAGTTGGTCCTTTTTGTCCGGCTGGCGGTTACTCTAAATTCCACGATGCGCACTTTTAATGTTTTTGTATATGGCCGCGGGTTGCACTTGTACACTGTTCTGGAGACCGGTGGGACGTACGATTCACTCACTAGCTGCTTGAGGTCACTTGGTGATACTGTACGGAGCGCGAGAACTACTTGAGGTCACTACTGTCACGATACAATGCGCGGAAGCTACTTGAGGTCACTAGCAATAAACGTACCGATTTACAATATGCGCGATTCACCACCGGTCCCTGCTCGGGCGCCAATTAATAAACTTTACGTTTATTTATTTTAAAAAAAATATTTTTATTTTATTCTGTAATCGGACATAGTCCGTACACGTATAACTTAAGACTAAAAAACACAAATTTCTTACACTAGCTTAAATACTATTTCGCCTGCACCACTGCATCGCTGAGCTGCGCTGCGGTCCCACGGGTGTCGTCAAATTACGTCTGCCGCGCTTGATGGAATGTGCAGATAATGCACCGGCCTAGACGTTGTGTCAGCAGTTTCGGGTGCTGGGAACGGTAGACCGACCCCTGAGTTGATGTGTGCTGTTGATCTAATCGAATGTTTCTTAACTTGCATAGTTAGGTAAGGTCAAAAGACATAGTATATGATTAACTTTAGATTACAGTGCCCGCCGAGGGCCAGCACTGTAAGTCAAACTAGTTTGAAGCATAAGAAAATAGAAATTAATTGAAATGAAAAATGATCTGACATCGATCGCAACGTGATCAATCTGGTTGACGAGTGATTGATCTGTGGGCAGCGTGCTAGCAACAGAGAGGTTACGTCCCATGACAAAGTTCACCAGCCTTAGTCCGCTACTGGACGTGGTGCCGTGTAGGCTATGTTTCCCGATGACTTTAGCAAAGATTTCCTCTTTACCCAGCTTAGCGTTGAAATCTGCTCGGACGATCTAGGTGTCAAAGCTGGGGCATTGATCGTATGTGCTTTCTAGGACATCATAGAATCATCTTTGTTCTCTGTCGGGGCGTAGGCGCAGATCAGGCTGATGTTGCCGAATGTAGCCTTGATGCGGATTGTTATGAGGCGTTCGATTTTACAGACAAAGTTTAAGACTATCTGCCTAAGTCTGCCTCGAACAACAATCCATCCTCTTCTTCCGCGGCCCAATCCATCGCACTTCCTGGATAGCGGTGATATCAGTTTTATAGCAGTCAAGGGCCAAGCATGGTTATTTGCTCGTTCGCTGGGATCGTCAACAGTAAATCCGTCAGTATCCGAGGCATTTGGTTGTCTCTGAACATTTTGTTTTTTTACGTGGTGAGGGCGTAAACCTCACGCACAACCCCCAGCTGGGAGGCCAAGCTCATTTATTTTACCCTTGGACGGAGGGTCCGGATGACTCTGGTATCTGTAACCTCTCTGAGGTTGTGAGTGCCGCCGTTGACCCTACATGATAGGGTTCCTCCGCCGCCAACTCTACTCCAAAATCCCGATATGTCATTGCAGGCAACCTTTTAGATCTGAGCTCCGAATATGTCAGAGTAGCTCTAAAAGGCGGTGTACCACATAGCTCCGGATGTCGTCGTTGGCTAATATAACGGTAAGTTCCTCCGTCGCCATCCGTAAAGAGAGATGATTCCTGATACAGACTTATCCACTCTCTCCCTCCCGTACCATGGGGGTTGGGTACTCAATCTTCAGTCGAAGGTGGTCGGCTGCCGGATTTCACCACGGTGAGGTGAGAGTAAGAGTTCATTGACAGAGGCTAAGTGCAGACGCCTGTGCCTGCACACATCGTTTGTCACCGCTCCGAAATCTGGAAAAAAATTCAACTCAGTAAAAAAACGTTTTATTGAGAATCATTACCAAGCTGAGCACTCATTAGTCAAAAAAAGCACGCATAATATACATATATACAGGTGTACCAGTATGAAGTGACAGGGAACATTTGTTGTGAACTAGCACTTATTTTTTTTTTTTGTTTGTTTGCTATTACATCTGTGAAAAAATAGTTTAGGCTTAGTTTATATCAAGTTATTGAACAGGCAAAATCATATTTTTTTATCGTACCAGAAAGTGATGATTTGCGGAGATTAATTTTTTGTTTTCATTTGAGAAAAAATGCTGCGGAGTCGCATCGAATGTTTGTCGAGGCATATGGTGTACATGCTCTATCAGAAGCAACATGCAAAAGATGGTTTCAACGGTTCAGAAATAATGATTTTGATGTGAGAAATGAAGAACGTGCAAGACCACCAAAAAAATTTGAAGACGCCGAATTGCAAACGATATTGGATGGAGATCACACTTTGAGTCAAAAGCAAATGGCAGCAATGTTAAATGCTGCACAACAAACAATTTCCGACCATTTAAAAGCTACGGGAAAAATCCAAAAGTGTGGAAAATGGGTGCCACATGAATTGAATGAAAGACAGATGGAAAACCGAAAAAACACTTGTAAAATTTTGCTTCAATGACACGTAAGAAAATCGGTTTTGAATTGGATTGTTACTGGCGATGAAGAATGGATTTAATTTAAAAATCCTAAACGGAAAAAATCATGGGTTAATCCGGGACAACCATCAATATCGACTGCAAAACCAGATCGATTCGGCAAGAAGACAATGCTGTGTGTTTGGTGGGACCAGAAAGGTGTGGTGTACCATGAGCTCCTAAAACCTGGTGAAACCGTTAATACTGATCGCTACCGAAAACAAATTATCATTTTAAACCATGCATTGATCGAGAAACGACCAGAATTAGCCAGAAGACACGTCAAGGTAATTTTGCTCCATGACAATGCACCTGCACACAAAGCAAAACCGTGTCAGGATACAATCAAAACACTTGGCTGGGAGCAGCTACCCTACCGCCGTATTCACCTGACTTGGCTCCTTCCGACTACCATTTGAATTCATCGATTGGACACGCATTGGCTGAGCAGCACTTCGATTCCTACGAAGGAGTCGAACATTGGGTGTTTGATTGGTTTGCTTTAAAAGACGAACAATTTCATTGGCGTGGTATTCGCAAATTGCCAGAAGGGTGGTCAAAATGTGTAGAAAACAATGGCCAATACTTTGAAAGGCTCATTTCATACCGGTACACCGTATTATATATATATTTTTTTTATATTCTATCTATTTTTATATACTATCTCTGAAGAATCTCCATTTTAGTGTTGTGACAGCAGTTATAACTCACCTCATATTTGGGTCCCATTTTCTTATATTTTATTCACCCTTTGACCTAAAAAAAAACAAAAATGCACGGCAATTTTTCCCAAAAGAGTCGATGGCAGCTGCACTACATTAGCCGACAATATATCATATGAGGACATATTAGAAGAACAATATAAATAAAGCTGAACAAATCCTGGATTATGGCATACCCGTAATTTACGGAGCTATAATATAAACAATATTTTTTAAAGAGCATAAAAACAGCGTGACTACAACCAATTATATATATGAGACACAAATGTAGCATCAGATACACGCGGGTATAAAAACCCGCGCAAAAGTCCGTTCGCGAACAGTCGATCACAACCAACCGCATAGATCACAGAAAAAATAAAGTTCATTGAACCGATTCAATCGTGTTGCATTTTCTTCTTTTACAACTCAGAAGTGGGATACGAGTCAATGACTCGTGATGAGCTCCGGGATGTGCTGAGGGAGCGCGGCATGTCAACGTCGGGGACGAAGGAGGAGTTGCTGGCCAGACTACGTGTTTCGATGGCGAGTGCAGAAGCCCTAGCGGAGGCTGAAGAACCATCGCTGCCGCGCACGCCGCTACAGCCCGAGACCGAAAAAACCGATGAACTCACTCTACTGCGTGCCGAGCTGCAACGACTGACGGAGAAGGTCGTCGAGCTCACTATATCACAGTCGGGGGTTGCAGGGAAGGGTTCGGCTGTAAAGCAAAATGTGGTGAACACAGTCGGCACGGCACAGGGTGCCACTGTCGAGTCGGGCCGGCAGATACGCCCGACTATTGCTGATGATCCAATGCGGGAGGAGATGAGAAGGGAGAGGTGCTGTACACGCAACGCGTACACAGTCCGAGACGTAGCAGAGATGCTGCCGCCATTTGATCCAAAGGCGTATGACGGACTCTCCTCCGAGGCCTGGAAGAAGAAGGTCCGAGACATCCAACGGATTTATGAGCTGGATGAAAGGCTGGTGCTGATGGCCGCGAGCAGCAGATTAGTGGGAGCAGCGCATTTGTGGAGCTGTAGCGTAACAGCAGAATCGCTGGGAGAGTTCTTCGCGGGGTTGTGCTACAACTTCCCGGCAGCGGACGACGATGCCGATGTCCACGACAGGCTGCGGGAAAGAAGGCAACGCCCCAACGAGGACACGGAAGAGTATGTCTTCGAAATGAGGAGGGTAGCGTCTCGGGGACGTGTGCATGAGAGCACCCTCGTCAAATACATAGTCCATGCGATGGTGGACGCGGAGTGCCATGAATCCTTCAGAGCGCTACGGCCAACTTCAGTAAAGGAAGTCCTCGACGGGGTTCGTTGGATCATGGGACTGAGGGGCAGCGGACATCGAGAGATAAGACCACGACAAAAGGTAACAGAGCAGCGGGACGCTGAACGGGAAACAGGTGCTGGACCCGGGGGAAGCGGGGCACAGTGCTTCGAATGCCATCAAATTGGACACTACAAAAGCAACTGCCCACAGAGGGATGGCGCGCGAGACCAAGGCAGCACCCAACCGAAAAAGCCAACCCAACTGCTACTGAAGGAGACCAGGTCGGAGTATGAGAAGGACGCCACGGTGAATGGAGTCCACGTCGCAGCATTTATTGACTTAGGAAGCGATTGTGTCACATTGCGTCACTCTATCGCCGAGGAGGGAGGCTTGAAGTACGTCGGTGACAAAAGACGCCTGAGCGGTTTCGGAGGGGGAAACTGCCACACGGTGGGGAGATTGCTGGCTGAGGTTGCGGTAGACCAGCTGAGGTCATGGTGCGAGGTTCTAGTAGTGCCTGACGAGAGCCAGCCATACCCGATGTTGATCGGGCGAAACCTGTTGGATCAACCTCAGGTCAAGGTCGTGAAAACCCATAACTGCATCACGATCACCGACTGCATGGCAGATAAGCCTAGAGCGCTACTGGTGGCAGAAGGTCGGCGAGGAGGAGCAGAAAGGCTCGAGCTTTCGCTGGACGACCTCAATACAGGGGAGCTGGGCCAAGGAGACAAGGGAATCCTGCACGCTCTTGTCAACAAATATCGGGACTGCTTTGCCACGAATGAGGAGGAGCTGGGAGTGTACCGCTTTGGCGAGTGTTCCATCGAGCTCACGACAACGGCACCAGTCTGTGTTCAGCCGTACAGGCTGCCGTTCGCGAAGAGGGAGACGGTGAAGGAGATGGTTTCCACCATGCTGAAGCAGGGGGTGATCCGACCATCGTATTCCGACTACTGCGCACCGGTGACTCTCACAAGGAAGAAAGATGGCAGGGACAGATTCTGCATCGACTACCGAGCACTGAACAAGGTGACTGTGAAGAAGAAGTTTCCAATGCCCGTGGTGGAGGAAGTGGTGGAATCGCTAGCCGGGAATAAGTTCTTCACGACGCTGGATCTGAGGTCCGGGTATCACCAGATCGGGATAGAAGAACGCTGTAGGAAGCTGACGGCGTTTGCAACAGACGAAGGACTGTATGAGTTCAACCGAATGCCATTTGGACTGGTGAATGCACCAACCGAGTTTCAATCGTGCATGAACGTGATCAAGGCACAAGGGGTGTATCTGCTGGGCAGGCACTTCAAGGTCGTCACAGACTGCCAAGCCATAGTCGCAACCAGCACAAAGGCCAAGATAATACCTCGGGTGGGGCGGTGGTGGCTTAAGCTCCAAGAGTTTGATTACGAGACGGTTCACCAGCCAGGGAGGAGAGCCGCTCACGTCGATTCGCTAAGTTGACAACCAACGGAGGATGAACGAGATGTGGAAGAAGCATCCGCCCAGATCCTGAACGTGAACATCTCGGACGAGGATTGGGTGGCAACCATGCAGTGGCAGGACACAACGCTGCGAACACCATCCGATCTCGAGGGCGAGATCTAGTATAGGATGGCCGAGTTGTAGCATCAGATACACGCGGGTATAAAAACCCGCGCCACAGTCCATTCGCGAACAGTCGATCACAACCAACCGTATAGATCACAGAAAAAATAAAGTTCATTGAACCGATTCACTCGTGTTGCATTTTCTTCTTTTACACAAATGACCAAAAACTCGCAATGCTAGCAATTTTTACATCGCTTTGCTTGTTCGAAACAACGGTAGTTGACAGTACTTACAGCAAAAACAAAATATACATTATTTACCTGGAAGAAACAGAAGGCATTCCTTTTGAGGAAGCTATTGTACACTCGCCTTAAATTGGAATTCCCTGTCTAATCTAGTACTTTTTGCCACGAACTAATCAGTCGTTGTAACCAAGCGCTAAACACATGCAGCGCGCAAAACACGTCTCTCCCGCCATAACATTGGGTTTTTCGTCAGTTCAGTTCGTTCAGTTTTTCTTCACGAATAATTTTCACTATTAAATTATAAATCACAATTAATTATGAGATCATTCTCAAGTAAGGGTGACAAGTAAGATAATGCTCCGGTAAAAAGACCGAAAATATGGAGCTTTGCTTCTTCTTCAAGATCTATTTCTTCGTCATCATAGGTTAGTGAGCTTACCGCTTACTACCACTAAATAAGCGAAAGAAACGTGGCGATCGATTAAGAACTATACCACTCGAACAGCGTATTAATGTTTTGACCAAGCAGCTAAGTAACTCGTCTAGTTACAGGAGTATATATGTTCCACAGTACGCTGATAGAGGACAGTCTGATGCTAACATTATTCATCCCAGTACAAGTGCAGACAGTTTCCTTCAAAATCCAGATGTCACTAACAGAACATTAGATCTGGTAGATAAGGCGCACCTTGATGCTTTTATCAGGCTGCAAAAAGTGCTAGTTGCGTAGACATTATTACGCTGCAAAGTAAGGAATCATAATAGCGTTGTGAGTTTTGACCAAACACCAAAAAAAAAAAAAACAAACACATCTTCAACAGCGACTCTGTGCGTCTTCGCCAGGCAAATAAAAAGACGGTTACATTTCAATAAAACCGGTATTATTAACCGAGAGAAGAAGCACAACGTCGCTGTAAATAGCTTACTGATGAAGACGCCATGACAGGAGAGACGCCTGTTACGCTCTGGATGTGTTTGGAACTGTATTACAACTCCCCCTATACGTAGCCAAGAAACTAGTTCGCGGCAAAAATGACAAGATTCGACAGATTTTTAAGGCGAGTGCAAAATAGCTTCTTAAACAGCGGTGCTGCGTTTCTTGTGCAAGCAAATAATGTAGGTATTATTGGAATGTAATATTCCGTCCTAATATTAACTTTATTGAGTTTCATCATTTTCTGCTTGCATAGATTTCTTTCCGGATTTGCCCCATTTGTTGACGGAACTGTCATACAACCTAATATTGACAATTCTCATACATTAAAGCTACCAACTGGGTCAGCAATCGTGAGGTAAATGAGCTGAAAGTTTCTGAAAAGAACTTGTTTTTATATTGTCCCCTTTATTTGCAGTTCTGCAGGCATCGAATTTGCAAATTTCCCAAAACAAGACCTTCTATTTGGATTAACTTCTGTGGAGTCATATCTAGATCTCAGTGCACAAGATTTGGAATATGGCTTAAATGAAACACAAAAGGACCGTATATTTAGAACATATGTAAGGAATGTGTTTAACTACCACTTAAATGAAATTTTTGCTGTGTTAAAGGTGAGTATTTTCCTCTTTATAGAATCTGAAATATATGAAAATTGGTGAATACTCTTGTCCGATTTCACTGTGACAGCTTAAATGCCTAAAGCCATAGACTCCGTTGCGTTCATTGCGTGTTGTAAAGAAATTGACAACTCATAAGATCTAATAAGAGGCAGCGAGACAACGAGTGTGGGCTATATGTGGAATTCATCAGAATGGATAAATTTGGCGAATTTGTAACTTTTGTATGACTGTTCATTCTCACACGTGTGTCTCATTTACGTATGTATGTGTATCATTTTACTCTCATTGGGCACCTCTTTGCACTCCGGCAAATACGATTTTTTTGGATTTCAACAGCAAGGCACGCAACGGATTCTATGAGCTTGGGCCTTAAGTGTCCCTCCGATGCTAAGCCTATAACCAATAAAAATTAAAATAGTGGCTTAACTTAAGCCACCAATAGCCACGGCTTAAGTGTCAATCGCCAAGAACCGTTGAGTCTTCAGTCACAATCCATATTTCGTTCACGTTTTTTTTAGTTGGTGTATTCATTTGTTCACAATGACACTCAATCAACTTAACTTAATTAAACCACCCATAAATATTCACTGTGAAAACGAAATCTTGAGCGAAGTTTAAATTCAGCATATAAGGATGCACTTTGACTTATGCCAGTCAAGGTAGCAGGAGAAGAATGAAAAATGCATTCACACCCTTGATACTCATACATGTACGATCTCAGCTCAGATCACCCAGACCATCCCACAATGTAGTCTTCAATTACCGGACAACAAACTGGAACTTAGTACGGAATTAAATTAGACACAAGTTAAATGATTGGCAGGATATGTGTACAAATGAAATGGAACCGGGGTCAGTGATAGAGTGAAGTTTTTCATCGACTCACTGCTGGACTTGATTAATCGGTACATAAAAAGGTTATGTAGTAACAATCAATAATACAAGTGTTCTTTCAAGCACCTCACATTAAGAAAAAATAATATTTTTTAATCTAGTGAAATCCCCATTTAGACGCATAAAAGAACATATTCTGGTTGTTAGGAACAGGAAGCTGCAGGAACCAGATAATCGTAGCAACCACTTTTGGAAAAAGGCTTAGGTTATAAAGAGTAGAAACCATATCACTCCAGCCCAAAAAGCTTTTGGTGATAACGATTAAGAGGATTAAGAAATTTAAAAAAACTTAAAAAGTCTTAAGTACTTAATATCTCGGGGTACATTATACAATAGATATGATTAAAAGTTGTTTAAAGCTTTTTAAAACGCGTAGCAACGAGCGCTGAACATATATATAAAAGAATGTTTCAAACTTTTTTTGTTTTTTTGATATGCGGGTTCAGATAGTTGTAAATCTCTATATTTATGTATTTATGTAATTATTTATTTAATGTTTTTTCTATTTATTTTTGATTTCTTTCATTTATTCATCTACGTTAGGGCGAGAATGATTTACTGGAAATTTTTCTGAACAAATCTCAGGAGCGGATTCTAATAACATTAGTATAAAATTCTGATAATTTTTTTATCTACTCTGCTGATCATTTAGCCGAACGAGCCAGTTACCATATGGGTTAATTAGTTAATAATTAGTCAATCAAGTAAATAGGTTCCATTCGAGGGGACTTGGTCCAAGCACCTCATCCTGGGTTGTCCAATAGGACGCCTTCCTGATGAAGTTGCATTTAAGGCACGCGTCGGGTAACACCCATAACAGCATTCGGCAGCTTGTATTCGCGTTCTTATTCCTTCGGTTATTACTCAAATTCCATGACCATAGGTGAAGTCCAAATGTGTTGATTTAGCACCCTAAATGTGTGTAGAGACTCAATGGCCGTCAATAGAAGACACTCAATTTCATAATCCTGCAGAACACTTTAGAGTTTACCTCGACTATCGGCTGTAAGCTGATTGGGTTGGCATAATCCTGAGCCTTCCCGCCTTGGCAGAAGCGATACTCACACCAGGTGATAATTAGTTGACAGTTCAGCACCTCTTATCACACGAACATCACAAACCATACGTATCATACCCTTGTATGGGAAGAAGGTGTTCATTATGGACACGCCAAGGTTGACATTTAAAGCTTGAGCTTTTAGATCTCGACTCTCCCTCCCAACGGTATCCACTCCAATACCCTGGCTGCCCGCCTGGGACTTGTGAGTATCTCGCCTCCGAATATACAGGCATTTGAGGTGCAACTCCTGAGAAGAAGAGTTTTTAGTCATCCGAAAACCTCCCCAGTTCTAGATGTTCTTTGAGTCGCCGAAGATATACGCACAATATCTTAGCGATACTTGGCAGCTTCTTCGGATAGTTCGAGATTCCTTCATGTGAGCGATAAAACTTTCGATGTACCTAAGTTGATGCCTGTTGATCACCTTACGCACTGGTGTGTGCATGGCATGATTTCCCACCCACCGCCGTAATGGCTCATGAGGTCAGTCAGGTTCAGGTTGCTAGTACCTTCATTGGGCTATCCCCGACCGCCTGCCGAGCGGGGTAGGCCACTAAGCAGATGTTCGCATACTATCAGAAATATCTGCCCCTATGTTCCCATCCGCTGGTGAGATAATGTGTTGCATGTAAATCTCAGGGTCGAATTTACTAAGAAAAATTAAATTCAACACATCCATTTGTGTGACTTTCAAATCAAGTCGAACGAATATCATTGACGTTTTTGCTTGTAGTGACCTACTTACATTTTATAGATCTCCGTCCATTCGACTATTTCCAAATAAGATTTTCCGCAAGTTGATCCATTTCTTCACGCACTGCCCTTGTTTGACAGGGCTTGCAGCGATCCACAGTCTTTGGATCACTTTCATTGACAGCTTTGATCATCAGGTGTCAGCATTTCTAGGTTTTCGCCAATAATAGTTTGATGCAATGCTTGAAGAATCATCAATTCATCTTCGTACAGTTCAAAACATTGATAACTATTATTCGTTTCGAAATACAATTATCTCTCCAACCGATTCCCATCTTGAAAGCCTTTTCTAAACAGAAAGTACTCTTCTTGGCAGTGTTCTTACGCATGGTATTCGCGCTATGAAAGCCTTTTCAAAGAAGATGCTGTTCATTTGGCAGAACAAGCTAAAACGCGGTTGTTGCTAAGAAAGATAAGCACCCGATGTCACCAACTTTATATGAATTCAATTCTTCCAAACTTTTGCGAGAAATCCAAATCAATTCCAAAGAACATTTTCTGGCTTTGTGGAAGTATACACCACGCAAAAGAGTGTACATATAAAACACATATATGTGCAACAAAATGGAACATAAAGATGGATTTTGTGACATAACAATGAAAAAGAGAAAAAAAAGCAACGACATACTCAAATATTATAACAGCAGTAAAGCAATTACAAACAGACGACACCGGTTCCCACATAACAATTATCAATGAAAAAATGTGGAAACAGATAAGCCAAACAGTCAATCTGTTTCAAACGCGTAGGGAAATATAATGGATATCAGTTTCGAATTCAAGTGTTCCGTTCAACGCTCATTTGCAGGCATCTGCTATATGAGATCCATCGAAAACCTCTATCTTCTTCGCTTCCTTCGGTTGGATAAACAAACTTCAAATCTGGGATGTTCTAATAAATTGGATATGCAATAATTTTAGGAAGTCAGCTGTTCCATCGCATCAATGATAATTGAAAAATGATTTCCAGTGGTGTTTTGATACACCCCAGGTTTCTGTACGAAACTTGTTGTTGAACTTCAAGTTAATCCTATAACTCCCAGCCTGTATTTCGACCAAAACGACTAGAAGCGTTCGCAGTAGTGGCCGAAGTAGACATGACATAGACGACTTCAAGAACTTGGAATAATCTATCCAGTAGAATACTCTCAGTGGGCAGCGCCTTTAGTTGCAGTTCGGAAAAGCAATGGCTTAGGTTTGGTAAGGTATTACAAAAAAATTCAATAACGATCGACCTTCTTGGAAACAAGTTCGCGATATTGGTCTGAGCAAAGCAGAGAAAAGGATTAACGTAGATGATATTAATCCTGATAGTTTAAATATTCAATTCTCTTCTATTGTCCCGAGAGCATCTGGAAGAATGCCTTCAACACTTTCAAACAACACTCTAGAAAATGCATTTGAATTGGGAAGAATTGATTCCTACACAGTCGCTTATGCGGTGTTCTCTATCAAGTCCAAGTGTGTTGGCCTCGACAATATTCACCGAGATTTCATTAAAGTACTGCTTTCAAAAATACTCCCTCCCATAACACTTATTTTTAGTACAATAATCATGACATCGACTTACCCCATACAATGGAAGAAGGCTAAGATAATCCCCAAAAAACCAATCCACCCGAATAGAGACCTATGGCTATTCTTTCGTTTTTATCAAAAGTGTTTGAATATGTAATTTTTCCAATTATTTTTTTTAATGCCTGATACAACCTCTTAAATCCATTACAATCAGGTCTTCGGAAAGAACATAGCTGTGTCGCAGGATTGTTAAAGGTGACGGACGACAAGCTATTGACGAAAACAAAACAACCATACTGTCACATATGTATCCAAAACTATATGCTAACTTAACTACATTACCCTCTTGAATTTACCTACTTAATCTATTGTACTAGAAACTAAACTACTGTGAATTAATATTACTAGGAATTGTCAAAATGTTAACGAAATAAAATGTTGCTCTGTCTTGCATAGATCGGGCGTTGAAGCGGACGTGCTTTTTACTTTTCTCTACATAACTCCTAAGCTACATAAAATATTCAACACATACTAACCTTACTTGACTTCTCGAAAATATTCGACAGTGTTGACACAACTATAATAAACGTTCACTCAGTTAAATTGTTTGATCTTCTTCTTCTTCTTCTTTGATTGGCGCTACAGTCCGGGGTAGACCTGGGCCTCAACCAATATGCCTCTCCAGCCAGCACGATCTTTCGCCAGCTGCCTCCAGTTGCGCTCACCAAGTTGGTTACAAAGTTTACAAGAGCAATCAATGCAACTACAAGTTATGTTTTTAACCTACACGGGTCGGAACAAGGTTGTATTCTACTAGGATGCGAATTAGAAACATTATCAGGCTAAAGATCGTGCATATTACTCTTTAAAATTATTCACAAGAAACACAAGAAAAATATCATTCATCACTCTCATACTCGTCATTCATACTCATTTAATGTCTAGCAGTCTATCTCTGGAATCACGTCATGTCATTTAAAACCTTATGCTTAATTCAATTATTCCTGTACTATTAAAAGAACATAAATAATATTCTTAAGGTACAGCCGTATAACAATAAATAAATGAAATTAAATGAAAATATATACAAATTCTGTTTCACAGTGGTCGTTTAACGATTAATTCCACCTAAGTAGTGTATTAATTTAAATCACCGATTGCCATGGCTTAAGTATAAATCCCGTAGGTACATGATTGTATTAAAATAATATTAATTCGGAAATACTTTACGCACGCATACAAGTTATAGGCGCAACCATATAAAGACAATACTTGACATTTAGATGGTTAGATTCCGAACTACGTCTACATCCCCGGATAGCTGGAAGAGTTCGCGGTTGTGTCTTCTCCTCCACTCACCTTCCTAACAGATGGGACCAATTATTCGACGTAGAATTTTTCTTTGGTAGGCACCAAGAATTGGCTCTGCAGTTTGGCCTATCGCCCAGTTTTCAGTGTCATAAAGCAGAACTATAAGAATAGGAGTCCTCTGGACAATTATGTTGGTCCTTCGAGTCAGGAATTTTAACCCCAGTTGTTTCGACAGACCGAAGTAACATCGGTTGCTAGAGGTGGTTCTACGTCGAATCTCCACTGTAATGTCATATGTTCCTAGGTCGTGTGTTATGGAAAGTCTTTTTTGCTCAACTAAGCTGTTCCTAAGCAGTCAACAACCCATCCATAATTCTCCAGATAGGCGTGCAAGTTTTCAGGACTCTTATGCTCAGTAGTCTTCAGTGGAGGTCGTTATACTGCATACCATTTGGTTAGCATCGTCTCAAATACTTTTCGGACACAGATGGAATTATGGATGCACGCCGTACTGTGTTTCTTCGACAGGATGTTCTCGTTCATAATTTATTAGATCTATCTCGCTGACTTCTAGGAGTGATCCTAGGGCAATAAATGCCGAACGGGTACGTTACAGATTTGAGATCCATTAACAGAGAAGAAGATTTGAGCAATGTGTTTGCGTTAGCCTCCATCGATGGGAAATTGGATACGATTGGTATAATAGGAAAGTAATTATTTGTCGGGCCAATCTACCAGATTGTGTACAGCTCAAATCAAAAAAGTGCTAAGGATATCACCAGAACTTTCAAAACAAATTCAGAGAAGTAATTAAAAGGGCCATTACAATCAGGTCTTTTATTTTCTCATCAGCCAGTTTCGACAATTGAAAATTATCTCAAATGTAAAATTCATCATAGTCTCTTAGAGTATCAGTTAGACAATTATTTGCAAAAGAAAAGGTGTTGTGCTTTTCGTGTTTGAATGCTTCTAATCATGACTGGAGAGCCTGTCGTAGAGGAGGAATTTGTGGCATCGATGGCTGTACCCGAAATCATCATTCGTCATTTGTGATTTCAAGTTTAAATAATACAACACCTTCATTTGTATCAAAAACGCATAGTTCTAAGATCTATGAATCAATGGAAGTGAGAATAAGTTTTTTTTTTATTCTAGACAAAAATACTTAAAACTTGCTTAACTTAACTATGTAAGAACATCCAACCTACTGACCCTATACGGGTACTCTAAGTTAATACTATCTTAATTTTATTGTGCCTTTCACCGTAAGCACATATTTTTTTGTCTTATGGACAGTCTGATTTTTATGAGCCAAGAACGTGAGAATAAGTTCGTCGACACATATGCGTTGATGAATGATGGATCATAGTTGTCAATAGTGGAAACTCGAACTCTGCTTGAATGGTGATCCAGAAGAATTGAAGCTAGGAGAGAGGATTCAATGGGTCCTACTTTGTCATTTTCTTGAGTATGTAACCGTAGTTGTCATCATCTAAAAAATGTCCATATGGTAAAAGATTTGGAGCTTCCAAAGAAGCCATTGTGTGTGGACCAGTTGAAGAAGGCATATTCACATCTACGTGGTCTGCTGCTTAATATATCATGTGAATGCGAAGCCGAAAATTCGGATTGTATTGGATCATGCTAAGTTCTTGTGGGGAAGTAAACTACGACACGGAGAAGATAATTAACACTGTACTACGGAGTTCTCATGATGTCGAACTACCAGATAGTTATTTTAATTGTCTAATTGGATTATAAATCTCTCTAAAGAAACCACACCTTTTGGATTGGAAGAAACAACCATTTGAAAGAATTAATGTCAAAGGGTTACGCCAGAATTGTATCCAGGGTCTCAGAATCGGAATTAAAGATCAGCAGTGCCATAGAATTTTGTAGAAAAATGGTGATACCTCTCGAGAACTTGACGTATACATCATGGCAGTTATGATGTTCGGCCCCAGATGTTCATCAAATTGTTCTCAGTTCTTCAAGAATAATCATGCTGGGACCTTGCTGAAAAATATCCTGGAGCAGCGGACGGATTAACAAAACGGACATATGTGGACTATTTTAACAGCCACGATTCAGTTAATTCAGTTATACCAAAAAAATTAAGACGCTATTAAAATCGATGAATTTAAGATTAGTCGGAATGCAAATCGAATAGCCAAGAATTCCTCCAAAGAGCATCGGAGGAAAATGTTAATCAGAAGAGATTCAAAGGTTTTTTTTTCGGAATCTGAAGTGATCACAACCAAAACGGAAATGCTAAGGACTATAATGAAGATTTTTCGATCCACTTGGCCTTTTATATTATCCGTAGTCGGATCATCTTACAGGAAGTATGCCACGAAGGTCTTGACTGGGATGAGCCTCTTTCTGAAGATTTGACGTTGCTCTGATTGGAGTTCATCAGAGAGTTGCTTCTTCTTCTTCTTTGTGTGGCGCTACATTCCGGGGTGGACCTGGGCCTCAACCAACATGCCTCTCCAACTAGCGCGATCCCTGGCTAGCTGTCTCCAGTTTCGCACACCAAGTTGGTTGAGGTCCTTCTCCACTTGGGTGCGCCACCTTAAACGCGGGCGTCCTCTGTTGCGTTGCCCGACAGGTTCGGATTCGAAGATTCTTCGGGCCGGAGCTGTGGTGTCCATACGCTCTACATGACCTAGCCACCGTAGGCGTTGGATCCGTAGACGCCTAACTAGGCTCATGTCGCTGTACAGCCCGTACAGTTTGTGATTGAATCTTCTCCTCCAGAACCCTTCAACACAAACAGGACCAAAGATCGTGCGTAGAACTTTTCTCTCAAAGAGACCAAGGACTTCTTCATCCGCTTTCGAGATTGTCCATGCCTCCGCGCCGTATAGCAGGACTGGGATGATCAGAGTCTTATATAGAGTCAACTTGGTTCTTCGAGAGAGGGCTCTATTACTCAATTGCCTCTTGAGCCCGAAGAAACAGCGGTTGGCAAGAGTTATCCTACGCTTGATCTCAGTACTGATGTTATTAGTACAGTTTACTCCGGAGCCGAGGTAAGTGAAGTCCTTGACTACCTCGAAGTTGTAGCTGCCCATTGTGACGCTCTGTCCAAGACGTCGATGTTGTACGTCCTTTTTTGAGGACAGCATATACTTCGTTTTGCCCTCATTCACCGCCAGACCCATTTTAGCCGCTTCCGTCTCAATGTTAGCAAAAGCCTCACTGACGGCTCGCTGAGTTCTGCCAATCACGTCAATGTCATCGGCGTATGCTAACAATTGCACGGACTTCTGGAAGATCGTGCCTCTAGTGTTGGCGTGTGAGTTTCGCACGATCTTCTCCAGGACGATGTTAAAGAAATCACATGACAGCGCGTCGCCTTGTCTAAAACCTTTTTTGACATTGAAGGTCTCGGTGAGTTCGTTACCGACCTTGATGGAGCAGCGAGAGTTCTCCATCGTCATCCTGCACAGCCTGACGAGTTTGGCAGGAATGTCAAAACTAGACATGGCGTTGTATAGCTCGTCTCTATGCACGCTGTCATATGCGGCCTTGAAATCGACGAACAGATGGTGAGTGTCGATTTGCATTTCTTGGGTCTTTTCCAGGATCTGCCGTAGTGTGAATATTTGGTCTGTTGTGGACTTTCCTGGCCTGAAGCCACACTGATATGGACCTATCAGAATATTAATGAATGGCTTCAGGCGGGTACACAAAACGGCAGAGAAGATCTTATATGCGATGTTAAGAAGACTGATCAATCGATAGTTGGCGCAGTTGAAGAGGTCTCCTTTCTTGTGGATCGGGCAAACGATACTGAGATTCCACTCGTCGGGCATGCTTTCCTCAGACCATATCTTGCAGATGAGCTGGTGCATGCGCCCAACCAGATCATCTCCAGCTGCCTTAAATATTTTAGCGGGCAGACCGTCTGCTCCGGCAGCTTTGTTAGACTTCAGTCTTGATATTGCTACCTTGACCTCGTCTAAGTCTGGGGGACGGTATTCACGTTTGTCATCGTCCAGATTGAGTGGAACATTCTGCCTGACAGCGGTATTTTGGTCCTCATCGCCGTTTAACAGTCTGCAGAAATGATTTTTCCAGATTCTCAGTATCGACTGCGGCTCTACTACCAGATGTCCATTTCCATCCCGACAGGCTTCTGTCCGAGTTTTATATCCATTGGATAATTGTTTTACCCTTTGATAAAACTTTCGGACGTCATTCCTGCCATAACACCTCTCCATCTCCTCGACCGCGCACTTCTCATGCTCTTTCTTTTTTCTTCTGAGAAGCCGGTGCTCTTCCCTTCTCTTCTGTTCGTAGAGCTCACGAACAGCCCTCGTTGTTCGATGCAGCGTTGCCTTGTAGGCCTCCTGTTTGGCTGCATGTGCCTGCCTGCACTCGTCGTCAAACCATGGGTTCCTTCTAGGTGGTGTCGTAAAACCCAGCACATCAGTGGCAGCTTCTTTGATGGCTTCTTGACAACGACTCCATTCTTCTTCGATGGTTTGTGCTGGCGGCGTCGAACTAACAGAGAGTTTCTGGGAGACTCGGTCGGCAAAGATTCTGGCAGTCCGCTGCGATTGTAGCTTTGCGACGTCAAACCGTGGTGTTCGTTCTCGACTCCGTTGTTCTCCTGATATCCTGATTCTTACCTTGGCTACAACAAGGAAATGGTCCGAGTCAACATTGGCTCCTCGGAAAGTTCGGACATCGAGAATGCTGGAGGAGTGTCTGACGTCGATCGCAACGTGATCAATCTGGTTGACGGTTGATTGATCTGGGGACCGCCATGTCCCTTTATGGATGTTGAGGTGTGGGAACCGCGTGCTAGCAACAGAGAGGTTACGTCCCATGACAAAGTCCACCAGCCTTAGTCCGTTACTGGACGTGGTGTCGTGTAGGCTGTGTTTCCCTATGACTTTAGCAAAGATTTCTTCTTTACCCAGCTTAGCATTGAAATCTCCTAGAACGATCTTGGTGTCAAAGCTGGGGCATTGATCGTATGTTCTTTCTAGGAGATCATAGAAGTCATCTTTGCTAATATCATCTTTGTCCTCTGTCGGGGCGTGGGCGCATATCAGGCTGATGTTGCCGAATGTAGCCTTGATGCGGATTGTTATGAGGCGTTCGCTTTTACAGTCAAAGCTTAAAACTTTTTGCCTAAGTCTGCCTCGAACAACAAATCCACATCCAAATAAGCGCCTTTCTCTGCTGCAATCACCGTAGTAGATGTCGCAGTTTTTCATCCTCTTCTTGCCCGGCCCATTCCATCGCACTTCCTGGATGGCCGTGATATCTGCTTTATAGCAGTCAAGGGCCTCCGCGAGTTCTTCGGCTGCACGTGGCCTGTTAAGAGACCTCACATTCCACGTGCAGAACCGAAAAGCATGGTCATTTGTCCGTTTGCTGGGGTCGTCAACAGTAGATCGGTCAGTATCCGAGGCAAGTAGTCGTCTCTGAACAAAATTTTTTTACGTGGTAAGGGTGTTAACCCCACGCACAACCCCCAGCTGGGAGGCCAGGCCCATTTATTTTACCCTTGGGCGAAGGGTCCGGATGACTCCGGTATCGGTAACCTCGCTGAGGTTGTGAGTGCCGCCGTTGACCCTACACGATAGGGTTCCTCCGCCGCCAACTCTACTCCAAAATGCCGATATGACCTTGAAGGTAACCTTTTAGATCTGAGCTCCGAATATGTCAGAGTAGCTCTAAAAGGAGGTGTACCAGGTAGCTCTGGATGTCGCCGTTGGCTAATTTGATGATAAGCTCCTCCGCCGCCATCCGTAGAGAAGATGAGCCCTGATACAAACTCATCCACTCTTCCCCTCTCTCGTTTGCAGCCGCCAATGACGTCCCACGGGGGTTGGGTACCCCATCTTCAGTCGAAGGTGCTCGGCTCCCGGATTTCACCACGGGGAGGTGAGAGTAGGAGTTCATTGACAGAGGCTAAGTGCAGACGCCTGTGCCTGCATAAATCGCTTGTCAACGCTTCGAAATCAATCAGAGAGTTGCAGTACATTGAAAACGTTAAAATTTCTCGCAGTTATGTGTCGTGTAATCCAGCATCCAGAAGAGCGTTTGCTGCCTTAGCATACTTGTGTTTTGAGCTCCGTATGATGTGACATGTTGTTATGAAATGATGTATGGTGTGCGATGTTGTGTAACATAACTCCTCCCATCCTAGTGTGAAGCGTCGGCGGATAAAGCTGAATATGGATCCTATGATGCAGGTGAACAGAGGGAAGATTTGCGGATTATTGGTACTTTATCTTAGCTCGATGATGTCTCTGTTGGTTATATGTAACGGCTCTAATCTCTTTGTATTGAAATTTCCTATGACATGAGAAGAATTAATTTTAGTAAATATTGAAGAGTTTATTTGTATTTTGTCCCAAAATATATTTGATCTGCTTTCGTATTTTATATCATTGATGGATGGATTTCGCAGTCTTCGTAGTGCAGCAATACCGTTCCTGAGATTGTTTTGTTCTCTAAACCGCAAGTTGTAGATACGTCGGTGTTCGGTTAATTCGTCATTAATATATAGTTTTCTTCCGGTTGAGTTATACGCTGCAGGTTCGAATCCATTACGAGAGCGCAGGTAGCTGCTTTATTTTTGATTATATCGGGGATGCAACTGTCTGATGTGATATTATCGAATTTCCCTTTCTGGCAATTATAAACATGTTCGATCACCAACCATGGTTCGTCAATCATGTAATGCCCTTTATTAAAGTTCCTATTCCATTAATCAAACCTCTTTTGCTTCAATATCGAGGTAAAAGGGATTGGAGCTTGTTTTCTAATTCTCTAAATCTCAGATTTGTTACTTCCGTCATGGGGCAAGATTTCTGTTTCTGTTTATAAGTGTTACTGAAGTCCTGATATTTTTAACGTTTTATTTGTAGTCAGTCAAATTTACAACTGTAAAAATGTGATCAGTTAAAAATATAAATTTACAACATGTAAAAATTTGACATACGATTCAATTACCCGTGCAGGGCCTAATTTCATAGTTAACAGACCTTGACTCTTCGAAAGATCCTGTATCTCTATTCGCTGACCAATGATTGGGGTTAACCTGAAATTTACGTTTTTTTTTATTAATTTGTTTTTATGAGCTTTCCTATTATTTTTAATCAAAAGAGTTACTTTATTATTTGCTACAACCTGTAACTTCTTGGCTCTTGGAGTCATTTTATTTCTCCTATTTTTATCAAAATCGGGTGATGTTTCACTGTTCATATTCACTTTGCTTATAATCGATTCATTATGGTTTTCTATCTTGATTTTAATTTCAGCGCATAGTTTCTCCTGATATTTTTTTAATTTATTTAAATAATCGTGCACAGAATTGGGTTGTATGGCCCTATTAAATTTGTAATTTCTTCCCGTTATAAGTTCTAAAGGTGTTAAGTTTGTAACTGAGTGTACTCAGTTGTTGTAAGTAATGAGAGCTTCATTCAATATAACCCAAGGTATTTGGCGATTATTTTTATCATAAGTAATTCTATAGATTTCGGTCAAAGTTGAATGCAATCTTTCAACTTGAGAATTACCTGTAGAATTTTGTGAGGTTGTTATAAAGGGTGATTTTTTAAAAACTTTAGGAAAGTTTTTCAAGAACAACACATAAAATTCAGAAAAATGCATAAATCAATCTTTATTTGAATCGATAGTACGGTCCATATAATTTAATGTTTGAAGATTATTTCATGCAAATGTTGACCTTGACTGCGCCTCAATTAGTCCAATTTTGGCATACTCTTTCCAACATTTCGGCCAGTATCTCACTAATAAATGCTTCAATGTTGTCTTCCAATGCGTCAATTGAGGTGGGCTTGTCTTTATAGACATGAGCTTTAACAAAGCCTCACAAAAAATAGTCCAAAGGCGTTAAATCGCACGATCTAGGCGGCTAATTTTGGGATTTTTATTATTATTTCTATCATTTTTGGGAAATAATATGTTCTATGGAGGTGGCAAAAAATTTAATTTATACCACGATGATTACTATCTGTATGGTATTAGTTTATAAGAGCATCCTGTTGATCACTATCTTTTATGCCATTTATCTTTTCCATACACCGTATTAGTCTAAATACCTTAATATTTGCAAAATATTTTGAAAAAAACTATGAACTATGTTAAAGCTCTGATCGCCTGTGTAAATAGCTGTAAGTTTGTGAGGGTTGAGGTATTCATTCAAAATAGTGATGATTACCTTTTCATCTAATAAATCTGGTTGCCTCATATACGTCTGCGTTTTGTTTGAAAGAAGACATTATAAATCATGGAGGGTTTTACTGCGCAATTTGTTCCATCATCGACATTTTCGTGAGCAGAGTGCTACCAGTATGACTTCGTTTATACCGGGATATCATTTTCCGTTTTAATCTTGTGTTTAATAACATTAGAGAACGATAATTTTTGATTTTCCATGAAGAAAATATCATCAAAATTCCTGCACATTCCTCTCCTCATCGTTGAGTTGGTCTACCCTTATTAATTTGGTAATATCAGTTTCGGACATGAGTTTGTTCATCGTTTTGGCTAATATTGATACTATTCACTTCTATAACAATTTCGAACTTTTCTGACTTGATTGGTTGCTCTACAAATAACTTTTGTTCCACCTGGCAATTGTTTATTACTTCAATTTGGCTATACCAATTATGGGATTGATATATGACTTCTGGTATTTGCAGAAAGTGTTAATTTTTGTTGGCTTTATGTAGATCTCGCCATCCTTTTTATCAACTGGTAATCTTGCTATTATTTTAGAATTTGCTGGGATCATGTATACTTTGGACATTAAATTTGGTTTAATTGATAGGGGAATAATTACGTTTTTAGTTTTCAATAGCTTATTAGGTAAATCGGTGGTTGCTGATAACTGTTTAAGGGTTTCAAGGCTTATTAATCCATTAAAGTTGTTATGGAACTTAAAGAAAAGGAATTTGATAGGTTCAATTAATTTAAGTTCAGGAAATGAACAAAATTTTATTTACTTATTAAACTACTTAAATTGAAAATTATTTTTTTGGTGTGTTTGCACAGGTCTTGGAAGTGTTTTAGCATTTCCACTGGCAACATCCATTGGCACTGAACTTGCTAGCTTGTTATTAGAAGAAAAAGTAGAGGCATTAGGTGTTGGATTATAGAATTTATTGATTTGCTGAGAAGGAAATTGTGGGCGGGGTGACTGTTGAAATAATCCGAATTGAGGTTGATATTAGTGGGAAAGCTTAAATTGTGGTTGCTGATATTGAAATTGGTTATTTTGGAACCTTGGAAGTTGAAAAGATCCTAACTGAAGAGGTTGTATTGGTTTAATTTGTGAGTTTAGTCTAAAGATTCGTGCGTTAGTTTTGTGGTGGATCTGTGGTATAGAAGGCTTTGCTAACATTCTGTTTTTCATATAAAAAGCATTATGTTCTTTGATACAATAGTTCAATGCTTCCATAATAGTTGAGGGTCTCATTGCTCTGGTTGTTGAACCCAATGGTTCTTTCAGACCAATGACGAAAGTATTTAGGGACATATCTGAATACAACCTTTGTCTTGCTGTTACTACGGAGGGTTCTTTTTCGTGCATTTGTACATGAATTGTCATAGCGGATAGTAACTCAATTATTTTAGAGTAGAATGTTTCTACGGAGGGCATGGGCCTGTGCATCCAGGGCAAAGTTGTTGATTGCTCTCAACTTGGCGAGATGCCAGCAACGATCCCTGTAAATGCACAGGTCAAGTTGACATACAGCCTCCCCGCGGCGCCCTCTGGATAACCTCTACTGCAGCCGCTTAGAGGTGAACCAATGTATGCAGCGACCTCTTGTCCGGGGGTTTAAACCAGGACCCGGTCCTCCAGGTTCGGGGGTTTCGCGTGGGGTTAACTTCCCCACCGTGTAAAACTCGCAATAGTTCAGAGACGGCAACAAGCCTCGGATACGGATGACCCTACTGCTGACGACCATAGACAACGAAATAAGGATAACGATTTTCGGTTCTGCACGTGGAATGTGAGGTCACTGAACAGACCACGTGCAGCCGATGAACTTGCGGAGGCCCTAGAAGCCTATAAGGCTGACATCACCGCCATCCAAGAGGTGCGATGGGATGGGCCGGGCAAAAAGAGGAGGAAAAACTGCGATATATACTACGGCGATTGCTACAAAGAGCGAAGGCAGCGCTTGTTTGGATGCGGTTTTGTTGTTCGAGGCAGACTTAGGCAAGAAGTCTTAAGCTTTAGATACATAAGCGAACGCCTCACAACAATCCGCATCAAGGCAACATTCGGCAACATCAGCCTAATTTGCGCCCACGCCCCAACGGAGGACAAGGACGATGATAGCAAGGATGACTTCTATGATCTCCTAGAAAGAACATACGATCAATGCCCCAGCTACGACACCAAGATCGTTCTAGGAGATTTTAATGCAAAGCTGGGCAAGGAAGAAATCTTTGCTAGAGTCGTCGGTAAACACAGCCTACACGACAACACGTCCGACAATGGACTCAGGCTGTTGGACTTCGTGACGGGGCGAAACCTCACTGTAGCCAGCACGCGGTTCCCTCACCTCAACATTCACAAAGGGACCTGGCGGTCCCCTGATCAATCAACCGTCAACCAGATTGATCACATTGCGATCGACGTCAGACACTAATCCAGTGTCCTCGATGTCCGAACGTTCCGAGGTGCTAACATCGACTCGGATCATTACCTTGTTGTAGCCAAGGTCAGAACTCGGATATCGATTGTACAACGGAGTAGAGCAAGACCAAAACAGTTTGACGTTGGAAAGCTACAATCGCAATCGACCGCTGGGAACTTCTCGGATCGAGTCTCCCTGAAGCTCTCAGAGAGTCCAACCCTGCCAGGCGAAACAATCGACGAACAGTGGAACCGTTGTCAAAACGCCATTAGAGAAGCTGCCTCTGATGTGCTGGGTTTTAAAATGCCACCTAGAAAAAACCCATGGTTTGACAACGAGTGTCGGCAGGCGCATTCAGCGAAGCTAGCAGCATATAAGGCGACGCTGGATAGAAGGACGAGAGCGGTTCGTGAGCTCTACGAACTTAAAAGAAGGGAAGAGCACCGGCTTCTCAAAAAGAAAAAGAAGGAGCATGAGAAGCGCGCGATCGAGGAAATGGAGAGGTGGTACGGAAATAATGTCCGAAAGTTTTACCAGCGGGTGAAACAACTATCCAAAGGGTACAAACATCGGACAGAAGCCTGTCGGAACGAAGAGGGGCAACTCGTAGTAGAGTCGCAGTCGATACTGAGAATCTGGAAGGATCACTTCTGCAGACTGTTAAACGGCGAAGAGGACACCAATACCGCTGTCAGGCAGAATGTTCCACTCCACGCAATGGACGACGATAGAAGAGAATTCCGTCCCCCCGATCTAGACGAAGTCAAGGTAGCGATATCGAGACTGAAGTCGAACAAAGCTGCTGGAGCGGATGAATTGTCCGCGGAACTGTTTAAGGCAACTGGAGATGATCTGGTTGGGCGCATGCACCAGCTCGTCTGTAGGATATGGTCGGAGGAAAGCATGCCCGACGAGTGGAATCTTAGTATCGTTTGCCCAATCCACAAGAAAGGAGACCCCTTTGACTGCGCCAACTATCGGGGGATAAGTCTCCTTAACATCGCCTACAAAATCTTCTCTGCCGTTCTGTGTGAGCGCCTGAAACCATTCGTCAACAACCTGACAGGTCCTTATCAGTGCGGTTTCAGGCCTGGGAAGTCCACTATCGATCAAATTTTCACATTACGGCAGATCCTCGAAAAAACCCAAGAGATGCAGATCGACACCCACCACCTATTTGTCGACTTTAAGGCCGCATATGACAGTGTGCATAGAGACGACCTATACAACGCCATGTCTAGTTTTGACATCCCTGCCAAACTCGTCAGATTGTGCAGGATGACGATGGAGAAATCTCGCTGCTCCATCAAGGTCGGTAACGAACTCACCGAGACCTTCAATGTCAAAAAAGGTTTTAGGCAAGGCGACGCGCTGTCATGTGACTTCTTCAACATCGTGTTGGAGAAGATCGTGCGAAACTCACACGCCAACACTAGAGGCACGATCTTCCAGAAGTCCGTGCAATTGTTAGCATACGCCGATGACATTGACGTGATTGGCAGAACTCAGCGAGCCGTCAGTGAGGCTTTTGCTAACATTGAGACGGAAGCGGCTAAAATGGGTCTGGCGGTGAATGAGGGCAAAACGAAGTATATGCTGTCCTCAAAAAAGGACGTACAACATCGACGTCTTGGACAGAGCGTCACAATGGGCAGCTACAACTTCGAGGTAGTCAAGGACTTCACTTACCTCGGCTCCGGAGTAAACTGTACTAATAACATCAGTACTGAGATCAAGCGTAGGATAACTCTTGCCAACCGCTGTTTCTTCGGGCTCAAGAGGCAATTGAGTAATAGAGCCCTCTCTCGAAGAACCAAGTTGACTCTATATAAGACTCTGATCATCCCAGTCCTGCTATACGGCTCGGAGGCATGGACAATCTCGAAAGCGGATGAAGAAGTCCTTGGTCTCTTTGAGAGAAAAGTTCTACGCACGATCTTTGGTCCTGTTTGTGTTGAAGGGTTCTGGAGGAGAAGATTCAATCACAAACTGTACGGGCTGTACAGCCACATGAGCCTAGTTAGGCGTCTACGGATCCAACGCCTACGGTGGCTAGGCCATGTAGAGCGCATGGACAACACTGCTCCAGCCCGAAGAGTCTTCGACTCCGAGCCAGTGGGACAACGCAATAGAGGACGACCACGAACCCGATGGCGCACTCAAGTGGAAAAAGACCTCAACCAACTTGGAGTGCGAAATTGGAGGCAGCTGGCTAAAGATCGTGCCAGCGGGAGAGGATTGTTGACCGAGGCCCAGGTTCACCCCGGACTGTAGCGCCACAAGAAGAAGAAGAAGAAGAAGAATGTTTTTACGCTATCGTTATTCTGCCTTAAATTATGCAAATCAGGTTGTTTCTGTGTTAATGTCTGATGAACTTAAATTATTATTGCCTGTAGCCAGAGTGGCATTGGCCGATTGTTATATTTATAAAAAATAAAGTTTTTAATTGATCTGAATCGATAGTTCCGTAACCCACGGCACTGTCTGATTCAATTTTGAAAGGCGATTTGTATGGATTCTGAGTATTGTTCCCAATAAATCTGTACTTGAGCATTTGATATTAGTTGGAAATAAGGATATTTACGATTACATGCAGATGATGAGCCACAATCTCATTGTCCGTTGTCGTAGGTTCTCGAACTGAGGGTTTAACAACCGCTGAGAGCTGGTTTCACTCACCTCCGTTTTCACTGGATTTATATATATATATATTCTTTCAGGTATAGCTGTGCACAGCTATTCCAACAATAAATATGCAAATATGTCGTTATGATATGCATTTCTTTTGGTTTGGATTCACTACCAGTTGGAATATATTGCGTAGTTTTTTTTACGATGAACTGTGGTACAACTCTACGTATATTAAATCGCACTCCCGTGTTCCGTGTGCGAATACTTGGATACACTTTGTATCCTACCGACTGCGCCAATTAAATACACAATAGGAGCAACTTCGAAAAAAAATGAACTTTATTCCGTGAAAGACAAAAATTAAATGCACAATTTCAACTTAAGCTACGAGTATATAAAATGTTTTGCGAATTGAAATGAATGTTGGAACGGAAATTCTGAACATGATTAGCAAATGAACATTCCCACATTTGGAAAGCCAAAAGTTTTAGGTTTTTGTGGTTTAAGTGACAATTATTTGGCAGAAAGAATTTACAAAAAAACATACCTTAGCAAAACTTTGGTAAGTGTGCAAGAAATTACATTACATAAAGTTAGAGTACAGAAAATATGAATAACAGTGTATGGTGTGATATGTTGAGTTGCACAAATGTGTGCAAGATATTACATTACATAAATGTAGAGTACAGAGATTATGAATAACAATGTATGATGTGACATGTTGTTATGAATGACAGTGTATGGTTTGAGATCTTGTGTTACATAACTCGTGTCCTATGCTATAATAAATGAGCTGCAATCAATTTTTCGTGATAGATGGAAAATTGGCTGAAAGGAAGCCATTCATCACACCGGAAGAGTTTGAGCATGCTAAAAACTGGATGTACAGATGCATTCAAGCAGATGCTTCTGGTGAAAAAGTGGCAGCCCTGTTTAAAAAAAAGAATATTAGCGCTTCGAGTACGATTGCGGCTTTCTCATCCTCTATGGATGAAAAAGGGACATTCGCATGAGTTCTCTTACTCGGATAGCAGCTTTATCCTATGTGGCACGAAATCCAGCCATTCTTCCGAAAAGGGATCACCTTGTAGATCTGCTCATCGCCTTTACCACGAAAGGAGTCTTCGTATGAGCAGGTCTACAGTTATATTAGACTTTCGGGATAGTGATTGGATTGTCAGCTCTGGAGCGGTGGTGAAAAGAGTCGAATCGAGATGTAACACATCTAATCGGTTGAAATCAAAGCCAATGGTGCCTCTTATGTTGCAATTACGTACCTGGGGCACGCTAAACTTTTCATTTGAAACCCTTCACCCATGTTGGAGTCGACTGCTTTGAACCTAAGCTGGTAACATTTCGAAGAAGGACTGGCAAACGTTATGGCATATTTCTCATGCCTCATGCTGTTCAAATAGAACTACTCAACGATATGAACCTATATCAGTGCATTATGGGATTGCGCTCAACGTTAATCGTGTCGTCACTTAGGTCGCGTATAGCCATGGAATTGTCGCAGTGAGTATGCTGCAAAATACAAAGGAATTCAGTGGCGTTTTATTCCAGCATATTCACCATGGATGGGAGGAGTTTGTGAACGTTCTATGCAAATTGTAAAAAAGACTGTGGGTCAAGCCCTTAAAAGTGTACAACTTCGGGAAGATGTGCTGAGGGATGTGATTACTAGAGGCACAGTATCAAATAAATCGAAGACCTTCAACACACGTTCCTCTTAATCTGGAGGATCCGATGCCTTTAATACTAAATGGTATGCTCTTTCGGATGGCCTGGGCATCAAGGACCAACATATAGATTGCTCTCAACTTAGGGAGACAGTAGCAACCGCATGCAGCTGAAATTCTGGAGCCGCCCCTTGTCCATGGTTTGGTGGTTAAGCGAGCCGAGCAGATGAAATAAGGACAACAAGGGACAATGATGAAAAACTGCCATATTTATTGCTGTGATTGTTACAAAAACCACAGCAGAATAAAGCCTTGAGCTTGAGGTCTATTAGCGAACGTTTGGTGACGATCCGAATCAAGTCCAAATTGACCAACATAAGCCTCATATTTGCACACGCCCCGACAGAGGAGAAGGATGATGCAATTGAAGAATAACGAAATAGAACGCCCGTTGCTCCGTCAAGATGGGTAAAGATTTTACCAAGACCTTTCTTTCTTTTCTCTAACAACTCATCGCATATGCCGATAACATTTACATCATCGGGAGAACACAACGGGCTGTCAGTGGCTAGAACAGAGGATCACAAAGGCCAATCTCTGTATTTTTTTGGATTTGGCCCATTGAAGAATAAAGCGCTCTCTCGAAGAACAAAGATATCCCTATAGAAGACCTTGACTGTCCCAGCTGTATTGCGCAGAGCCATGGACACTAACTAAAGCGGACGAGGATATTCTTGGTCGCATCGAGAAGAAAGCCCTTTGAATTAGCTTTGGTCCCGTATGTACTGATGGTGGTTGGAGGAGGAGACTGAACGACGAACTGTACGGGCTGTACAGCAATATCGATCTGGTCGAACGAGTTCGAACATTTCGTCCCCGATGGCTAGGTCACGTAGAGCGAATCGAAATCAATGCTCCGGCCGGGAAAGTCTTCGATTCCAACCCCGAGGGACAACGCGGTAAAGTAAGACTACTCCTACGGTGGCAAACGCAGCTAGAAGGGGACCTCAGTTGAACGTGCGTGTCTGGAAGCAACTAGCACAAGACCGGGCTAGATTGAGAGGCATGTTGTCTGAGGCCCGGGTCCACACCGGAATGTAGCGCTAGCCAATTAAGAAGAAGGTTTGCTGTTTGGAATGGATAATCGGGACGTTGCTGCTACAGAGATTGTCTCCGAAAAAGATCAGTACAGCATATTGTCTTCTCTCACAATATCTGATCACACAGCTGACAAAGCTTTGGTACCAGGACTACTTGTTAGCTATAACAGGCGCACAAAGTGATTTTTTTGAATTGTACTCGAGAAGGGCCAAACCAATCAACATATCTTTTGTAGTTTTGGAGAAGGCATACGACCAAGCGCCTCGGAGTAAACTCTGGAGTGTTCTGCAGAAGTACAAAATTAAAGGTTCTCTTTTGAGGGCCATTCAGTCGCTATACATAAACTGCTGCAGCTCTGTCCGTGTTCTTCTTCTTCTTCTTTGTGTGGCACTACAGTCCGGGGTGGACCTGGTTCTCAACCAACAAGCCTCTCCAACTAGCGCGATCTCTAGCTAGCTGTCTCCAGTTTCGCACACCAAGTCGGTTGAGGCTTCTCCACCTGGATGCGCCACCTTAAACGCGGGCGTCCTCTGTTTCGTTGCCTCACTAACTGTACGGTGCTGTTTCGTTTGCAGTACATTCGGGGTTGGTTATGTAAGTTAAATTTTTATTATTTAAAATTTATTAAAACAAATTATGGTTTTTCTGAGTCTAAACCTCTTTATTGTTACAGTTCAAACTTAAGACTAATTTACAATATTCATTTTATTCATTACTATGCCTTTGCCCTAGTGCCAGCCAGACCACTTCATCGGGGGTCATGTTGCATCCCGTTCGTTGCTGGAATTTCGCGGTGTCTCTTCCGATGAATTTTGTCCACACGTTGTCGACTGCAAGTGTTCTGCATTCGAGCGATGGAATGTGCTTACTCAGGTTACTTCGTCTGGGTTGCATCTTCGTCGTTAACTCTTCCCCTCTTTGCATCGATTGATTCGCGTTGGCCTTGGTGGTAAATGCCTTTTGGATGTTCAGCATCTTTTGTTGGTATGACTAAAGTTGGTTGAGATGTAGTGGGTGCCCTTATCATCTCAGTTTTCTTTTTTCTTTTCTTTTCGGTGTTGTTAATGTGGAGTTCTTTAAGGTTTCCCTTATTGACTGCAGGTTGAGCAATGACGAGTAGAGGTTTATACTTGTATGCCGTTATACTTGAATAAATTTCCTCTCCGATGATAACCGTTGCATTATCGATTTTTATTAAGAATGTTTCTGTGACATTCATGTCCTTGTCGTTGATCCGGATAGTTTCGTTATACTGGTTCCGCATCAGGATACTAGGAGAGATCACTTCAACTGTGGGAATGTGGTGACTGTTTATTTCGGTGCAATCAGAAATGGTGCTCTTCAGAAGATTAGGTATGCAGGTACTGCTGGTTGGATCTATAATGCTGTTGCTAGGGCATTTGTTCATATTTGAGAAAGGTTTACAATTGTTTTTAGTTCCATACATTTTGTTTTCACATTTTGAAATTTGTTTGTACTTTATTTTATAAATTACATTATTAATTGCCTTTACAGGTCTTATAATTAAGGTTTTACATTTTTAATGTTTTATTAATGGTAGAGCTACAATGTAAACGATAGAACTCTTATTACCTGCTATCTTTATGTAAGCAAGTTCTTTCATCATTTCATCTGTATTTTCAAAAGGTACATCTTCTTTTTGTACAGTGTTTGTTAAGGTTTCTATTTCAACATAAGATAAAATATGTGGGCTTATAACTCCACTTTTCGCCCAAATTATGGCATGCGATATTTATAATCTCGTCTTTCACAAATCTTATTTCATATTCTAATTCTTTCATTAAGCAATCTTTCATTTTTTCATTATTTTTTAATTCTCTGATAGTTTTATTGGTTATGAACTTTATTAATTACGATCTGCTTATTATTGTTTAACAAAATATTGTTTAGTTTGTTTCTTATTAAATTGTAGTCGTCATGGTCAGGGTTGCCTGCCAACCATTTCCATTCGGTACCGATAAAATTTAGTGCTCTTCTTTTTCTAATCGGTTTTAATCTTTTCAGGATATTTTGAGTTTGAGATAGGTCATGTAAAAGGAGGGAATAGTTGTGTTGATTGATATTGGAATGAAGATTGCGTGATAGATCGTCGATCAAATTCTCATAAGTTTTTAAGTCAATGTAGTGTGCTAACTTCAAACTTCCTGTTTGGATTTTAGTCATTGCTGCTCTTATGATGACTACACGGGAACTGGTGTAGTCCAGCAACTGGACATCTGCCAAACATTCTATGATTTTTAGTCTAAAATGCGTAAGAAGGCAGAGAAAGGAATAGTTAGATTCTGGGGTTAGGCTAATTTCGTATGTGACCCTTGTGCACATTCTTACCGGATTTTATTTTGATTGTTGTATCAAAATTTTCTTCTACTATTTCTTTAGAGTAACGTTTTGATCCGATTCTTTTATCGTGCTTTACGTAAACTATACCTCCGGGATTGTTTAATGTCAGATCTCTTCTTATTCTGGTATTTCATGTCGGGTTTTCTGTTTTTGTACCAATCGTTCGATGTTATTCAAACGCGTTCTTTCGTATTCCTTTGGTCCGGTTTTGGTTTATGGTTCTGCCAAAGAACAAGTCAACTGGTCGTTTTTGCATGGTCGTATGGAATGAATGATTGTACTCACAAACTGATCTTTCAAGTAATTCTTAAAAGTGTCTTTTAATGACGTCGTTCTTCAGACATCGCATGATTTCTGATAGAGTGGAGTGGGATCTTTCCATTTGTCCATTAACCTCGCTTTTGTATGGAGGTGTCGTGAAGACTGTTATGCCGAGTTCGTCTTGCAGCATAGAAAGTATTGAAGTGGAGTTGAGTGATTTTTCAATCCAGGAAAGTAATATCGTTCGATGGTCTGTTTTTTATTCTCAGTTGGACCGCGATGGGCTCTATAGTGAGTTTCTATAATAATTTCTTCCTGTCTGTCAGTAGATGAAATATCTTCTACGCGTGTATCTTATTTTGTAGTTAGAGAAATGTATGAATTTTGCCCATGACTCTTTCAGGGGCGGAAATACCGTTTACTACTGCTGGATCCAAAAACCTTTTGAATATACCTATAAGGTTTTCTTTATTCCGGATCAGTTATTACATGCCTACGAAAGTTTCTAAAAGGTGTTTCCATTAGGTGTTCACTCGTGACACCGAGTTCAAGGACTACCTGATTTTGAAATACGTTGATCGGTGCTTCTACGCAAGGAAGTAAGTTCTGTGGTGAACTTTCACTGCTGTGCTGTGTTGCCGTCAACGAGTTTATTTGAGGATTGAGTGGTGGTCGAGACAGATCATCTGCCACAACATTTGATATACCGGGCTTGTATTGTAGGGTGTAGTCATACTCTTCAAGAATGGCTTTCCACCTTTTCATCTTAATATTTGTGTTTTTATTGCTTAGAGCAAATGTAAAACGTTGGTGGTCTGTGTAGATGTGCACGTGAGCTGTACCGTAAGGGTAATTTCTTAGCGAGTTGAGGGCCCGAATTATTGCCATCATTTCTTTTTCGTTTGTGGCGTAATGTTCCTCAGTTTTGCAAAACGTTTTAGAAATGAAGGTTATCGCACGTTCACCTTGGGATAGCACTGCGTAATTCGATGCAACTGTAGTGAGCTCGAAGTTCTCTTTGAAACAGGGATATGCAAGCACAGTATCCTGTGAAGCTAGTTAAGATTTAAGTTTTTCGAAGACTTCAATGGCTTCAGAGTTCATTTGAATTAGCTTCTTGCTAGATACGTTTTTCGAAATGCGTCCATCTTCTCCTCGTAAGAATGATGAAAGAGGTTTCGCAATTTTCACATAGTCTTTCACGAAACGGCGATAATATTCTGAGAGTCCTAAGAATGAGCGGAGATCTTTCAAGGTTCGTGGTTGGGGAAAATCGACTATGGCTTTTACTTTTGCTGGATTTGTTTTGATACCGTTTTGAGATACGATGAAGCCGAGAAATTCGACTTCTGCCTGAAAAAATCTACACTTGTCCAATTGGACTTTTAAATTTGCTTCATTGAGGGTACGGAAAATGGTTCTCAAATTTTCGGCATGTTCTTCCTCGGTTTTCCCAGTTACAATTATGTCATCGATGTATATTGAACATATATCTCCGATATGGTCATGAAGAATGTCATCGAGAGCACGTTGGAAAAATGGCCGGCGCATTTTTTAAGCCTAACGGTAGGCGTACGAATTCGAATTTTCCAATGCAAATGGAAAATGCCGTTTTCTCGATGTCAGCTTCCTTGAGCGGGGTTTGATGGAAGCCGCTTTTGAGATCGAGTACTGAAAAGTACAAATTATTTCCCAATTGGGAGAGAATCTCATTTATATCTGGAATCGGGTATCGATCTGAGTCAGTAACCAGGTTCAATTTGCTGTAATCAATGACTAATCGGTATTGCGTGTTTCCAGGCGAGTCTGGTTTTTTTGACACTATCCAGATAGGAGAGTTATTTGGGGACCGAGATGGTATAATTATGCCATCTTCAAGAAGTTTCGAGATCTGTTTCTCTACTTTATGTTTCAGGGACATAGGAAACTGGTAAAATTTGGAAAAGACTGGAGACTCTGAGGTTATTCTTATTTTTCCAACGATTCTCGTAGTGAAGGTGAGCTTCTCATCTGGTTCCGAAAATAAGTTGGGAAAATCGTCGACGAATGCTTGTACGATTTTCTGCTGGGTGTGAATGATACAGATGTTTGTCTCTGGGTGCAATGAATTAACTGATTGAACATTCATTTGTATGATTTTGATTTTTTGTCCATCGAAAATACTCGTGTAGTTTTCTTTGGCATAAATAAAAGCGGACAATTATTTTAGGCCGTCATTGCCTAAAATTGCGTGAAAAGATCTTAATGTGGGGAGCAAGAGAAATTTAATGTTTAGTTTTCAAGGTCGAAAAGGTAGGTTTCGATATGATGAGTTATTTTGGTATTACCACCGACTGACAGCATAGAATGCTTCATCATTCGTAATGGGATTGTCTACGTGGGAAGACTGAATGTAATTCCGATTTGAACCTGTGTCTATTAGGATTTTCATAATTTTGCCACTCTTCGTCTTTCCTTCGATATAAGGCAGCGAAGAGGCAGTTAACCTAAAAAATGTAGGTCGTTAAATTCATCAGCTAGGTCGTTTAATGGGTCGGAGCTTGCACCTTGGTCCATTTCGATCTAGCTCCGGATCCACTGGTTGTTCATAGTTGTTTGAGGAGTCCGTTTCTATATAGAAATTTGTCTGGTTGTTTTGGGGAAATTGGTTGGGCTTCTGCACTTGCTGCTGATATCTGGGTACTGAATTCCTTGGCGGGAGCTGGTTCGGCTGATTTCTTGATTGAAAACTTCAGTGGTCGGCTGGTTCCTGTTTCGTAATGGGATTTGCTGGTCGAACCGGTGGGTGTCTTGGTTGGAATGAAGGAACTGCATTTTGAGGAAATTGTTGTCTTGGTACAAAAGGATGCCTGTATTGTGGAAAGGGTTGAGCATGCGGCGTGAAACTTTGTTGAAACGAATTACGCAGCGGTGCGAATCGAACATTCGGTTGTGGAAATCTCTTTGGTTTAGGATGGTGAACGCTTACTATTCTGAAATTTTGGTTTTCCAATTTCAAACAAAGGTTAAGCGCATGAGGTAGATCTAAGGGTTCTCTTATGGCGAGGAGGTGTGGTTGGTCTTAGTCCACGGATAGTCTACCCGATATTCTACTAAGAATCAGTGATAATTTGGAGAAGGAAGAGGAGATATCAAAAAGGGAATAGAGATCGAAGCCGAAGAAATTATTTCGCACTATACTTTAATTTACGAGCACACTTTCTTATATTATAACTATCTTAAATTTCTTAACTTATTATTCTTATATCTATTCTTATTCTTAAACTATTCACTTTAAATCTTATTCAAAGATTTCTGAAATTGGTCAATTAGTAAAAAAAATAAACTAGTTAACAGTATAAGTATCAGCAACATTCCCACGCTGGTGAAGGGGATGCGATTTCCGTTTGTCCGGCTACTCCCGGTGGCTAACAATCCCTCGTTGCACAGATTTTTTCGGGGGCAATAGAGGCGTTCTTAGGGCCTTCTAACACAGTTGCTGATGTGTGTTCACTAGCGGCGGGCTACTTAAGGCCGACTTATGGATTTTTATCAGTTACACGGCACTTCATTTTTTTTTCACGGCGAGCTAACACAGATCGACTTACGCGATGTAAGGTTACTGACGACTCTTAATCGCGGCGCTTAACTTCCCTAACGGGTCCCTGCTCGGGCGCCAGTTAAATTTTTATTATTTAAAATTTATTAAAAAATATTATATTTTTTCTGAGGCTAAACTTCTTTAATGTTACACTTCAAACTTAAGACTAATTTGCAAAGTTTATTTTATTCATTACTATGCCTGTGCCAGCCAGCTGCATCGGGGGTCATGTTGCATCCCGTTCGTTGCTGGAATTTCGCGGTGTCTCTTCCGATGGAATTTGTCCAAATTTGTCGACTGCAAGTGTTCTGCATTCGAGCGATGGAATGTGCTCACTCAGGTTACTTCGTCTGGGTTGCATCTTCGTCGTTAACTTGTATAACTTTAAAGTGGTGACGGCAGGGCGCTGTCTCGTTCGCTTGCAACACAACACCCATTAAATGATTTCCCCGCCGGCACTATGTACAGGAACCCATTTACTCCATAGAATTTGGCGGTGGTGGTGGTTTGTGTGTAGCGTTAATATAGCGACGGATTATAGCTACCGATGGTATTCGATTGTTTCCCGCAGATGGCGCTTTAGGTTGATTCTGTCCAGGTCACACTACCCACCATCTAAACTTGTTCGTCCTGAACAAGATTCGAAGTGGACGACTTTCATTATTGCCCTGCTGCCGCCATTCCATTAGATCTCGTACACTACATCATTGATCCGTTTTATTACCTTATACGGCCCCTCCCAATGCCTGTGTAGCTTGGGTGACAGTTCTTTCTTCCGATTGTGAAGCAACACCAATTGTCCCTCTCCAAAGCCTCCAGAATTTGCCTTGATGTCATATTGCCTTCATTTTTTCGCTTATGAGGAGTGTACTCATCCTTATGTCTCGATGAATCTGGTCCAGAAATTCTTTGACGGGAAACAACTCTTCTTCCTTTGTTGATTTGCCAAACCTCAAGTCTCCTGGAAGCATTAAGTGCGATCCGAAAATTGCCTTTGCCGGTGATGTTGATGTCGTGTCGTTGATAGCAGATCGGTATGCCATAAAAAAGACGGGTTTTGTTCGTCCCAGATATGTTGATTTCTGTCGACCACTTTCCTTTAATACTTAATACATGCTGTCCGACTGTGGATGCAACGGTGTTATCCCTATCTTATGTGTGCCTAAGGTCTGATATACTTCCGTGAAGACTGCGGACTCAAAATGTCTTCCCTGGTCCGAGTGCAGCTAAAAGGGAACACCGAAACGACATATCCAATTGAGGAAGATTGTATCTACACAAGTCTTTGCTTCCTCATTCGCGGTCGATGGGATTGTGAGTGAGCTTAGTATGTGAGGACGTGTTTTAGTTCTACACAATGTAGGGCAACTGGATAAAAACGACGAGATTGTCATAATGGGTGACTTAAATATTAATGTGAAAGATCTGAGTTCATACGGTGTAATGGAATAGCTATAGATGCTGGCTTCACTAGGGATGATGAATGTAATTACTGAGTACACCAGGGTTGATTTGAAAACTGGCTCAAAGTCGATAATTGATCATGTTCTAACAAACACAATGGATTACCACATTTACTCAGGTGTAATCGAATGTAGTATCATCCAGTATTATACTTCGCAGGCGTAAATAGATCAGCAATAGAAGACAAATGGGTTAGTTCGTCATACATACGTAACACACACGTAACTGAACTCATTCGTCAAGCAAATTGGAACGAAGTTTTAAATGAAAGCGATGCCACTTCACTTTACCAAAAGTTTCTAAATAAAATGGAGGATATATACAAAAAGGCAATATCAATAAGAACAATACAAAATAGAAGAAAACACAATCCATGGATGTCTCCCAACTTGATTGACAAATGCAGAAAGAGAGACGAACTCTACCGAAGGTGGAAAAACAATAGATTAAGCCGATCCTTTGAAATTGAATATAAGAACTACCGAAACAAACTCAACAAAGAAATATCTACGCACAAATGGCTCTTTTACAACACTAAGTTCGGACAAATAAGATCAGACTCTTGTAAAACATGGAGTTTGATAAACGAAATAATGGGAAGAAAGAAACCCGGCGTAGACGAAATCATCACGAAAAACTTTCCCAATAAATCTGGACTCACCAGTTTAACTAGTGAATGCGCCAAACTCTTCAATACGCAGGTCTTAAATATAATACACCATTGTGATTTGAAAACATCGATGCACATCAACACTGACTTAGACAACTCAATTTATGTACAGAAAACAAATACCTCAGAAATTTTAAACATCATTAATTCACTTGGTGAAAATAAGTCGCCAGGAATCGATAGAATACGTGCGATCGACATCAAGAGACATGCGGATATCTTTTCCCCAATTCTGTGCAAATTTGTTAATTTGTGTCTGATACAAGCTAACATACCAGAAATTTTAAAAACAGCTGTTGTAAGGCCAATATACAAGGGTGGTGTCAAAAATCTTCTGAACAATTACAGACCGATTTCGATACTACCTGTCGTAGAAAAGTGCCTCGAAGAAGTAATTGTTAACAGGTTACAGAATTTCATCGGACAACTTGTTTATGGATTTTAGCAAAGCTTTCGACACGCTAAACCATACAAAGCTAATTCAAGCACTTAAACGCATAGGTATACGAGGATTAATGGCACACTGGCTAAGAGAATATCTGAGAAACCGATCTTTTCGCGTTAAAATTAACGAGACATATAGTCCAAAAGAACCCGCTCAATATGCAGTCCCTCAAGGATCCAAGTTGGGCCCACTCCTCTTCATACTGTATACAAACGAGCTTCTAAGAATTTTCAAACTGAGTACTCCATTTGCTTATGCCGATGATACAGCGATTATAGTGCGTCACAGATCCTTGCAGACAGCTATGGAAATTATGCAAAGAGAATTCAATTTAGCAGTGAAGTGGTGTCATGACAACGGATTGATGATCAACGCATCCAAACCAAAGATGATGCACATCAGAAGTCCTCAGTTTAAAGCTACCCAACAAAATTTTTGGTATATGCTGCAGTAGTTGAACCAGTTGCGTAATCGACATACAGCTACAAGTAGATTGGAGTCATCATCGACAGTAATCTTTTATGGGACAAACACATTAACCAGTTGCGCATGAGCCTTAAAAGAGCTGTGTATGCGCTTACCCACCTTAAATATCACACACCAACGTCAGTTCCTAAACATGTGTCCTTCGCCCTGTTTGAGTCGAAGTTAACGCATCGAAGACACATTTACAAAAACTTCAGAAAATCCAAGATACAGCGTTGAAGCAAATATGTGCAGACAATCGTCGCAATGTTCCTGAAGAAGATAGGCTGAATGTACTCCAAGTTGAAGATATCTTCAAGATGACTCTTATCCTCGAGTATTACGACGACAGCCGGTTTATATCACCAATCAATCACGAGAGAAACACCAGACGACGTGCTCAAGCTATGTTAGAAGTTCCACGATTCTACAACAACTATGGTAAAAAACAGCTGAAATATAGAGTGCCAGAGATATTAAACACACTCCCCCTAGAGCTAAAAAATGTAATTAACCTTAAAACTAGAAAAAATAAAAATAAAGCAATTCTTATTAACCTCTAATTATTAATACAATCAACATTTTTGTTATAAATTTACACATTGCATTTACAAACATATAAACATGTTAACTTATGTAATGTTATTTGTAAACTTATGTAAACCAAGCTTACTCACCTAAATTTAATTTGCAACTACGTGACACAACCTTCTGAAGATAAGCCCAATAGGCTTCGCAGAAACGTATAAATATTGTTAAGTTTTTATAGAGATAAATAAATAAAAATGTTCAAAAATGATTGGGTATGGCATATAACTCCTGCAACTTGCTGAAATAGTCGATTACCACCAGAATGTACTTATTACCATGTTCGCTGGTAGGAAAAGGCCCTGCTAAACCCATAACAACCCTTTCGAATGGTGCTCCAAAGTGGTACTTGTATACCTTCCCACGACTCCTTGACTGCGCCCCCTTCGCCATTATGCCAATATTACGACTCCATTCAGTTACTGACTGCTGGCACCCAACCCAGTAGAACCACAGCTTAATTGTCTCAATTGTCTTTGTGATGCCCAGATGTCCTCCACTTGATCCCTTGTGATATCCCAACAAAGCCGCAGGCTCAGATGGCTTACCATCGAAGCTTTTCAAAGCTGGGGGCAAGGTAATGGTAGGGAGCATGCACCAAATCATTTGCCGAATTTGGGAAGATGAAAGCATGCCCGACGCCTGGAATATCAGCTCCATATGCCCCATCAACAAAAAAGGCGATCCTACCTCCTGCAAGAACTATAGAGGTATATCCCTGCTCAATGTCGCCTACAAGATCCTATCCAGCGTACTGTGTGAACGTCTAAAGCCGTTTTACACCGCACCAATCGGGACGTACCAGTGCGGCTTCCGGCCCGGCAAATCGACTATAGACCAAATCTTCGCACTAAGGCAGATCCTGGAAAAGACCAGCGAGGAGCTCGCAAGGAGCTGTTCGAAGCGATGGCCGAATTTGGGATCCCGGGAAAACTAATCGAGTTGTGTCGCACCACGCTTGTGGAGATCCGACGTAGAATCGCCCTTGGCAACCGATGCTACT